>CM056168.1:61850103-62337797 GCA_029691765.1 Entomobrya proxima
TAAAAATGGCGTGATATTATAACAATCAAAATCTCTTTCTAGACTTCACATTTTAAAAATAATGTCGGTTTACCCATTGGACCCATTGCTCGCAAGCTCCAAAGCGGATTCAAAGGCTTGACAACGTGAACCATAACTTTGACCCAAATGGACACAGGATATTTTTCTGTTGGGTCAGCAGGTTTTTCTGAGTAGCCCTAAAATCAAATTACAAAATACGTATTTTTTGTCCTAGTTCCAAAAAATGTCAAATATGAAGAAATTACTAAATTACCCATGGATCAGCAAGAATAAGGTGCGATACTCTGCACAGATTTTTATAATTATAACCATTCAGTAATCAATCAATTATGCTGCAATTATCAGTTCAGATAAGATAAGTTACCTTTCGGGGAATTGAAGTGCATAAGATGTAGATAAAAATCCACCCATGCTATGCCCCAGCAACACAAAACGTTCCAAGCCCATTGTCTTTCTCCATTCTTCAATAGCTCTTACGTGTTCACTTTCCGCTTCTAGGGCGTCTTGACTAAATTTTGGACGAGAGCTTCTTCCAAAACCTTAGAATTATGCGCAAAATTAATCAAAAATTGAATTGGCGTTTTGACAAAACTGTATACATTTTTTTTCTTCTTTTTACCTATCAAATCAATAGCGTAAACTGGTCGTTCTTCTGCTAATCCTTCTAAATTTAAAATCCATAGTCCAATTCCAGAGCATAATCCATGCACAATTACCAATGGAACCTTATCAGTGCGATTTGCATTTAGGGACACTGTCCGTATTCTACAGTCCTTTTTCCCAATTACGGGGCCAATGTTTACAAATCGTTCTTCGTATGGAGTTTTCAAATCTGATCAATTTATTTCAAAAAAATGAAAATGAAAAACTTAGAATCAATATTCATACACATTTTCAATTAGATTTACTTGTTTACATGAAAGAATTCCTTTTTCCGCTTCACTGAGCAAACGCTCAGATGTTGGAGACCATTTGAATAACGGCCGCTTGCACCTAAAATGAAAATATTCTGGTTTTTATGTAAACTTGTACGTACCAACTTATCTTTCAAATATTAACGTACCTTTCACCATTGTCCACATTACCATTTCTGTACAAAAGTGCAGTAGTAGCAGCAAAATCAAGTGACTTGGCTCTCTTCAGACTTTGTTTTGTATCATTCGAATTCTCGTCTACGACTTGTTGATCTGGCATTTTAGCGGCTTGTAAAAACTAGAAAAACACTGGTAACGTAAACCTTTCTTAATTTCCTTTTCAAATTTTATTCAGCCGAGAAATATATGCTGTGCTACGGCATGCTTGCGCAATCAAATCAACACTGAGCATGTGAATGTTTTGTGTAGTGAAACCAATTGAGTTTCCGATGAACGTAGGCTGGACAACAAGCAATTTCTCAACTTTTTAGACTAATGATCATATGACTTTTCAAGTATATATAAGTGCACACATGCATATATTCTATTATATCAGTTTTTTGCTTTATTTTATGACTTTGTGCACGCAATTGTAACTTATTGAGTGGCAGTTTTTTTATCATCTTTCGTCAAGTGTTGTTTGCCCAGCGGAGAATGACAAAGTAGGTTTGCGTAACAAGCAATTTAGATAATTATGTAATTACATTACGATGATTTCATGCATACATGCTGTGTCCACATAACAAGCCAGTGTATCAATCATTGTGTTGACGTTCTCACACAAAAATGAGTGTGTAGAATGAATGCAGGCGTATAATATCAATGCATTTTCACATATGAAAAATGCAATGTCATTCAACCTTGAAATTTATTCTCTTTATTCTGGCTTTCTTGATGGGCATAAGGAAAAGAATGAACGGTGTTACCGTGAACATACGTATTTGGTGACAGTGTTATTCCATATGAATATTCATTTTTTGAATGTTTGATGAAAATTCATCAATAAGTGGTACCGGGGTCTATTCTGCAAACAACATTAATACGTAAACATCCATAGTAAACCATTAAAAGATGCTCGCTACTATGATCGGATACACATACGAAGCAGCGAGCTATAATATTTGCTTGTGCAATTTTTCACTTTCACTTTTCACTCACAAAATTCAAAACGTGGAATCAAAGCATGGCAATATAAAACTTATATATCCTAATTTTATAACACATTGAGTAGCGTGCAAACATACAATTAGTGATTTAATCAACAGAGCCGATAGTCGTGTCAAACGTTACAAGAAAAAAAACAATAGACAATAACACATGATATTCGTCAATACGTTCCAATTTACTAAAGCACAAGACGTTAAGCATCTAGACGATAAACCAGACAAAGAAGTTGAAAAATACCTTTATTTAATTAACCTGCATTGGTTTCTGTCAATGCTTTGGCGCGGTAATTGGTAATTCTTGATTCGTGCAACTTTATACTTAAAATATGTGGAATTTTCGGTGTTTACTTTTATCCTGCTTTACTCTTAGTATTATTACATGTATACAAGGGGAAAGATGGACGAAATTTAGTTAGTCGCCAAGAAACTAAGCTTTTTCTGCTATTCCGAACTATAATAATTAAAAATCTTTTTTTAATTTCAGTAACCTGTCATTTCTGTACTGGAGATGATTGCGACCCTGACAAGTACAAAAGTGAAGGTTCAGAGAGACAGTTTGGATTTGGTGGAAGTGAGGATTCCAGCCTACATAATCCTCGTTGCGCCATTATCTTTAAACCGGATACGAGAAACCAAAAGGAAAGCATTATAGAGAGAATGGGATATGCGGATCGTGTTAACTTTTCAAAAGAGTGGGATTGTCGCTGGGTTCAGGAAGGTGACTCGGAGTTTAATAGGGATGATAATGGAAGACTGCACTTTTGCACTTGTGGTGAAGACGGATGCAACAAAGACTTGCCATCATGTGCTGTTAGAAAAGCTGAGAATATCAAATGGGCCTTATGCGCCAGATAACATATTTAGAAAATTGCTCATAAACTGAATAAATATGGTTTCAATTAAAAAATTGGTATTGAAATTGACTTTCTGTTTTATTTTAATCGATTAAATGCAATATGACCTCAGAATTTATTTTGCGCTTAATAAGGAATAATGTATGCGACCTTAAATTGTTTTATTGTTCACAAGACTTATTGTGGAAGTATTTTGTTTATTTTGAGAAGATTGCACCTAAATCTATTTTCATACACTCTCTTGCGCAAAAAATAACTAAGGAGAATTCACATTTCACGAATTCACCAACAATAAGAATATGCGTAGTTAAATTTGCTTCAATATTTTTCATCATAAAGTGTGGGTTTATATGCCAGATAACATCGGAAGCAATTCCTAACAATGAAACATGTAAGCTCCAAATTCAAAATCATTTTAAAATTGTCTGCTGCTGAATTTAAATACCAATAATATATTATGTTTCTAGTGACCTGCTATAAGTGCGCATCTTCATTAGAATCCGACTGCTCCACAAACACTTCCTATAAAACTGATTCCAATGGTCAGCACACTTTCACCGGCTGGATGAATCCAGATGGCACCGAAGTTCAACATCCTAAATGTTTTATTACCTTTGGTCGAGCAAAAGACAATACGGACTCTGTAGTGGACATAGACATGAATTTGTTCTACAAAAAGGAATTGGCTTCTCCACAAGACAAGTGGTACTGTCAAGATACCTCTATTGACACAATAGAATCTTAAAGGTGCTATTGTGGTTGGAATTTTTGTAATGGAGGGTTGCCGCCTTGTTTGGTACGAAAGCATACCTGGGCAACGTATTGCAAAAAAACGCAATCTTAATATGTATAAAAATTTATATTTTGGCAAATATCTGTATTCTCAAAATATGTGCAAATAAAGGATTTTATGTATTTTAAGGTAAAGCGTTTTTTAACAATAAGCTTTTATTTAATGTAGCTAACAACAGTACACCTCAAATCAATGTTTGAACAATCGAATCAGCAATTACCAGTCTAGACAACTATACCAGTCCAACAAAATACCCAACATTTTGTCGTAACCTGAATTCGTTATGCACTTTTAATTAGTTTGGACAAATTCACAAAAACAACATTTATTAAAGTGAAATATGTCAAATGCTAATGATGACTCTTGCTCAAACAAATAAATAGTATGGGCATCTCAGCTTTCATATAAAATCGTTTGACAGGAACCCTTTTTATCATTTACAATGTTTTTACAGTTCATCTATCAGCATATCCCCCAACCATTAATAAAAGGTTTACAGTATTTTGCGCGCACATATCAACCAAAACAATCCCTAAACTACTTCTCACTGGAAACACTAGAGTAACCAGAGGCAACCCAATTCTCAATCCAACTTTCTCTGGACATGCACTTCTTTATCTTCTATTTGTTCTGCTCATACCACCAACAAATTTAAATTTCTCCTTGTACAATTTAACATCCTTATTTAATGTTTCACACAATCTAGGAACAATTACCCCAATTCCTACAGCACACGCAATTAACATCACTGCCACAACTAACGTCACAATTGGTAACTGATGTCTTAAATATATTATTAAAAAGCTGCAACCTATTTCAAACACCTCACCAACGCACACCACATAAAACATGTAGGTACTAAACAATTCGTTATTAGTTCTAAGTAGAATACGCAATTGCTGATAGTAAAAATACGCTTGATAATATTTATGTTGCAAAATAGTTTTTGCAATATACTGAAGTCCCTCCATATTTATGGTAAAAACCATCATAACACTTATAAAAGCAAGAGCAGGAAAAAAATACTGTAAATCCGTAAATTGTACTTTCAGTCACCATTATAAAATATTCAGGTAGAAAATTTGGTCCTAGTAACCACAGCCATATTATACGTAAGGGTAAATACTTCATAACAAACGGCAATCCCACAACTAATAGCGGGGTTAGGAAAACTCCAATTGAAAGCAGGTAAACGCTAAATATTTTTAGGGAAAAATTGTTTTTTGCTTTTCTAATTCTAAATGGAAGGATTTTGCAGAACTGGTTTAGTAAGGCTGTTAATAATTCTTGGCGGGTTTCAATTAGCCAATAAATGTTTAGTGCCAGGGTGGAAAAACATATTATAATTAAATAAGCAACAGCTTCTTCGGCTTCTGACAAATTCTGTGAGCTACTGTTTCTCAAAAGATGCACTAAACGAAGTAGTGAAAACAAGAAATAAAAAAGAGCAGTGAAGTGCATATATATTTGTAAACGTTTTTCTCTTTTACTGTGATAGTTAGGGTTCGTTATGAACTGATAATGTGTATTGTGTGCGTAGTAAGGTATGGGAATCCAAGTTTGAATTATTCTATGAACACAAAATGAAGCTTCAGATAACCCCATTTTGAAACAACAAATAATGTATATACGCTTGTTCTGGTACTGAAACTAGCTAACTCAAGAAGAATGCAAATTTCCGGAAAACTTGTAGATTATGCAAGATTCCAAACCATGAGCTTACAAAATTGATTTTGAATGTTGTCATTTCCTGGTTCCGGGTTAAAAACACAGTTTTAATTTACAATAATTCATAATAGTTTACGGATTAATAATAGCTTATATATTATTAGCTTTTTTAGTTTTTCTAAATCTAAAGCAAATTGCAATTAAGGAACATGTTTGCGTATACTAGAGCAATAAATATGTATTGTTTTAAACTTATTAGATATTAAACCAGTAGAGAACAAGTTTCAAAACAGACATGAGGAATCAATCTTCTACTTTTACGCTTATATTACAACAATGGAGAAGTTGAAACACGTAGAAGCAACGCGTATTTTATCAAATCCACAAAAATGGCATTCCTGGTTTTGCTGCTGTATTTTGCACGTGTTTGTTTCTATCAATGTTAAGTTTACAGTAACTTGCACAATCATATCTACAATTAACAGTTCTAACGTATTCTTAGCAGTTTTCACCAATCCAACGCAAAGCTCAGCATCCTCTGGACAAGTCTGTAAAACTCTATGGTTTACCTATCGTGGACAACTCTCATTTTAAACTATTGTTTAAACAGCTTTTTGCTCCTACATTTGGAAATTCCTAAAGCAGTGCAATTACAACTACCAAAATCACAACTGCCAAATTAGCCGACAATGCTACCACAGGCATTTGTACTCTTAGATTTACAACGGTACATTACATTAAAATAACAATCACATTAATATTATATTAGACAAAAGCCAATTTAACTCTTATTGAAATGGCTTAAACTTTAATAGAAGCTTAACTGAAAACTTTAAGTGTTGCAGTATGATAAACCCTAATGCAGACAATTTTTAAATTACATTGCAACATGTACATGTATATGACACCTGAGAAACACCAACATGCAAGGATTTACATAAAATTTAATTCTACAGCATATATGCTTATTTGTCTTAGTAATTTTTCATGAAAATGAAATTCATATGAATAGGTCAGAAGTTTGTATTTTGTACTTAGCTACGATAACGTATGTTAGATTACGGTGGTAAAGCGTTAAAATTATAGTTAAAACCATTCTAGCTGAACTACTTTCAGCACATTACCGTATAAGCAATAAAAGATTTAGCGTATCTTCTGTATATAAATCTACCAAAAAAAGTCCAAAACTATTTCTAATCGGAAAAGCTAAAGTGACTAGCGGTAGTCCAATGCAATATCCTACTTCTCTTGGACAAGCCCGAATATACCTTCGAATTTCCTTTATTCTAACTCGCTCAAGTTCAAAATTGTTAATATATAATTGTTTGTTTTTATCTGTGGTTTCACACAATTTTGGAGTAAAAATTGAAATTCCAACAACACACACAACAATAGCCACTGCCAGTAGTAATATAACAATTGGCAACTGATGTCGCAAATGTATAATTAAAAATCCGCAGTTACACTGAAACACCCTACCAACGCACACCAAATTAAACAAAAACGAGCTAAACAATCTATTATTTACTTGATGTAAAATGCGCAATTGCTGATAGTGCAAATACACAGAATAAAAGTTTTGCTTTAAATTATTTTTTCGTGCAAAATGCTGAACTCCTTCTAGATTTATGTAAAAAACTAGCATAAAACTTATAAACGTAAAAGCTGGAAAAAATACTGTGACGCCATAAACCGCGCTTTCAAACACCATTAGAAAAAGGTGTGTAAATTTACCAGGTTTATAAAGAGATTTTGTCAGCCAAAAGTATATCAGCCGTAAAGGTAAATAGTTAATAGAATAAGGCAACGCAGCCACTATTACAGGAACAGCTAAAATTCCAAATGGAAACAGGTACATGCAAAGTACTTGCAGAGAAATTGTTTGTTTGCCTTGTCCAATTTTCAGAATTTTACAAGACTGATTTAATAGTTGAATTAGCAGTTCTGGCTGAGCTTCAATATGCCGATAAACGTTAAGTGCTATGTTGGCAAAACATGTTCCTATTAAGTAAATAGCTTCTTCTTCGATTTTCGAAAAGTTTTGAAATTTTTTTGAATCTTTGAATAAATAAAGTAGACGAATTAGGGGGAAAATGAAATAAAACCAGGCGCTTATGTGCATAAATATTAGTAAGCGTTGGTTTTTCTTAGTTTGATATTGTGGATTTTTTATAAAAGAAAATTGCTTATTATGTGTGTAGTAAGGGATGGGAATCCAAGTTTGGATAATTCTGTGGACACAAAATGCAGCTTCAGATAACGACATTTTAGCAAAGAAAGTTTGCTGTAAACTAGCTAGAACGGAGAGCAAATGTAGCAGACCGGAAGCTTATGTAACATACGGAACCATAAGTTTACAGGCGGACCTTGAAAATTTAATGAAATCCATTTTTCAAATTTAAAAGAATTAAAAGATAAAACGACGTACGGAAGTAGCGAATGCGAACAGACATATACGTTATAGTAGCTTACGTATTAATGCAGCTATAATTTGCAAAATTTTTATTTTTGTAATAAAATATCCTTGATATTAACTTCATTTGTAAATGGCAAACAATTTGAAATTTATAAACTTTAATAATTAAAATTTTGTAATAATATAATCAAATGACATTGTAATAGTTGTAAGACAACAAGCAATTTAATTTTAATCACGGGTTACCGCATCAAAAAATTCACTTGAAAAATAAGGACACGCTGAAAAGGCCATATTGTTTGTGTTAACTTGAAAAAAACTTTGGAACCTATTACCCATAAATAGCTGCAGATTAAAATTTGATTTATTTCTACCTCAATCAGGTAAACTTTTATGGGCAGTTTTACGTCCCCGTTTATTGTTTCACGCAATCCACAAACATTTTTTTCAATTTCTACAACACACGCAATAATTGTCACCCAAATGCAAGTTTTGTTACGATTTATAATTGATGTCGCACTTATCACTTATACAATTTATGTAATTATTATAACATCGCTTCCTGGAAAGAAGTTGATGTTTGAAACTTGCTAATTACAATTTTTGGTGTGATCAGTGGCTAATAGATAGTATTTCCAAAACTTGATTATATCAAGAAAATATCATAGTGAGCTCATATGTTAAACTCAAATTTTATTTTATCAAAGTTAAATTTACAGTTACTTGCACAATCATATCTACAATTAAAAGTCCCAGCGTATTTTTGGCAGTTTTCACCAATCCAACACGAAACCCCACATCCTCTGGGCAAGCTCGTAAAACTCTACGGTTTACCTTATCCTGAATTACTGTTCGTTTAAACAACTTTCCGCCCTCGTATGGAAACTCTGCTAGCAAAGTAGCACATAATGCAATTACAACTACTAAAACTACAACTGCCAAATTAGCCGGCAATGCTACCACAGACATTTGCTCCCTTAAACTGACAACAATAAAGCAACAAGAACTTGCAAGCAGTATACCAACGCATATCAAACTGAATAAAAACCAGCTAAAAATTTCATTAAAAGCAGTGAGAAAAAGACGCATTTTTGTATATTCCCTTAACGCAACTTCAAACTGATTTTGTAGACAATTCTGCGCTAAGTGAGCAATACCATCAAAACAGATAACGCATACTAATATCAAACTCAAAAACGTAGTGGCTGGATATATCACTGTAATAGTATAATTTAGGCTTTCAATCAGTTTAAAACCAATTCTTGCAAAAATTCCCAAATTGTTAATATCTGTATTCAACCAAGCCCAGATTAGTCGTATTGGCAAATAGTTGCAAACAAAAGGCATCCCAATAACACTCAACGGAAATGCAGAAACTCCCGCGGAAAACAAATACACAAAATATTTCTTCCTGGATAATATTTCACTCGCTGACGTCACTGGAGCAAGCACACATCTTTGATTTATTAAAGTAATGATTTGTTTTGGGTGTACTTCAATTACCCAAAATACGGATAAGGCCACTGTTGTGTAGCAAAACACCACAATGTATATTATTGTTTGCTCTACTCTACTGAAAATGTGAATATAGCGGTAGGAGTGTAACCATATTAGACGATAGATAGAAAACAGGAAATAAAAGAGAACACTGGTGTGAACGTAGGCACGTAGATGAGTTTGTTTTTTGGAGTTGTTTTGTGGATTTGGAATAAAACGGAAACGAACAAGGTGTGCAATATATGGTATTGGAATACGGGTTTGAATTAGTCTGTGAACGTCGAATGCTCCCTCAGAGAAAGACATTTCTGTTTGTGCTTATACTTAAATAGAAATGGAGGCTTTATGGAAATGGCTCACTTTATGGATGTAGAAAACAGACTGGCTAGCCAAAATTTGTATAAATTTGTTAAAATTAAAACTAACCGTTTCAGCTTTATTCCTAAACAAAATTTGAAAATGAAGAAAACAGTTAGAAAGTTTATGTACTGATTCTTGTTTTGGTATATTAACTAAATATATTGTAGCCATCAAACAACACTTTTTGGCAAGCAGAACTGTTTTGCATTATGAGCTTTAAACCAAGTTTATACATAAAAATTCCATAACTTTTCCTAACGTTGATGAATTATAAAAAACATTAAATCAAAATTATTTTTAGAAAGTAAATCAGACTTCTATTTCTCAAGCTGAAAGTCACTGTTCAAGGGGCTCTGTTTATATTGCTCAGTGCTTACTTTAACGCAATTGATTTCACTTTAGAATCAAACTCTCCAACTTAGGCTAGTTTTTTAGCTTGGTTTGTAAAAAAGCTTTAAAACCAATTCAACTTTTAATTTATCTTAAGCGGTTTTTCTTGTAACCATATTATTCAACACTTTGTAATTAAAACTTTTGGATTTCACATCGCGTACTTCCTGACAAATAATTAATATTATACAAGTGGTTTGATTCAGAACTTCAGACTTTGATTCAGAAGTGCCAAAATATCGATTTTGGTATTATTTTGCTTCCTTGAAAAGTTCCTAAAATTTAAATGTCTAGAAATACATTGGCACTCTGAGGCCTGACCGAATATGAAAAATGTAATTTCTCAAAACCCACGCACAAATTTTGTACATTTATTTCAATAGAAACTTTTTTCACAAGAAAATATTATATTCTGACTTTCTATTGCTATATTAGAAAGCCTCTAGTTGAAAGCTAATATAATAAGCAATCATGAAAATGCTAAAAATATTTTAGCTACTTCTGAACGTTGTCGTAACATTTTCCCAAAAAGCTAGATAAGTCTGTGTTTTAAATTACATTAGAATGCTATATTATACTTTTTTGTGTATTTCGATTTTAAATTAGAAATTTGGTACTAAATTAGAAAAAATAATTACCGAGAAATTATTTATCAATATATGGATAGATTTTTATTCAGATTCATTTTAGATTTTATCTTTAAAAGAATTCTACTTTTAAATATGCAATTAGTGCCGCTTATAACACACACTTTCGTTTTAATATTTCATCAAATTAATTTTCCTTAGAACAAAACATATTAGCATTTGCATAGCATATTAGCATTTGGTCTCAAAAGAAAAATTTAGGTATTTGATACACAGAATCGGAGTGAGAAGCTCTCTCTCAATTTGCATTTCTACAAGAGCATCTTGGAATTGGACCCGGATCGGCACACGCGTTTATGTAGCATTGTACCAGCATACCCAAAACCGAATTATCGCACACGTTATTTTCGCACTGAGCTTGCGACACACCGTTCACACATCCATCATCCGGGTCACCGCAGAGAGGAAGTTGTGGTGCAAGAGTTGTTGTAGTAGTTGTCGTTGTTGCAGGTATTGTTGTTGCGGGTATTGTTGTTGCGGGTATTCTTGTTGCAGAAGGTGTTGTTGCGGGTGTTGTTGGTGCTGGAGGAACTACTCCACCACCTCCACCGCAACCTGGCTTAGGTTTCCATGGGCATGGCTAAAATTTTAATTTTTTCTTTATTAGTATCAAATTATGTACTAATATCTTAGAGTGTTTTCGTTTAGCTACCCGAAAGAACCTGGCATCAACCACCATGCTTGTAGTAAGCCAAACAAAAACGACTATTGATATTCTTGGGGATAACATCTTGGATAGCGCAGAATTGTTGGTTAAACTGGTTGAATTAAAAACCGATTTATCAATGTTAGGGACAACAAAATGTGCGAATATATACGTAAAGCAGTTCCGGTTTTTAACGAAAGTTAACCACATATTTTTTCAAAAAATTAAAATTGACATGCAATCAAATTGACATGAAACATTTCATTGATTGACTACACAGACTTCATCTTTTATTCAACCAGATGTCCATTCGCCGTAACACTTGAACATACAATGACGGAATGACGACATTTTTATTGCACTTGCTATTAAGCACTAAAATTACGTGTTGGGTAACATGGTCCAAATTCCATAAATTTGTAGGTTAAAAAGGCCGTGAAGGTTAATTGGTAGTGAAGCATGGTAAACTGATTGACTCTAGAATTCACGTAATTGTTTATTTGCGAATGTGTGACGCGTGCTCAAGTGATTTTGTAAAATGCATTAACTTATAATTTGATGAATTGCTGAAAAATGTAAATATTTTTTTATTTGGCTGGAGCGTTTGCGTAAAGATGGTTTTGTAATGCTTTAGTGACGCAGAACACATAAATATACCTATGCATTGTGAATGTTGGCCGTTGGCCAACAACAGATGTTTGGAGTTTGGATTCATACTATCTTTGTTTAGATAAATACCTAATATTTATACATTTTCAATATATCGGATATCCGGCATATGTAACAAAATTTTGATTCAATCATCATGTATACATTAGATTGTATAAAATATGCAACAAGAATACAGGCAAGAACACATATAAGTTTACCATCAATACGAACCAATTGAATATTTTATGAAACATTATCGCATGTTCATCTTCATAAAGGCAAACGTCTTTAAATTTTGTGCTTGGCACAGGAAATTTGATTGGGGTTTTGGTCATGCCATACAACATCATTTCAATTTTTAAAAAGCAACTGAGCAATTATGCGTCAACGTCAAACTTGTGTTGAGGTTAAAACCACGCATTGGAAAAATGTAGTAGGTAAACTACTTTTTCATGCAATGACCTTAAGATATATCCATCAGAAAAACGTTCACAAAATCATTCCTATCCCTGGGTCTGAATATGTGGACATTCTTCAGATGACATGAAAGAAGCATTGACACTGCTAGCGACATTCCACAAGAGAAAAAAATGAATTGGATTAGTACATTTAGTGATCACCTGTGCGATAATTATTGAATGAAGGCGTTTCCCAGTTGATTGTTTTTCTGGCTACATGTTGTTAAGTTTAATAAAATGAGAAGCTATTGTTCGGAATGTCAACATAATGTACCCTGGTACTTATATTACTAAAAACTTGACACAATGATATATTACTAGCAAAAAACATGCAAATATCGGATTTTTCTTTTCAGTTTTTTCTTGTAAAATTTACTTGCTTGCAACTGCATGGCAAGTTGGCCAACTCCAATTGCTTTGTGCATGATGGAGTTACCACAATTTTTATAACCGTCGTAAAACGTGAACAAATCAGAATTTTGCTTTCAATCTCGGCAGTATCTTTACATGTGTGAGCATTTTCTATTTTCAAAATTATTCTGTACGCTGAGCTCAACAAGATTTTATGATCATTTCTAAAATTACGTGTGTTTTGACAACCGTAAAAACAAAAGTTCATATGTAATTTCATTGTTCACTAATTTTCCAGTTGGCCGTAAAACATCTTTCATTTGCAGCTAACACACAGGAAAAAGAATGCACTACATAATTCAAGCACCACATATTCCGACTCAGCGTGTAAAAGCGAGGAGAACAAAGTCTTGCCTTAGGCACTTACCAAAAACGTTTTCAGTTCAGATAAAAAAATATACGAAGCTGAAAAAGTATAGAAAGGTAAGCTACTCAAGTTTTTCTTTCTTTTCTTGCCATATTATGTATGCAGAGAGCAGATCACTCAACAAACAGACTTACTTCTGCTGCTGCAGCATCATCCCAATCATCCCCTTCCCACAATTTCTGCTGTAATACGCTTCTGTGTGTAAGCTAGGGTGTACTTCACTTTGAAAAACACACATTTTTTCAACCATTCAGAAAGAGCTCTTAAGAATATATTTTTGTAGTTGCCATAATTATCATGGCACATAAAGTGATAAATTAAGTAACAGTTTCATTAACATTATATAGTAAAGTATAGTGTCGTGATAACGCAGCCGGAAAGCATGAACGTTCCCACACAAACGCTTTGCTGAATCTACCACTCAATAAAGCTTCAGTTCTGTAGTATAGTAAGGTATGTAGAAGGAAAGTGTGTTGGAGTGAACCAGTGCACAAAAATATTGGCGCTAAACCTGGACAATTTCAAATTTCAGACATGTGTTCTGAGCATTCAGCAGAGCTTTACCAAAACAGATTCAGGTTTGAATGTGTGAATAAATTTTTGTGAGAAAAATTGTGAATTTTTAATTATAATTTGTTAACCGTGCACTGAAGTGATTTCAAGTTTTCTTCGAACAAATAAAATTAAGGCTGGTTTGGTGTGAAATTAAAATGTTGCTATTAAAAACTTTGATGTGTTTAAAATCTAATAAGTGGTTTGTACCGGCAATGTGACAGTGTTTCTGTGAAAACGGGTGATGGTGAGCACTGTCTAGATAAATAGCATAACAAATTAAAAGTCCATAAAACTGTTATTATCAGTTTTCGAGTAGATAGGTAATCATTAAATTTAAAATTCCAAATTTGGATATAACTGGTTTTAGTGTTGGAAAGAATAACAATAAAAATTGTGAAACACTGAACAACTTGACTTTATATTTTGTAGGTTTGGTGCTTTCAACCTGGAATTGATCGGGAGGCGTTCATAAATTCCTGAGTTTCATTGGGAAAGCATTTGGATCATAATGGAGCAACGTAGTGAGACAGGTAAGTCTATAAACTAATTTGCTTATTTCTTGCAGTTTAGTGGTTTACACGTTGACATTCATTGAATAATTTTTTTCTCAGCAGGCATAAAAGCATTGTTCCAGCACCCTATCTTTTGGAGTTATCAAACAATTGGCACTTTTTATCATGCAGCTGACAAATTTCTTAAGGACACAAAATGGGAAGAAAACAAAGCACAAAATGAAAAAAACCGAAGACGTAAAAGACCCAACACAAAGATTGAGAACTTTATTGAACAGATGAATAAGGTTGCGAAAGATAATAATATCTTTAAAGATCCAGATAAAAGCTGGAAAAGTGTGTTGGATAAACATGACAAAACACATTACGAGTACTTGGCTACTGATTACTACGCAAACAATGAACAAAAGCTAAAAACGTACGACGAAGTGTTAATCACTGACCTTGTGACAATGCGACGACACAAGTGGGAGCATTTAAGACACGTCCCACAGGATATTAAGAGAAAGTTAAAATGGGTGATTGATGGTAGCGATGCTCCGGAAGGACAACTTTCTGTGCAGTATTTTACAACGCTATTTCCTATTGTACTGCCGTTCCTGTGGTTCCAGTTCTTTGAATACAGAAATACTACCGAGCTTCAGCCGTTCTATGCAGGGCTTAAGGAAGATCAGAGAAAAGAACATCTACCAAAAAATATCAACTATTTGCTGACTATGATTGGAAAGACGTTAGACGAGGATCTGAAAAATGGTATTAGAAATGATTATAATAATTTTGATCAGCAATTAGTGAAAGATCAGGAACAGTAGAGGCATTATGAGTCATACTATTTAGTAAAACAGCTTATCAACTTTTCAATAATTGCCCATTTAGAATTATTCTTGCTTTTGAAACGTTGACAGATCTTATGGCGAGTTCATTTTCCAAAAAAATTATCCAAGATTACAATGCCAGTTTTTGCCACAAATTTATTGCAAAGTTAATTTACAATTAACTGTGAAAACTTAATGGTTTAAAATTATCAAGTAGTTTTTTAAACCAGGTTAACTTTTCCCCATGCAAAAAAAAATTCTTATTCTAATCAGGTGGCCGTAAATTTATGAACAATTTAGATTTCAAAAATCAATGTTTGGAACCTAAAAAAAGTATGGCAATAATAATCCATTATAGCATTTTGAATTTTTTTTGAAACTGAAAGTTTTTCCATTTAGTTATATGGTTCCTGACGTTTTACGCTACCTATAATAGCAGTGAAGTTCTCAGAGAACACCAAAATTAATGCTAGTAAATGCGCATTTGATTGAAAGAAATATGGAGATAGAAATTAATATTCTTGTCTCAAAGCTTGAAACATTTCTATAACCTTATTATTGCATACATAAATTTTTATAAATATTGATTACAATATATATATCATATAATAATATTCCATTGATGTTTGTTTACAAAATAGGAAACGTGAATTCATACTTTGAAACGGAGCTGTCGGATTTTATTCTTGAGTGCCGTTCTGTGTCATTGGCTAGCATCAACAATATGTTAAAGGACAGCAGGTCATCGTCAATGCTCATCGAAATTGGAACTAACCAAATGAATATTTGGTGGCAAGGATCCAGTCCAGAACCTATGAAATACGTCTGTGAGCAAACCAAATTAGCAAATTGTTCAATAGTAATATCAAACAATTTTACAAAAATAGATAATGGTTTATTGGATAAGTGTAAAAATAGTAAAAATGTAATTGCTCTAGTGTCTGATGAGTCTAAGATAGAGGCAATAAGAGAACTGTTTGAAAAGGTATTAGATAAGCAACTATTTAAGCATGAGCTTGAATGGAAAGATTTGGAAAAGTTAGATTCTGATTTTGCGCAAAAATTACTAGAAAGTACCATTCAAGTGCAAGGTGTAGGAATGCCATTATCAAGCATTCTACCGAAAAATGGTCAGAAAAGGACCAACGTTCTGTCAGGTTTAAAAGGAAGCTTGTTGTGCAAATTCTTGAGTTCACAAACAATGTCCATGTTTGATAAGCCCAATCAACCAGTGATAAACACGCCTTATATTGAACGCACGCTAACTCCAAGAATTTCAGTAGATCCAAAAGTTTTAAACAGAGTGAAAGAGTCAGAATCGGATATTGTTATCGTTTCTGGAGTAACATTCCAAAAATTAAAAGCATTAGTTGGCAAGGAAATCAAAATTCTAAAAACTTCTGAGATAAATTTTTACGAGAATCAGACATGTAAAATATTTTATACTAAACGCTCATACGATTGTTACGAAGACATACTCCAGGGCGAAGCAAAAATTGCAGAATTGTATTTGACCAGAAAACATGTTCACTACTTAAAATTTGAAAATAAAAGATTAGTGTGGCTTGGAACAAATGAGTGTCATACTTTGCCAAATCCAATTGTAGTGAACTTAAATTTCAAAGACAAGGACTGGTTACATAATGCATCCCTTGAAAATCTCCCGAGAGTAACTTGTTTGAGCGACAAGCTTGGTATGGGCAAGTCAACAATTTTGGGAAAATTTGCTAAAGTTTTAAAAGAAACGTTTTCAAGTTTTATAGTAGTTCTAATTGATATAGAAGATTTTAAGAACAAAATCATAAATTTGCCTTTGACTAAACAAAACGTTCTAAATGTTTTGCTACAGTTAATATGCAAATCAGAATTTGAAACGAAAGTTGCTAAATATTGGCTTGGGTACCGTGGCTTTCAAAATACGTTAAATTTTCAAATCATGTTTGACGGGCTTAATGAATTTTCTGAGGAGGCACAACATTTGGTGGTTGAAGCAATAAAGGTTATAAATACTAGCTTACCATCAGTTAGAATTTTAATAACGACGCATGACAACATCAGGACCAGTGCCCTGTGCAACATAGAACAGGTAGCCATTTTACATTTGAAGCCATTTTCTAGATTAGATAGCATTAGATATTTGACTGAATCTTGGATGGCTGCTGCTTCTGCACGTGGAAGGAACGTTTCTGACGAAATCATGAAAAATATTGAATTATTAGCAGAACACTGTGTTGATGCAAATATACTGAGGGAAAGCGTAGATTTAGCAGGCACACCGCTTTTTTCCTACATGTTAGCCAAAATCTTTGAGGAGATTGCATTAGCAGGACACGCAAAATGTGAACTTGATAGTTGGGTAAATATCACTTCAGTAAAGTTTTTCGAGACATTGTTCATAAAACTTGCACAAACTTATATAAATAAAAAATTTCAATGTTCCATAAAAGATAATGACTCAATGGTTAATATAATACATCAAGACATGATGAAAAAGCACACATATTTTGCCGTAAAATATTTAATTTCTGAAAATGCCGCTAATGAATTTAAAAACAGACTTGCCTTTACTGATATTGAAAGTAGTCTGAAGGATATATCTGAATTTGGCATAATTAAAAGTGTAGAACCTTTACAATTCATTTCAAAGATTTTTCCTGGATTCTTGGTTGCCTCCTTTTTTATTCAGGTTATAAATGGTACACATGGAACTGCTTTTTCGATTAGGGATACTTGGTTTCGTGATGCCATGTGGAAGAACGCATTAAGAGTTCAAGATCCAAGACTTTCTTTGGGTTATGTAAATTGTAAAAGTTCTACAATTGCATATTTTATGGATGCATATATATCACAAAGCTCTTCACAACATTTCTTCATAAACGATAGTAAAGTTTTAATAGATAAACATAATGATACTATGACGTTTAAGGCGAATATGTTTCTGAATTTGTTCCAAGAGGAAATACAGGTGTCCAAAAGCTTAAAACTGAATAATTTGTTCGACGTAACTCTTACAGCAAAATTTCCATTAAGGCACTTATTTTGCTTTGCAATTGGATGTGGGCAAACTGTGTTTTGTGAAAGAGCTTTTATTGCTAATGGACCATTACGCCACGAAATTTTTCGTAAAAAGCCATGTAGTTTGATAGAATTTATTGTGCGTACTGTTACCGAACAATATGATAAAGAATACGTAAAATATACGCCAACAAAAGACATTAAAATACTTTTGCCACACTTGCAACAAATGGGGTTTCCGGGGCTGACAAATATTAAATGCGGAAAGGCTCTGTGGAAACTGATTGTTCGAGGAGACATTAGAAAAAAGGATGTTAGGGAATGGATTAGGTTTATTGTGGAACAACTTAGTGCTGACGTAGATAATATAGTAGACGTGCATGAGAGTACACTGCTTCATGTAGTAATGCGTAAAGCAGTAAAGGCAAATACCACAAGAGAATTTAAATTATATTGTAAGTTGTCGAACTATCTAATAGATAAGGGGGCAAAAGTTAGAGAAAATATATGGGGTATGACGGCTTTTGCCGAGGCATTACAAATGTTTAGAAACGAAAACAGGCTCTTCTTTCATGATGAGTTGCAATATTACTCATCGTTTATCCGTGATGACCAGTTCTCAGATTCACTATTCTTCTGATTGCTGTCCAAAATAAAAATTCAAGTGCTTCAGTAATTAAAAAAATTAATTGACGCAGAAGTTCATGTTAATCACAAAAACGTTTACGGTAGAGCTCCAGTGCATTTGGCAGTTTATAGTGGTCGTATTGATATTTATAGAATTCTTATTGAAGCTCATGCAGACATAGGAATACAAGATAATAAGGGTAGGTGTGTTATTCACTATTCATTTTATTCTAAATCGCCAGAAATGATTGATTATGTGCGTGAAACATTTCCAAATAAATATAAATATGAAACAATTTCCAAAGAAATAAATGAAAGTGATCTGAAAGCTCACGAAACTTGGAATAAATACATAAATTCTTAAGTATGAGGAATAATGAGGTCAAAAACATTACAGAATTAACAAGTTTTCCAAGATATTTTTGTCAATTTGTAATCCTCTTATGGTGTTGTCGCTCAGCTTTAAGTTACATGTAAAATTAATACTTGATAAAATTTTGTGATACACAACCTAATTATCCTACCAAACCCTGTTTTCTACTTTTTATATTGTAACCGAGCAGTTATATAGAGTACAGAAATGTATAATAAATTATAATAAATATAAGTATTTATAAATTATTATTAAGATATAAAATTGTTCTTACATTTTCCTTATGCTGCTTAAGTAAAATTTCCATTTATGTTATGTCCCATCTCCAGCTAAAATGTATGTATAGATAAGACGTTTAACTAAATCAATTAATAAAATTGTTTTTCTTTGTAAACCACACGCTTTCTAAACCGTAGCATAATATCAAGCCTTTTTTCAATAATAGAATTATGCATATATGTGATTCATATCCGAATACGCAACAAAACGGAAGCTGTGAACATGATACATCGTTTTGTAAAAGCCTGCAAGTCTATAATTGTGATTGTGACAAGTGACAAGCTGAAACGCCTGTGTGTGCATTTTTATTATAACTTGCTCTAATAAAGATTGTATGCTAGCGTGTAACGTGTGTTCTTGGCTACAAGCCCAACATGTCAAGCCTTGTTTGGATACAGCAATTTCACTAGCAGATATATTATATGAACATCAAGCATAATGGCTTGTCTTTCACTTTTCCGTATTGATAGTTTTGAATGAGTCAGCATCAGTGCTAAACGTTAATGCCAAAATAGACAATCTGAAAATTATTGAAAATTTCCCAAGACGCAAAAAGATATTGCAAAATTCAAATATGTTTATTGTATGTTTAATACCTTTCTTTTATAATAGTTTAATATTGTCATTTTTATTAATGTAGTAAAATCTTCTCTTTCTATTTGCGTGCAGGTTAGTTTGTCTATTTTACATAATCAGTAATCAAGAAAGTGTTAGCTTACTTCTACTTCCATAAAACAAAAAAGCCAAAAATACAAGAAAAAAATAACGAGCATATCCGGAATACAAATTGTTTGGTTGTTTCTAAATCTAAAACATTTTCTTCTTTATTTTGGTTTCCTTCGGACCCGAACTCACGCCGTTGGGTAGTTGATCCTTGAGGGGCATAAAGTCCTTTACTTTGATAACGTTCTTTGCTGCAAAGGCGTTACTTTCTCGGTGCTCGATTTTCTTGAGGTAGTAAATGGTGATGGCCAGGACAGAGGGGAAGTCCACTGTATTTTGCACTGCAAGATTAACAAGCATGAATTCAGAATACAGATTCACAATATTTACAAAATATTTCAAAAATTGTTATTCCTTTCAAAGACAAGCTTACACAGCTTCATTTCCATTTTCTTTGTCGTCTTGTTGAACTCGGTATATTTAGAGGCTGAATCAAATACATGTCGTTTGTTATTTTCAGATTCCAAATTTTCGAATTTTTAGATTTCACTTATAAGCATAAAAAAGAATTCGAAATATATGCATACCTTTCAAATACTGTGATAACAGCTCCATTAATTCCTCCTCACAAATTTCATAATTGAATTCCGGTATTACATCCTGTAGTAGATATCTCACGTCGTCTTTTTTCATAGCTCCTGAGCCAAATTGTTCGTATTTTTTGAATGCTTTCTCCACATCTGAAAACAAACAAGGGCAAAAAACCACTTTACGAAATTTCTATATGAAAGGATTATATAGATAATATATTTTCCTTAAATTTTAAAAATATAAAAAATGGATTAAAATAAATTTTCCTGAAATTTATATAAGCCTCCTAGAACAAGGCAATAAAAGAATTTAAAAAACACTTACAAGTTTTGCACTCCCTTTTCAACTTATCCTCCATTTTAAGAAATACAAATGTTACAAAGCCTTAAAAACACTTGTATCAAACAGCACAATTTTTTCTGCTTTTTGGGCTTTTCAGGTTGCAAAAATTAGAGTTGAGGCTACACAGTAAGCACTAATTAGAATACAATTTCGATTAACGACTTCGTGTGGTAGGTTCGGAATTAGCTGAGCAACTGAAAAATACAAACAAACGGCACCGGTTCTTTTTATACCAACCTATTTTTGTTTCCCAGTGAAGCCCATCATTGCTAGAATATCATGTTTAATTGTAACCACGCTTTTATAGAATCTTCTACAGATTGCCAGAATTTGTTCATGCAAAAATCCCAAAAGCATATCAAACTTGTCGCACGACAAACTTTTAAAAAGACGCTGTCCGACCGCAAGAAATCAAAAAATGTTATAAAAGGCTAGCAATAAATAAACATTGGCCAAAAACCTAAATTGACCTTCAGATAGGTGCATATCCTAATGCCGTGATTAATTTTAGCATCAACATCTTCCCACTTATTAATAATATCTAATCTTTCGAAAAAGTAATAAATGTTACAGTGATCACGAACAGGGTCGCTGATGTGTTGCAAAACAGGCTACGTTTTTATTTTGTTGGATGCAGTTAGTAGAAAAAATATGTTTGGTGGCGGCAGGGAATTAATTATTTCTAAAATTATATATTGGGCAAGGAAAGGAGAGGAAATATCAAGAAGGAAAAAATGACAACACGATTTGCTAAAAGGAATCTGTAGACAGACAAGGACAACCGTGACATGTCTGTTAAGCCGGAAAAGTCTCGAGACGAGGGAGGAAATGGAGCCAAAGGTTAAAACGATTATGTGGAGATAGGGCAGTGCACGCGTGTCAATCACAGAGAAAAGAAAAACGGGGATGGAATAAATTTCGTTTTAAAAATAATTCTGGTTTGCCAATTGTTTGATTTTGAAATCTTAATTGAATATTTTGTAAATATGTTTGGAACATTGCGAAATATTTACAAATTTTGCGAAACTCTTTTCACATTTTACGGCATTTATTTACACGCAGTTTATATGATTCTTACAAATTGCAGATTTTTTGTAACATTTTGCATCTTAAAATTTTCATATCTTATAATTCATCATAACTACATAACTTATAAAGTTTAACCACCTGAAAATAGAAACCACCCTGCAATAATTCATATTCAGGAAAATGCCCTAAAACATATTTACAAACATAAAACCTAATTTCTTTCCACCAACTGATTATAATGACCTGTGTCACTTCCCTGCTACATTTAGCCGGCGCTCCATCCAAAAATAAAATATTATTACCGGAATAATTTTAGACTGCAGTTGTCCATGCATTTCAAATAGAAAAACATGCATGTAGTATTTTTTACTGAAGGCTATACTGATCACGCACCGAGCCTAAAGCTTTGATAAAGGAAACACTGATATAAATAAATTTGTGTGTTTGTAAAATGACTAATTGCAATGCATTTTGTTCCTGTCCTGTTCAAAAAAAAAATTCTGAAAGTATAATGCATGGTAGAAAGCGCACTAGGTATTCGGAATGCAAAGCAACATAAAATATCTGCTAAACTGACAACACGAAAAAAAGAAGACAGAAATGCTTGGTGTCACTATCACGCCTGAAAACAGATTGTGACATCGCTGTATCCAATTGAGCTTTCTTGTTGGGCGGCCAGCCAAGAAAAGTGTTACACGGTTGTGTTGTAACTTTATTATAGCAATTTATAATATAAAATATGTATAAACGTGTCGTAAACACGCAAGCACATATCAGTGTCAATTGTCCTAAAAAACGATTAAAATTGTACAAGTATTTAATAAGCGATTTTTCATGTTCACAACTTTTGATATTAACTATGTATCAGCAATTTTGTTGCAATATAATAAATGGTATTATTGGTAGCTTAGTGGTTATTTTTTTCTGATAATTTTTTAGTTACGATATCAGGTTGTTTTTCCCTATTGTTATTGATCTTTTTAAATTTAACTCTGCAGGTTGTTTCATATTGCCCCAACGATTCAACAATTTTAGATACTTTTTCTATAGGTAAAGCATAATAAATTCATTCGTATTGAATAATATATTAGACGTACAGTTTTAGTTTTTACTTTTAGTTGTATTCTGTCCATAGCATAATGTAAAATGTTTGGAATTATATCTATTTCTGGAAATCAAATAGATTTCATCTATCTTAATTTCTGCTGTTTTTGCAAAATTTAACAATAACAACTTATATAAAATACTATTTTTGGGCTTACACGTCAGCATTTTTTCTAAAAAAGCAATGACTTCAGGTAGTACTACGTCGATATACTTCAAGACACAGAATTCTATTTTCTTTTACGTTTCTTCAAGTTGTGCTCCACAGTAGCGCTGTTTCCTCTTTTGTGCTTGATAAACGGACAAATTTGGTTAAATTGAAAAATGGCTTTGACAGAAGGGGCATTTAAAGCCCACAGATATTTCCAAACTTGGATCCCCCTACCATACAAAGCTCACTACAAAAACTATTGCTTTTCCAAAAATAAAAAGCAAAGCAACCTGAAATGGCTCATGTATTCAAGCACACTTTTATTCCTGCTATTTTCCCTTGGACGCATAATTTGGTTAATTAGTCATCGTTCGTTTATGAATGCCACCAGAGTGGAACAACTTTGTATTTATATTGTGGTAACTTGCATAACAATTGTTGCACTTTCCATATTCTACACTAATGAAGCTCAATATCTGCTAATAATTGCTGGAATAAATCAAAGAATCAAATTTGGTCCAATTAACAAAGTGGAAAATGGCTTGATCCAGAAGAAATATTTTGGATTTTCAGTAGCTATTTGGGCGTTTCCTTTAGTAGTGGTTGGAATGCCCTATATAGCTGACTATTTGCCCTTAAGACTTATTTGGAATAATGCTGTAGCTGACTTGAGCTCTTACAAGGTGCAAATTCAAATTGGATTTAAAGTCATTGAAGGTATAATTTACGGCTTAGCGGTTTTGTTTCCAGCCATAACAGTTTTGTGCATTATGCTTGTGTACATTATTCACCTGGATGGATTACAACAACTTGGTAAAAAATGTTTGCATGAAAATTTTGCTATTTCATTTGTCTAATATAAACAACTGCGAATTTTACTTGAGTTGGGAAATCAAATTGTAAGTAGGCTGACGTTTATAATAATCTGTGTGGGAATATTTATGGGAAGTAGCTGTAGCTTTTTAATAATTAAAATGTGGAATCAAATGCCTTTACCAGTTTTAGCAGCAGGCATTACAATTGTTATAACTGCCAATGGAATTGCTCTCTTTTCACCCAGTTTTGCTTATTGTCCCAATCGGGATGGAAGGAAATTTAGAGAAAGATTTAAAACTGAAAGGAGCAAGGTGTGTAGGAAGATTGTGCACGCTTGTCCACGGGATATTGGATTAAGGTGTGGGTTGATAAAAACAGTGAAAAATACTTTGGGCCTTTTAATAATCGACATGATGGTGCAAGTTACTGTAAATTTGGTATT
This sequence comes from Entomobrya proxima, assembly GCA_029691765.1. NCBI lineage: Eukaryota > Metazoa > Arthropoda > Collembola > Entomobryomorpha > Entomobryidae > Entomobrya > Entomobrya proxima. The sequence goes on from CM056168.1 coordinate 61,874,677, forward strand.
AATTTAGACTTTTAGCTTTTTACTGATTGTTAATGTACTACATTGCCCCATAAGTTTCAACTTTAGTTTTATTGATTGTTATGAATGCTCTAAGTCTTTATTTTTAGCGTTAATTTATATACAAAAAATATATATATATTCAATAAAATTTCTAGGGATTAAAAAACAAAACATATTTATAAGACTACCTGCAATTAACTGATTTGTCGACTAACTAGGTAAGCTTAAAAAGTGCCGCTCGCATACCTATGAATCTTATGTCTTTTTAATAGATTTTTAGGCGTAGAATCCGAAAATGAAATCGGTTTTGTAGCGGATGTAAATTTTGTTACAATATTAGTATTTGGAAATTTATTGATGATCTTGTTAACCTCCAGGCAGGCAGCTCTTTTTCCAAATATAATATTTTTGTGCATTATGCTAGGGAACATTGTTCATCTGTTCGTCCATTTGGATTTCAATTTTGTGAAGGTCTAATTTACGATTTACTGGTTTTGTTCCCGTAATAACACTTTTGTGCAATAATATGCTTGTGTATATAATTTACCTTGAGGGAGTTCATCCCCTTTGAAGAAATATTGTAGTCAAATGAGCTGCCTTGTTGGGCGGTTAGCCAAAAAAACTGTTGCACGATTGTGTTGTAGCTATTGAGGCGAGCATTTTATACTATAAAAAGTGTACACACATAAGAGGTTGCCCTTGTCAATGATACTAAACTAATAATGATTAGGACTTATACAAGATTTTAATAAACAAATTTTCATCCTCACAGCTTTTTGAAATTTTTTTGCAAGGGTAATTTGTGGCAATTTAACAACGTGAAATTATTGGAATTATAAAACCATGTGGGGTTAAAACTGAGTGATTAATTGGTTTTTACTGATATATAATCAATTTAAGAAGTTTTGCGGCTGATTGTTTACTGCTTTAACTCTGCAGGTGTTTTGCATATTGCCCCAAAACATTTCACCTTTACATTCCTAATATTGGAATTCTTTCTCAGAACGTTATCTCCATATATATTTTTTTTAAATTGAGTAAACTTTATCTATTTAATTTTACTTGTCGTAACGAGAACGTCACAAGAACGTTACGAGGAATTGATGGAATTTTACCAGCTTATATAAAATATTTTTTATAGATTACAAATCAGCAATTGATTTTCTTAAATAAGCACTACTTTTCTGAGTATCCTGAATGCCCACAGTATGTTTGTAGTTTGCACTGCTCTCAGTAAAGCTGACAAAGAAAGGTTTCTGCTTTTAAAAACAATTTAACATAGTGTATTTAAGAATGACCTTGACACAAGGGGCATTTCAAGCCCACAGATACTTCCAAAAATATATTCCATTACCCTACAAAGCTCACCCAACCAACTACTGCTTTATCCTAAATCCCCATTTCCATCCTAAGGGAAAGCTACATAGTTTCAAGCTTGTTATGTATTCAAGCACTATATTCTTCTTTCTCTTTTCTCTTGGACGCATTCTCTGGCTACTCAACCATCGTTCCACCGTGGATGTAAACAAAATAGAGCAACTTTGTATTTACATAGTAGTTACTTGCCTAACAATTGTGGCTCTCTCTACATTTTACACCAATCAAATTCACTGCTCACTTATAATTGGAGTCATCAATCAAAGAGTGAATTTGGGTCCAATTCATGTAGATAGCAAAAAAGTCTATTTTGTGTACGGATTTTCTCTAGCCATTTCAGCCTTTCCTTTAGTAGTGGTTGGAATGCCCAGTGTGGTTGACTATTTGCCTTTAAGACTAATTTGGAATAAGTTTGTAGCCGATTTGAATTTATTCAATGGGCAATTACAAATTGGCTTTAAAATTATTGAAGGTTTGGTTTACGGGTTGGCAGTGATTTTCCCAGCTATTACATTTCTGTGCATTATGCTGGTATACATTATTTATTTAGAAGGATTACAACAGCTTGGTAGAAAAATGTTGTGGAATAATTGTTTTACCAGCTCATTTGCGTACTATAAGCAACTGCGAATTTTGCTTGAACTGGGAAATAAAATTATAAGCTGGTTAATGTTTGTTATAATTTCTGTAGGAATATTTTTGGGGAGTAGTTGTAGCTTTTTAATAATTCAAATGTGGAGACAAATGCCATTAACAGTTTTAGTTGGAGCGGTGACTATTGTTGTTGTGATGGAAGGAATTGCTTTGTTTTCAGCAAATACTGCTTATTGTGCAAATAGAGATGGACACAAGTTTATAGATAGACATAAAAATGAGAAAGGTAAGCTAAGTCGTAAGATTATAACATCCTGTCCTGAAAATATTGGATTACGGTGTGGGGTAATCAAAACAGTGAAAAATACATTGGCTTTGGTTTTTATGGATATGATGGTGCAAGTAACTGTGAACCTAATATTAATAATAAGGTAAGCATCATACCAAAATGGACTTAATATTATGTATCGCATGATGTAGGTCCTATGCAAAAATATCGGACCATTAGTGACAATTTTTTAATATCTTATACATTTCCATCAATTTTCAAGATTTGTTTCTATTTCAAACAAAGTATGATATTTAAAGATATATTTAATTGTTTTTCGGACCACTTTAATTGTTGAAATTTTGTTAGGAGGTGGTTTTATGCAAGCATTTAAAATACTTTTTAAATTAATATATGTTTTCAATTTGAGATTTAAAATCTAGGTTATATGATCTATCTATTCAAAAGCTAATAAAAATTGCTTTCATGATCTCTTTTCTGTAAGATTGAAGAAAAACATATTAAATGAATTGGTTATCAGTTCAATCTATAATTTTGTTCTTACTTATGACGCAGTCAAAGAACTAACTTGCATTTGCAACTGGCTACTCCGTTATTCCATAAGCAACAACTGAATTTAATTCGAGTTTAAACTTTTTTAAGAACTAGCAAAAAGTCAAACTCGTAATGTCCCTTTCACAGGCGGCGGTTTGCACCCACACATATTTCCAATCCTGGATACCCCTACCATACAAAGCACACATTGAAAATTCCAACTTTACCAAAAATCCCCATTTTCACCATCAACCGATAAAAACAATAAAGCTCCTAATGTACTCAAGCGTTCTATTCTTCTGTCTGTTTTCACTGGGACGTATTTTCTGGCTATTTAAAAACAAACAAAATACATTGTACGATACCACCAGAGTAGAACAATTTTGCATTTACATTGTAGTCACCTGCTTTACTATTGTAATTCTTTCCATTTTCTGGACTAACGAAGTACATTATGAGCAAATCATCACAGGAATGAATCAACGAGTCAATTTTGATTTGATTGAACCAACAAACAACAAGTTGACGAAAGATAAGTGTATAGTTTATGGATTTGCGGTAACCGTTGCGGCATTTCCTTTGTCTGTTGTGGGAATGCCTAGTATAGTTGACTATTTGCCTTTGCGACTAATTTGGGACAAGTTAATAGCCGTTTTAAATTATTTTACAAAAAGTGAACAATTTGCGTTTAAAATTAGTGAGGGTCTAATTTACGCACTAGTGGTTATGTTCCCCGCCATAACATTTTTGTGCATTATGCTGGTTTATATAATTTATCTTGAGAAATGTCAACAGCTCGGAAAAAAGTTAAAACAAAATAATTTCACACTTTCATTTGAACATTACAAGCAACTTCGTATTTTTCTACAAATTGGAAATGAAATTTTGAGTTGGCTATCATTTGTCATAATTTCAGTGGGTATATTGCTAGCAAGTAGTTGTAGCTTTTTGGGAATAAAAATGTGGAAACAAATGCCAGTGGTAATTTTAATACCGGTTATTGCAATTGTAGTTCAGATAGTAGCAACATCTTTGTTGTCAGCATTATTGGCACAAATTCCCTATAGAGATGGAAAGTTGTTTAAGGAAACATTTAGAATGGAGAGAAGCAAGTTGTGCAGAAGTATGGTTAAAAGTTGTCCAGACAATATTGGATTAAGGTGTGGGTTGGTGAAAACGGTAAAAAGTAGCTTGGGTCCTTTAATAGTTGATATGATCGTTAGAACAACAGAAAATTTAACATTGTTAAAATAAGATCAACCTGTAAACGAAAATATTCTGTCAAGTTTACATCATTACTAGTTTGTTGGTTAATTTGATGAACCTATAATAATATATAACTATATTTCAAATAAAGTATACGGCTTCGTCTAATTAATAAAAAAACAGGTTGTAAAACTTGCACAAGAAAATAAAGTTATAAATTGCATTTTGTTTTAATATTTTACTGTATGAATGAGATAAATAGAGCTTTGCAATGCATGCAAACAGTATGCAATTTACCAATGCAGCGTGTGCTTTGTTCTTTCAGCAATGTCCCATTCTGCTTGGTTCACTTTACATGCATTCACCCAACACCATCAAGTGTACCACGATGCCCCGAATAGTGGCGCGCAGCAAACAGCCAAAGTATTTTCCCCTGTGTAAAATGTACTTTTCAATTGTCTTGGAACTTAAATGGTTTTACTGTAAAATTTCTGTAAAAATTTATGCATAGGATTAATGCTATTTGTGTACTTGACCTATTCAGTGAAAAATGAAATGAGGAAAGTATTGGGAATGGGGGAAAATTGCATGAAATGTAGCTTGTCGTGAAAAACTTTGTTCAATTGACGGGTTGGGTATTTTCTTCTTTCCTTGAAACCGGCTGACCTATTGACCTCATAGGGTTCTGTCGCAAGACCTTATGACCTAAAATCTAATTTTTGAAGGGAACTTCGCATAAGTTCCCACTAGTTCAATTAAAAGAAATATTTGTTTGCTGACAAACATGTGAATGGCAAATGGACATGTAGATGTAGAACAAAATGGTATTTTCTGTTTTTTGCAAAAGGAAAGTTTACAATAAAAACTGCATGAGTTTTGGTGATGATGATAAATTTCTTTCAAAATTTAAATGACATGCATATTATGTGACATTAGATGATTACTGATCATTAAAAATGTTTTTTTTTGTACAAATACGTAAATTAGCGCTACACAAAAACGCCCTTTTAATTCCAATTTACCAGAGCAATTTAAAAATTGATCACGGAACATGGTTTAATTTTGTTATCATTGCAAATTTAATTTTTTAAGTGGTTGGTTAAATTTTAGCATTTAAAACCATTTCTGTATAATTTACAGACTGCCAGTTATACAAAAAGTAGATACAGCTAAACTTACATCAGTTGTAGCTGAGAATCATTAAATTTGGTTCCATAACTGTAAATTTAGTTTGTTAAATTGAATTGGAATAAAAACATTTAAACGAATTTAAAAAACTTTAAAATTTTTGAAAGGGTTAATTTCACCTGTTACCTGTAAAAGCTAAATATGTTTTCATGGCGTTTACGAGTTCTAAAATAGATACATAATAATAACATATTGATAATTTACTACCTTGCAAACCAACAAAAATAAGAACTATCTTTAAACATATTAGCAGTTAACATATACGTTAAACTTGTACATCATCTAATTTTGTGATTTCATTTGTTTATAGAGTTATTGGCATTCTACATTGATGCAAATTAACTTAAAATAAATAAATGTTAAAGTACATAAACCTGTTTCCCTAATTTTCAAAATTTCACATTCCGATTACAATTGAAACATAGGTAATCTGTAAATTAAGTTCACTTAATTAACACAAATACAAAATATTTAATTCTTCTGGTCCTTTTCCTGTAAGCATGCATTCTCATCATTCCCATCCTCAGAAACTGAATTGCTCTTGGAGGGTTTTCCTCAAAAAATTCCCCAGCTTTTTCAACCTGTCTACTTCCAAAAAATAATTACAACATATTATTTATTTACCAAAGCCAATTAACTAATTAACTTTTAAAACTTCTTAGAAATCTCCTCACCCTTCCCAAAGGCATTTTCAGTAGCTGCTTATCTTCTTCTTCCCCTTTAGCTTATCATGCAGTTTGTTATCCTTACTGAAAATGTGGTCCACCAACTCTTTTGGGAATCGGGGATCTTCTTTACAGGAGTCTGCTTAAAAACCATTTTAAAAAAATATGCTTTAAATATTAAAATTAATTAAATTTTCTAAATTATTTAGTATTTATTTTAACCATTCATTGCCTTTTTGCCACTTATCATCACTGTCGTCACTTTCAGAACTGCTCTTTCCTCTGATCCAAAACTGGCGTAATAATCATCGTCATCCTAATCCCCTCCATTATCACCAGTCTCCAGAGACTTCTGTACAGATGAAGAAACAGTTCTCGTCACACTTTTCGTCACAGGTCATACAGTCCTCTTCTAAAACCTATCGCCCTGAAACTTAAAATCATTCCCAAAAATTATTTATAAAAACTGCTTTAAACCAAGCCACACAATTAACCACAGATTAATTACCAAATTAAGAAATTCTATAAATTAATATTTTCTCCCTTGACCCCGAAACACCCCGAAAATTCTCCTCTGGTCTAAACTGTCCACTGTTCCGTTTTAACAAGTTGACATTTGTCTCCAGCAACTTGTTGGCTATGTACTGGGCTAGATTAAAAAGGCTTCATTTTTGGTCAGGTTTTGGGTCAACTTCAACTTGTCTTTGTGCTTTCTCGTACATGTCCTCCTCTTAAAGAAAACAACCACAAAATTAATTAACTCTATTCACTCATTAAATAATTAATTTCACTTTAAAAGCCTTACCCTAGCACCTTTCCCTTCTTGTCAATCCACTTCAAGGGCACACTGGCCATAACCCCCTCTTCCTCCCAATCCACCTCCTCGGTCTCGGGGACAAGGGACGACTGGACTTTCATAAAACTAGGTTTCAGATCCCCTGGTCACGTCAATTTCCACCAGACCCCCTCCAACCCCTTATTGACATCCCAATCCCTTAGAAATCTCCTCCTCTTTTTTCCAGGACATTACTCCAAACCAGAGTAAGTTTTCTGGTCTTTTGTCACTAGGCAGCTTCCCCAAAAAACTCTCAAATTTCCTAAATTCCCTGACCTCTCCAAAGAAAACTGAGATTCCGGTGACATCCTAATTCTCCCCAGCATCTGCTCTTGTCCAAATCCCCCAAAACATCCAAAACACCATCACTACAATAATAGTAAACACATTTCCCAAAAAACTGGCGTAATAATCGTCATCCTCCTCATCCCCTCCATAATCACCAGTCACCAGACACTTCTATACAGCTTTAGCATCAGTTGTCGTCACCCATTTCGTCACAGCGCCCCTCCAACCTATCCTCCTTCAAACCCAAATCCATTCCAGAAAATTAATAAAAAACCGATTAAATTACATCACAAAATTAGCCACTAATTAATTACCAGAATGACCCCCGACCCCGTCCCCGGAATGCCCCAAACCTTCTCCTTTCTCCCCGTCCATACTTTAATTTAGTTGAGTTAACTGGAAGGTCAATTAAATTAATTTTAAAACTGAGAAAGATGAGCAGTTTTCTTTCAGCTCTCAGCTGTGTCAACACAAAAAACCAACATTTGTCTGAACAGCCGATAGGGAACTTCTGTAACGCGGCATGTGAATCGGGGCATTGCGCGACGTGAGCCAAAACTGAGCTTTAAATTTTGTGAAATGTTTCATTGAAATGTTTCGCTGTTATTTTCATAATCATTTCATTTTTACAGTGTTTCTTTCATTATTTTGTATCAATTTTTTACACAAGTTTAAAGACAAATATGTACTTAAGCTAATGAGTTGGATAGTTTTGTAAATGTTTTTACAAAAGGGCAATAAAAATGCATGAAAAGAAACTTGTCATTAAAAACTTGTGACTGCTGGCAGGTTACTCCTTTTTTGGGGTAGGTTTGTATTCTGATTCCTTGATAATATCTGTTCCGGCGTCCGGCCGTTACATATGAGGTCAAGTTTGTTAAAATTCGAACAATTTTTGGGGGGAACGACGCAAAGTTCCCATACGATAAACAAAAGTATATATTTTAGCAAATGCTCTGGAGAAAGCAGACTTTTTATCAATTTCCCAATTGTTAGATGAATGTATGAACAAATTATTAAAACATATTGTTGGTTTTGACGTTATTGACTTTATTTTGTCAGACAAATAATAATTCACAATTAGAATTTTTACAAAACAGGTAGAATCGGAGCTTTGTTGTTGGCATGCAACTTTTTCATCAATTTATAATTTGCAGTACTTTTTTAATTTCTGAGTACATATTCAGCATTTAGATAATCTTTCCACTTTTCACTCACAATAAACGGACTTTGAATGCTTTTATGAACTCCGTATTTCCAATAAGTAACCCAGTGCTCACAATTAAATCTTAGAAAGCTATAATAAACAGTTCTTCCAATGTCTTGCTTGACAATTTGAATTGTCTGTTCTGCACTTCTGGCTATATTTGGTTTCATATAGTTGTCATATTGTTCAGTGGCAAGTCGGAAACTGTTGATGCCTGTATTGTACGAAAGAGAGTTTATGTCTGTCTTTAAGATTTCGGCAGTATCTTTATCAATGTTCCATGTGTGAATGATTTCAGTGGGGCCGATGGCTAGGACAACGTGTTCTATGTTTAGGAATTTTGCAATCCAGTTAAAATCCATTCTGCAGGCGATAATATCACCAGCAGAAAAGACAAATGATGATGGAGCGGTGTAGAATTTCATGCTTACTGTTTTCTACTCAACCTGAACAGTGATGCATGCCACAAAATACAATAGCAATCAACCACTATACAACTTTTATTAAATACCTGTTAATTTGAAAAACGATACAAAAACGGATGTCGTTTTGCGGTTTTTTTATCACAGGTTCAAAGATTCACAATATAAGTCTAATAAAAGTGTTTACATTTCCACAATTTTGTGTGAAATGTGATATGAAATCAGCAGCATTGAAGATCAGGGGTCTGGTTCACCATCACGACTCATTGCTTCAGGATCATTATCTCATTACTTTTAGCATGGTCCCTAATTACAAAATGTAATGCGATAATGATAATGAAGCAATGAAAATTTTCGGTGAAACAGACTCCGGGACATGAATATCCATGCAGTAATCACTAATCACATGTGGTAATCTACCTACATTACACATACTGGTATTTGTATATGCAGCATGATTTACGTTAAGATTCTTCTTTTTATCAACCATAAAGCTACATTATGTGTTGATCTCTTCTGTTCTGCTTTAGCATTGGTGGCCACCAAAGGATAATTTCAGTTAAAGTTAACAGGGCAATTTAAAAAATAATTAACTTTTTTACGTTTTTAATGTCACAAATTGTTCCTGTACTTGTATATGATTATTCTAAAAAAACCAAGTTTTTTAAATCATCAAAATTGCATTTTGACGCCAATAAACATACAGACAAGTTCATGAAATTCGAATATGATGACTTCGTTTATTGTCGGGAGTTGGCGTAGCCTCCACTATACAAACAGGTTATTCCGTAGGTACGAAACTGAACTCTAGAAAGAGTCTTCTTGGATTTAGTGATTATCACTGATATAACTCATAACGTTGAATGATATCTTTGTCGATATTTTATGTGTGAACGATTCTTGCTAAACTTAATGCCAGTACAACACGTGTTCCATCTTTAAAATTTTTGCAATGCTGGTGAAATATATTTTGCTTGCAACTATGTCAATAACCAACGACAAATACCGTGAAATTTTACTCTAAATCTACGAAAAAAAGTTCTTGGTATACAAATTAGCCGTTAAAAAATTAAAGTTAATTAATGCTTACAAACAGTAGCCATAATATTATAGACTTCATCTGCATCTGAACCACTTAGGTTTGTTACAACTGATCCCAGCATCTAGAATTTGCATACCACTTGCTTTGTAGACTTACAGATTTTCCGTACTTCCACCAACTAAGCCAGTGCTCACAGTTACACTGTATTAAGTCGTAATAAACATTTTCTCTGCCTACGTCACTTTTAGCTCGTTCCACAGTCTTCCAATTCTCATAAGGATAAACTGGCATAATGTCATCATACCTTCTGGTTTGTTTACGGCAATGCTTCATCCCTTGGTCTAGCACAAATTCTGTAAATTTGTCCTTTCTAATGTCTGCCGTGTCAGGCCCGCCCCAGGCGTGAATCACGTGAGTGGAGTTGATTGCCAACATTGCGTGATCCACGTTAAAAACTTGTGCTGCCCATATGAAGTCCATTCTGCAGGAGACAACATCACCTTCAGCGAACCAAATGTTATCTGGATGGGTGTAGGGGTTAACATAGAAAAAATCAACAATCGAATTCCACCAGACATTGCTAGTGGCCGAGGTGTATGGCGCAAGAAAGAGCACACAACTGCCAATTAACCCATACGACAATGCTTGCATTTTTATTGCAAGTTGGTTTGGTTTGGTTTCTAAAAAATTGAAAAAAAAACTGGATTAAAAATGGAAAAATACGCATTCCACTTAGTTTAAAGACTTTATATGCAGATTTAACTCACTTTTATCTTCAAACAGAATTAGATGCTGATTCAAAGCTGAAGATAATTTTGAAGTCAACGAGAGAAATAAAGTTAGTGTGGGCTTTGTATATGGACTTTGCTATTAAAAGCACGCGTTATTGACATGATGTGCATTCTTTACCTGTGCTGTGATTTAAGCCAATTTACTGTTTAGTTGGTGCTTGATTTGATTTTTTCGTGTTTATTGAGGAACCAACTTCTCATTCTGCTGGAAAAGACCTTGGCATATTAATATATTTTGTAACAAAATATATCAATACATAACAACTTTTCCGTGGAGTAACCTTTTGGTTCTGTTTATACTATAGTTGAAAATAACTAGTTACAATTTTATAGCAAATGCAGTATTAAACCTATACGTGCAATCGTGTAAACAAAAGTGGCAAGGCACTAAACGATGCTAACTGCTAAAGACGCTACGAATGTTAACGTGTCAACCGCCGCAGTAAGTTTATTCACTCAAGAGAAATTTTAATATAAAAAATGAAGATACTGGAGTTAGAATTTGGATTTTGGAATTTAACTCCTAATATTTTTTATAAAATACTTTTTGAAAAAATTATGTTCGTAAAACCACACTGCAAAAAAGCGTAACAACCACAAAATGTTGCTCATTTCTCCAGTACATACTGTTTATGACTTATTTCATTTGTACAAGGTCATTTATTTAACTGTATATTAATCTCAGACAGATGTTTGTTTAGCATTACAATGAAAACAACTTGCTGCGTTTACTAAGAAATGTAGGCATTGCATTTTTAGTAGATTCCAGGTAACCTAGTTATTCATTCATATGCAAGCGAATATCATGGAAATATGGTTTTTATCAGAAAGTGTTTCGCATAGACTATTTGTTAACTTGTTTTTGCTTTTAGTTCGGAAATTCCGAACTTCGGAATCATAATATGTGGTCTCAATATCGTAAACTTTTTTATACCTTCAATCAAAAACACTGTTGAATCAAGTACGATTGAATATTATATACCAACGTGGTTTGTTTGACATTGCTCCATATGTCCCTATGTCTGTCCATAGAGCTTTGCGTCTCTCAGTCTAATTGAAAATTGCACGAATGTATAAATAAGCAGATAAATCAACGACAAATTTTACAAATGAATGCTTATGAAGTCCAACTGCAATTATTGGCATGGCATGGCTTATACATACGTTGGTGCTTATGCATTCATAACACACCAAGACAGGAAGCACATCAAGGAAAAAATAAGTAAAATTTCAGATAGCTATAATATAAAAATTACTAAATAAACATCTTTTCCAACTTTGGCTTCATTCCTTTATACACTTATCATAATTATGCGTGGTAACTTAAAAACTCTCGAGGTCAGCATTGAAACAAGATTGTTTTCAAGATTTTGCCCGTATCTTAGTCGACATTCTATTTGTGATCGATTTCGGTTGAACTTATGGCTAATACATTGTATTTTAGGTGAACGTATTTGAAATCTAGTTGAAATTCATTTTGCATGCAACTATATTGCCGGGAGAAAAGTCTAGCAATGAGAGAACCGTGTACAATTCCAACAACAGCACTTGACACTCAAACAGATGGGATGCCCGCGGCACATGAGAATAAAAAACCCACCTTCAGAAACTTTTTAAATTCTCAAATCAGTTCATGTACTTGATGTTCAAATGATGCAGAAACTGAAATTCAAGGATGCACAGAATCTATCAGTAAGTGTTTCCTTATGTAAAACTATGTTTGCAAAACAGACACATGCACAAGGTCTTCTATTTTTGCATGCTTTTTAAGAGAAACCCAAAAATCCTTTTTTGGATAAAATGTTTTCTGGCATGAGGCAAGATTCGAATTGATCCTTAGTTTTGGCTTAGGCGTCGTCCACTAATGACGTCACTTTAAAACCCAGATATTTTCAGTGACCCACTGACCCCTGTCACCATTTTATAACATTGCAGGATAGGGCACTTAACATAGGCCGTCACCTTTTAACCCGAGTGACCCACCGACCCCAAAAAGTGATGTCATTAATGGATGACGCCTTATAACTATAGATCTTTTGTGCAGTTTATAATAAACATAAAATGTATCGTATTGTATTGTAAGTATGTGTATACGCTATAGAATTTGAGAAAAAATGACACTTTGCAATGCAACAATATACTTGCCAGGTAAACAGTCTGTGTATTTTCAGTTTAAAAGACAAACATTCAATTCAAAAGGTTTTATTGGCTAATTTAGTAACATATTTTATTTGATGCTTTCTGAAATATTCCACAGACCAAAACTTTTACTTAACTTCACTGTGTAAACTTAATGTCAATTCCATTGACAAACTAGTAAAGAAGAAAGAAGAAGTTAAAATAATTAATATACGTGCATTACCTTATGTTGCAAACTTCTACAAATTTTTCCTGACAAACTAATAGACGTGTAAGCAATTGCGTCTGCTTGAAAATTAAATTTCTTACAACTGATCCCAGCATCTCTGATTTGCATACCACTTACTTTGCATACTTAAGGATTTTCCGTACCGCCACCAACTAACCCAATGCTCACAGTTACATCTCATTAAGTCGTAATAAACATTTTCTCTGCCTACGTCACTTTCTGCTCGTTGAACAGCATAGTAAGTACCATAAGGATAAACTGGCATCCAGTCATCATACCTTCTAGTTTGTTTACGGCAACGCTTCATACCTCGGCTTAGCACGAAAGATGTAAAGTTGTCCTTTCTAATGTCTGCCGTGTCAGGCCCGCCCCAGGCGTGAATCACATGAGTAGAGTTGATGGCCAACATTGCGTGATCCACGTGGAAAAGTTTTGCTGCTCCTATAAAGTCCATTCTGCACGAAACAATATCACCGTGATAAAGCGAAATGTCATCTGGATGGTGATAGGGGTAGACGTAGAAAAAATCCACAATCGAATTCCACCAGACTTGATTAGTGGCCCAGGTGTATGGCGTAAGAAGGAGCACACAAACGCAAATTATCGCCTGCATTTTGATGGCAAGTTGTGTCGTTATATTTTCTGGAAATTTCAAAAAGTGGATTAAAAATGTAAAAAAAATACACCAAAAATTGAATTCTAGGATTTAGTAGACAAACCGAACTTACTTAATTTGATTTTTCAAGAGTGTTAAGTGCTGAGCCGAAGCTTAAGATGATTTTGAAGTAGAGCAAGAACTGTTAAACTGTGATGTGAAACTTCCTACTGCGCGCTTTATATATGGAAACTTATAGCGGACTTTGCCTCTTAAAACACGCGTTATTTTCATGATGTACATTCTTTACCTGTTTTGCGATTTGAGCAACAGCCATATCACTTTATAATTGATCTTTGATTTAAACCTGTTTTGGATCAATGAGAAACTAGTTGTCTAGCTTGTCTGGAAATGCATTGGCATAAAATTAGATTTCGTAACAAAACATATTTACATAAAACAGTTTTTTTCCGGAGCAACTTTATGGTTCCGCTTATACTATTTTGTAACTTACTCTGTACAATATTAAAGAGAATGCTGTTTTGAACTTACAAGGCAGAACCATGTGTAAACAATCCTAGAATTTAAAGAATTTAAAAATGCTCACTGCTAAAGGTAGAGTTTCCCACAACAGTTCAAAGATTATTAGACAAAAGCGCCTGGTTTTGATCCCATTTTGCCTGGTTCAGGTACCATGCTGCCTGGTTTATTAATAACATGTAGGGACGAAGAGACGGGCACAGGCAAAAAACCCAATTGAATTTTCTCATCAGAAATGACAGCATAAAAATGGAGATGTTGAAAGCTGCTTATGCACGCTATTTTTATTACTAGCGTTATTGGAATGGAAATTGAATTTTACTATTTTTTTAAAGTTTAGATTTTTCGTCAACCACAGACACAAAAAAAGAGTGCAGACGACAATAATATGTTGCTCATTTCTCCAATACCTACTGTTCATCACTTATTTAATGAGGACAAGGCCATTCCACTGCGTAGTGTACCTATGTTTCAGGAAGATATGATTTAAAGTGTTTAGCATTACGAAGAAAAAACTCGCCGTATTTACTGAGAACTTTAGGCATTACATCTTTCTCTGAATTTCAGGTAGACTAGTAATTCATCAAGTGATATAATAATCAAGTGAGTTTCATGGAAATCGGGTTTTAATTAGAAGATGTTACGCAATGACTCTTTGTCAAATTATTTTTGCTTTTAATTCAACATCATAATATTTGCGGTCTCAGGTTAAATATCGCGACTAGCCATATAGCATTCAGAAACGCTATCTTGAATCAAGTAAGGTCGTATATTACATAACAACAACATGTTTTGTTTGCCATTGCTCCATATGTCCATATGCTATGCGTAGAGCTTTGCCTCTCTCTCTCTCTCATGAATTATCGAATGAATAGATGAATAAACATATAAACCAACGATAAATTTTTTTAACTAAATGCTGATAAAATTCAACCGCAATTAATTAATGGCAATGAAATATCAAGTTTGATTTCGTCGCATGACATGCTTAAATACAAATAAACTCATTTGTGCTTTTCGATTCTGGTCGGATACACATTCTTTGACATCAACAATTCAATTTTAGAGCCTATAGATGTTCATACATTCAAAATACATGAATCAATGCTTGAAAATGACAAAGCAATGGGGTTCAGCCAGGAAAAAATGCATGAAAGAGCATGTGTTGTAGAACAAATTATATGAACGTACAAAATTATTGCCTATGTGCTCAGTTTTATTCTCGTAATACAATTTTTATAAGCAGTTTAATTTTAAATGCATGAAAAAATTGTTGAGCTTATAATCCGTTTACTACAGCATTTATATTACACGAAACAGAAGCAAGCCAAATGAATGAACAACTAATGCACTGATTTGTGTTTAGCTTTTACTCTCAACAGTTTTATTTGTCTTTTGTTACTCCTGCAGAGCAAAACAAAAACGGTTTTTATTTTTGCTAGCTGTAGCTCAGCAGCAGCTCCAATCTTTCCTCAAAGCTTAAAGGTATCTCTGACCTTTTTATAATTTTACAAAATTTTGAAGCTTAGCTTACAATCGATTTTATTTACAAATTTGTTTACATCTTTAGTATAAATAGAAATAGAACATTTTTCAAACGCCGGATTTTACATTTCACAATAATTACGCTAATAAATACAATGCTTGGTATCATCACATATTTTGTTGCACTCCAAAGAATAATTTGTATATTATTTTGCAACCAAACTGACAAAATTCGATGGGACAAAGAAATTGGGCATTTTCGAACTCACAGAATTAATGAAATCGGATCGTCATCTCATCACCCACTCAACTGCTGTATGATGCATATTTTGATGTCCAAATGTTTTATGTAATCTTTATGAGATTCACGAGGGCACAATGATAATTAATTTTGTCTCTGTTCTTTGAATCCTATTAATGTTCAGAGCAAACTATCAAAACAATCTAAACTTTTGTCCGCTAAGGTAGTCAAAAACTCGCTTGCTAAGTTAGCAGACAACAGAATTTCCGAATGTTCGCCAAATTAGTATTGGAAAAGGCAATTATTTTTCTTCGGGTAGCAATAAGATTTTCCAATTTTTAAACCATATTTCAAATTTCAATGGATTATATTGTAACTTGTAATTGATATTCAAATTAAGCTGGTTTAGCTTTACAAGTACAAGCATGAATAACACCGACTTTGTACTATGTATGTTTGTAAAAATATACCAAAAATGATTTTGTGGATGAATTGTTTTCTGACATGTGACACGATTTGAGTACGGTTAACCCTTAGATTTGACTTATATGCAAAAATGAGTTGTGTAGTTTGCGTTTTTATGCGTATGTGCAATGCAAATAAAGAAAAATAGGACATTTTGCAATGCAACAATATACATATCAGTATGAAGTACGTGGAGTTTTCCAAAAGTAATGCAAATAACCTCAACGTACACAAAATTTTCACGTCAAGCTTGGAAGGCCTGAAATGTTGCATGGTGTTAGGGTGGTAGTTACCAATTACCTATGCTAAATATCACATGCGTAGCTGACTTTATTCTTGAGTTATGAAAAGTTAAAAATCAGGTATGAATTTTTCATCGTTTTTCTAAAGGCTATTTTTCGTGTTCCAAAACTTTGAATGGCAGTTGGTGGCAAAACAAATCGGATAGATAAAAAAGATTATGCAATAAATAAACCCTAAGTCCAATAGACTATGATACAAGTACACTTTGCTCTTTCCTTCTACGGAAGCAACGGGAAGCATTCAATTCCGAAGTCAATCTGGCGAACCAATTTTAGTAAGGATACAGACAAATCTGGCCATATTTTTGGGAACTGCAAACAAATAATAGCAAACAAAATACTTTAAAATGATAAGCAATTAATGGGCTTTATGACACATATAATCAATAATATTCCAAATGTTATATGTAGTTTTAATAAAAACATAAAAATCAGTCACTTGAAAATTTGCAAAAAACCGGGTGCACTAGGTTGCATGTTAAATTTGTTTTTGCTTTAGTAAGTTAACTCTTTTTTTTAATCGAATGGTCATTACACTAGATACCTTAGATGACTACAAAACAAACGCGTACCAAGTTTTGACTTTTCGACAATTCCCATGGGAAATACAGAGGTGGAAAGAAATAATCGCTTACAAAACCTCAAAATCTTGTCAATTTTGTTTAAATCCACTGCTCTTGTCTTATTGCAATTATACTCATGATGGTTAATGGAATATATATATTAGTAGATGGGCTATATGTGTGATTAATCAGACTTACAGTACTCCTTAACGTTTTTGAAACATAGCTTGAGAAAATATTTTTGCATTACTTTTGGAAAACTCCACGTAATTCTGCAATGTTTTTTTAAGAAACTAAACTTTCAATTCAGGACTTTTAATTTTAACGGCTAATTTGGTAACATGTTGTAACGGGTGAAGTAATTTGCTTTTAATTCCCCGTTGTGTTCGTAATTAGGATGCAGAAATAATAACGCTTTGGAGGAAATTTGTAGAGATATTTAGTTTATTTATTTATTACACTATCGTTAACGAAATTGTATTTAGGAATTTATTTATAATTTAGCCGAAATATTGCAGTGCAGGGGAAGACTGAAAAAGCCCCTGCACTTGCCTTCACAAGCTGTGAAGAAGAAGTGACATTTGGTTTATGTAGGAGAGCTGAGATTTTTCAGCTCTCATTCCTTTTCCACAAAGTGCATGCATAGGCCACATGGAAGATGGGATGTTGAAGTTGGTGCGCTTGGCTTGGAAGGCTTTACGTCATGAGTGGGGTTATAATGTTTTATTGAAGTGCATATTTAATTTTCAGAAGAACACCCTCACTCAAGTTCTCTATGAAAGCTACAGTGCCAGTTTATTTAAAAAAAAGTAAGGAGGCAAGGAAGAAAACAAATTAGCAGCCGAATTTATTAAATTAAATTAATCTTTGAAACTTCAAGAAATGTTTCCTTGGCATCGGATGTATGTAAATTTATTACAACTGATTCCAGCATTTGGAATCTGCATACCACTTACTTTGCATACTTAAAGATTTTCCATACCGCCACCAACTAACCCAGTGCTCACAATTACATCTCATAACATCATGATAAACATTTGTTCTCCCTACGTCCTTTTCAGCTCGTTCTACAGCCTTCCAATTCCTGTACGGATAAACTGGCATCCAGTCATCATACCTTTGAGTTTGCTTACGGCAACGCGTCATTCCTTTGTTTCATAAGACAGTCTGTCCTCACGACTTAATTTATCCCAAAATGGGATAAATTAAGATCAAAAAATGATCTCAGTCTAGTACCAGGGGGTGAAATTTCACCCCCCTAGATGGGGGTGAAATTTCACCCCCCAAAATACACAGAGGGGGTAAAATTTCACCCCCTGGTACTAGACTGGATCTTGATTTATCCCATTTTGATCTTAATTTATCCCAAAATCCGAGTGATCTTAATTTATCCCATTTTGATCTTAATTTATCCCAAGAAAAAAATGTCATTAAAACCCTAAAAGAAACGCCGTGTCTCTGTAGTCTGTAACCACCAAAATTACATTAATTAGTTTTCTCCTAATTAAATGAGCTTGGAGGGGTTTACAAGCATACAGATTTCGAAAACGGACACAATATTTAAAAATTACATGGACATGACCCCAGAATGCACATCACATGGTAACCAAAGGCACAAAATGGTCCATATGGTAACCAAAGGCACAAAATGGCCCAAATGGCACCAAATGGTAACCAAAGGCACAAAATGGCCCAAATGGCACCAAATGGTAACCAAAGGCACAAAATGGCCCAAATGGCACCAAATGGTAACCAAAGGCACAAAATGGCCCAAATGGCACCAAATGGTAACCAAAGGCACAAAATGGCCCAAATGGCACCAAATGGTAACCAAAGGCACAAAATGGCCCAAATGGCACCAAATGTTAACCAAAGGCACAAAATGGCCCAAATGGCACCAAATGGTAACCAAAGGCACAAAATGGCCCAAATGGCACCAAATGGTAACCAAAGGCACAAAATGGCCCAAATGGCACCAAATGGTAACCAAATGCACAAAATTGTACCATTTGGTACCATTTGCACCATTTGGTACCATTTTGCACCATTTGGTACCATTTTGCACCATTTGGTACCATTTTGCACCATTTGGTACCATTTTGCACCATTTTGTGCCTTTGGTTACCATTTTGTGCCTTTAGTTACCATTTTGTGCCTTTAGTTACCATTTTGTGCCTTTGGTTACCATTTTGTGCCTTTAAGTTACCATTTTGTGCCTTTAGTTACCATTTTGTGCCTTTAGTTACCATTGGGGCCATTTTGTACCATTTGGTACCATTTTGGGCCTTTGGTACCATTGGGGCCATTTTGTACCATTTTGTGCCTTTGGTAACCATTGGGGCCATTTTGTACCATTTTGTGCCTTTGGTAACCATTGAGGCCATTTTGTGCCTTTGGTGCCATTTGTTGCCATTTTGTAGTTAAATCTTGATTCCAGGCACATTTGCAAGCATTGTGGGGCTAGTCAAGCTTCTAGTACTAGCTGGTATTTCATCCACTGGAATGGGATAAATTAAGATCATTTTAACAAAGGATTGATCTTAATTTATCCCATTTTTCAAAAATTTGCAATTAATACGTTTAAATTTTAAAATAACCTGAAAACTTAAATGCTATAATAAAAATGTCCTGTTTTTATTTATATATGCGCATTTTCACTGATTAGTAACTGATTAAATCAGTTTTACAGTGTATTTTTTTTAAAAAACATTTAATTGTATATTACAAAAAAATGCAACGATAGATTTTTGATCTGCAACGATGAAAAGTTTCTAATTTTGATTAAAATTATTATTCGATTTCAAAAACTTTGTTCCCGGTCAACGCCTTCTGTTCTAGGGCGTTTTTCGAAAAATGGGATAAATTAAGATCATTCTGCTATCCTGCCTATGTTAAAATGGGATAAATCAAGATCATTTTTTGATCTTAATTTATCCCATTTTGGGATAAATTAAGTCGTGAGGACAGACTGTAAGAAGTCTTTAAAGTTGTCCTTTCTAATGTCTGCTACTCCACCTCCGCCCCAGGCGTGAATCACGTGAGTGGAGTTTACAGCCAACATTGCGTGATCAATGTTAAATACTTCCGCTGCCCATATGAAATCCATTCTGCACGAGACAATATTGCCTGGATAAAGCCGTATGTTATCTGGATGGGTGTAGGGGTAGACATAGAAAAAATCCACAATGGAATTCCACCAGATATTGCTAGTGGCCATGGCGTTTGGCGCAAAAAGAAGTACACAAGCGCCAATTAACCCGTAAGACAACGCTTGCATTTTGATAGCTCGTAATAGTTTCTGAAAATTAAAAATGGATTGGACTACAAAATGAAAAATTACAAAAATTGAATTTAAGAATTTTATAAGCAAATTCAAATCACTTACTATGATTTTTAAAGAGAGTTGGGTAAGTGATGATGGAAAGTTTAAGTTTTTTTGAAGTCAACCAGAGAACTAAAGTGAAACTTCTTAGTGTGCGCTTTATATATTGAACCTTAAAACAGACTTTTCCTTTAAAAGCACGCGTTATTTACATGATGTGCATTCTTCACCAGCGCCGTGATTTGCGCAAACAGCCATTTTAATTTTAAATGGTCTTTTATTTGATTTTTTTCCTGTTTATTGAGGAAAAATGTCTAAAATAAGATGGAAAACTTTCGCCTATTAACAGTTTTTGCAATAACATATTAAGGCGTAACAACCTTTGTCTGGAGCAACTCTTTGGTACCGTTGATTCTATATTTAAAAACTACTACATAAAATCGTATAGCAAAAACAATTTTAAGCCTTTAGGGAAGAATCATCTATAAGCATTTATGGTAAACCCATTAAAGATGCATTTCAACGATGCATGCAATCGCAAGAGCCTATTTAGTCTGCTTTTGAGCCCATTTAGCCTGCTTTTGAGCCCATTTAGCCTGCTTTTGAGCCCATTTAGTATGCTTTTGAGCCCATTTAGTCTGCTTTTGAGCCCATTTAACCTGCTTTGGAGCCCATTTAGTATGCTTTTGAGCCCATTTAGTATGCTTGTGAGCCCATTTAGTCTGCTTTTGAGCCCATTTAACCTGCTTTGGAGCCCATTTAGTATGCTTTTGAGCCCATTTAGTATGCTTGTGAACCCATTTAGTATGCTTTTGAGCCCATTTAGCCTGCGTTTGAGCCCATCATCAAAGATTCATCACATAATGAAGTCGTTGGAGTTGAAAAACAATTATGTACGTTATTTGTTAACACTGGTGCTGTGGTGTTCAATCCTGGTATTTGATTCATATTATTTTTATAGCTATAAAATACTATTTTAAAATTAGTTCACATTGTTGGTCGCTACAAATAAGCGCAGCTACAAGAAAAACAGTTAACGATAATAAAATCTTGCTCATTTCTTCACTACTACTGTTTATCAATTATATAATTAGGACAAGGTCAATTTACGGTGTACCTATGTTTCAGGATATGATTTGATGTGTTTAGCATTACGAAGAAAAAAACTCGCCGCAGTTACTGAGAAATGTAAGCATTACATTTTTTATGGCTTTCAGGTAGAGCAGTAGTTCACTTGAAATCAAGTGAGTTTCATGGAAATTGGATATTAATCAGAAGATGCTACGCTAATGCTATTTGTGAATTTGTTTTTGATTATACTTCAAGTTCAAGATCTTGACCTCCCATATATCTTTCTCTGAACGCTATTTTAATAACATAAATCCGCAATTAGAAATGCCATTATATTGTATCAGGTTGTATAATATATAACCACGCTCTCATTGTTCCACAAGTTTCTATGCCTATGCTCAGAGCTATGCTGCTCTCAGCCTAATGAATAATCAAATGAATTGATAATAGAGCGTATATACCAGCCATAAATAGTACAAGTGAATGCGTATAAAGTCCAACTGTAATGATTTAATGGCAAGAAAATATCAAGTTTGGATTCGTCGCAAGGCATTTTACATGCAAACAAATACAAATAAAATTCATATGTACCTATATTTTCTTGTCGGATACACAATCTTTTTTTTAGAAATTAAATTGTAGTGCTTATTATACAGAAGTTCATACATTTAAAATAAAATAAAATTTTAATGGCTTAATGTGTGACAATGCAAAGCAATGCAATTCAGCCAGCAAAAAATCCACGAAGAAACACTTGTGTTGAGTTCTAAAAAGGTCATTTCCCTAACTTAAAAAACGGGAAATTGTAAAATATTTTAAGCGCAGTTATATTCTCGTAGTACTATTTTTATATGGAGTTTATTTTAAAACACATTTACGTATTTGGGAAACTGTTGAGTTGCTGTCACGTTCACTACAGCATTCACAATATTTACATTACACGCAACAATAGCATACCAAATGAATGAACAAGAAGAGTCTTGCACTGTTGACATCTTTGTTCGTCTTTTTGCGTACAACTTTACCTAGCAAAACATAAACTGTTTTCATTTTTCAGATACCACAAGCAGTAGCTCTGCAGCAGCACACATTTCTCTGAAAATGGGAGAAATCTTTGATCTTAATTCCTTTTGAATATGCAAAATTTTGAAGCTTAGTTATCAAGTTATTTTGCACAAGTACATTTAGTCACACGTTTGCTATAAATTATTTTCCAGACATGCAACTTTTTATTTTACATTTCCAAAAACATATGCTAATAAAAGTGAACGTCGGATATCATCACATTCGCTGTTTTATATTGAAAGCATTGTTTGCATATTATCTTGCGTCTATTTATGCAATCTATCTTTCTATCTGAAACCTTACGATTAGGCAAAGAATTACTGAACAAAAAATATGAGCATTTCACGCACAAGAAAAATGAAAAATGCACTGCTAATTTCATGATTTTACTTACTCTATAGTGTCTACAGATCAATGTATTTTAGCTATGCACTCAATAAACTGATAACATTTAATATTGGGTCACTTCTGAAGACTCGGTGGAGGATTTTAAGGTGGGACCTAAATATAAGCTTGAATATGTGGCTAAGGCCGTATTGTATAAAATTCAATAAAAACTACGCAAGCTACTTTTCCAGATTTATAACAAATTAAATTTTCCAAAACTACACACGCTTTGCAGTAGAGACTGGAGTGCACCCTATAATTATTACGCCGTTGTATTCGTTACCAGTACAGCATGCTTCTATCTGGTCGCAGCTTTCTCCAGCTTCTAGAGGAGAACATCCCCAGCCGGCCGATCCGCCTCCAGACAAATCCAAACTAAAAGCACTTTGCAAGTATTGAACGAATGTGCTCTCGTAATCAAAAAAAGCGGCGCAACAAAATTTCTCACATGGTGTATCCTTCTCCTAAAATAAAATAAAATAAAAACATGTTGGGTAAAATCTTATGATAAATTCATAATGTTTAAGTATGATAAGTAATTAAAAATTGATAACATTGTTTACTATTTGTTTAATAAATTACCAATTCCGCTGCCAATGCTTGAAATCCTCCTATAAATGTAACCCACGCTGAGCTTAGTAGAAACGACAAAATCATGCTCTGAAGCAAATTATTGTACACAACTCTACTTGTTTTCATGTTGGGTATATATTGTAACGAAAACAAAACTGCTATCAACTCTTTTTCACTTTTTTAACTTGAGTTTCCTAAATCTGCAGAAGGCAATGGTCACTAAAAAGAATGATATGATTACGACTTGTTTTAAGCCGTTCTCTGCTTATGATAATTGACTTCTATTCTTTTAAAGAAAAATAAGGAATATCGCACACCCGTACCGTTTACCCTTTTATATACCACATACAGGCTTCAGGATGATCACCTTCAGAGCTGAAGAAGAAACACATTTGCGTTTGCACATTATGTGCGGTAAATAATGAGGCTTCTATGGCGAACCACTTTGTCAAATAATTATGGGACTGGATATGGGATGGAATATATAATGCATAATAAACCGTTGTTCCTAAAAGGGTTGTTGAGCTGAAAGCTATTTAAGGGTTTTGAACGATGGGTGAACCGCAATAGTCCTGTTATCAAAAATATAGGAAGAGGAATAAAATGAAGCAGATTTGCCGCAATAAAAGTACCTAACGGTATATTATTTAGGTTTAATGAACTCTATAAAGGATTTTGTTGTTCTACTTGAGATAACCGGTTCTTCTGAAATCAGGCAACCAAATGCAATACGTTTTTTGGTGCATGCGTTCCTTACGACCCAAACCGTAATTCCATTTAGATTGTCTAAATTACGTATAGGTAGGTATTTTATTTATTGATTAATGTAAGTGCATAATGGAAATTGACCTAACAGAAAATGCGCAGCACATCGCAACAGTAGATAGGGAATATAAAAGTTTTTGCTGCTCACATTATTTATTCATCTTACTTCCTCTTTTACGCTATAAAGCTTGAACAAAAATGTAAAATAACCAATCTAGATTATGAAGTATCAAAATGTTTAAACGTATAATTTCAGCTGGTGTTAAGCAATGTCCATAAGCTACAATCCTGAACGTTTTAAATTCCAGTAGTTTTGCTTGTACTGGTACTCTTCTGAATTGTCGTTATTTATACCAATTTATTCCGGTTATTGTACGTTTGTGTCGACCTGTATTTTTTTACAAAAAAATGAATCCAGAGTTGTTTTCAAAAATTCCAAACCATTTGGCAGTTGGTGCTATTTTGGCTAATAATACAACCTGTGTTATATTGACACACATCCATAATGTTCCTTTGCGTCAGTAGTTTCGCAATTTTATATTTTTATTAACTGCTTCATGATCATGCTTAAAGTTTACTATGTATATTTGAAAGCTTATATTAACCCACTCGACCGATGGATGTATTATCATGGATAATTTCTAAAACATACATTCAATTTGAAGATAAATTTCAGTATTTAAAAATATTTTTATTGTTTTTTACAGCGCGATTATCATAGTGGTATTTTAACTACGATTTTGCCAGCTGCGCTCATATATACTTCAATAATCTTGTCTTGAAAAAGGTTTAATATCTATAAATTATCTTAATTTTATATAAAATATTTTTCAGTGGCGTTCCACCATAATATTATTTTAAATTCTTTAGGTAGTTTCTTTCTGTCTATTGGACTGACCCTAGACATGGTGATGGGTTTTGTTAGTGGGCTGGGCTACCCGTTTTTGCCCAATTTTACCCATACCCAGTTAACATGGTTTTGTGTGGGGTTTTTGGCCAAAAATTAGATTTTAAAACAATACATCATCTTAAATTGACTTGTCAAGCCAAAAAAGGTCCCCTGATTTCTATTCTTTTAATGAATTATTCATAAATCAGACCACGCCGATTTTTCGATGCATTTTAAAGTTCAAAAACAAATTTTGGAAGCAAAATTGAAAAAATATCAGCTTATGTCCTTTTCCGATACGGATTCGAAAGTAAGGTTGAAGATGAAAAGAGCTATTCAAACGAGTAACATGAAAGAGATAAATGGACGAGTTGTAAAAGCATAAGGAGAAAGTTGACAAACAATTGCTTTTTTATTTATTTCTTGACGTGAAAACTTTCAACACACTGTCATGTGCACAAAATCAGTTAAACCTCTGATTTTTTAAAATGTTACGGATATGTGCATAGAAATGTATATTTTTCACAATGCAAAATTAAATGATGGTCAGCAAAGGGATTTCTGACTATAAAATGATAATTAACGTAACTAGGTACACCACATATTTGAAAAATATTTGGCAAATTAGGCAAATATTTGTGCTTTATGCCTTATATTGTTTGTATAAATTCAGTAGGATTAAAAGTCCAGCTGCTCAAATTGATCGGATTCTTTGATATTTATTTTTTGAAATAATAGTTTGTAATTAAAACGTCTGGCAAGATAATCAATGCTCGGAAAGACCTACATTTTCCGTAAGATTTTATCTGAACATGCGTCATATAACTAATATTATTAGTCTAAGAGAATGTCTCACATGTATAACGTAAAAAAACTGAGCTTAAACTTCTCCACTTAACTAACAGCAGCAATGGTTAGTTGTGGTGCTTATAGGTACTTAAAACCTCCCTTATCGACAATTGATACCAACTGCGACAACACACGTGTATTGATCCACTTACAAAATCACTTGTGTCAGCAGTTTCGCAACTCAAAATTCTTAATTTATATTGATTGTGTCAAGTTGAACAATAACCCGGTAAGTCGGCAACTAATATAGATCCACTTAATCGATTTTTATTTTAACGTGGATTTTTTAACCAAAAAATATATTTAATTTTTAAGAAAAGGCTAAATATGTAAAAGTATTATGGTTGTTTTACATATCTTTTATTCTGGTATTGGATTCTTGCAAAAGCTTAGCAAGCTACACTACCAATTCAATAAAAGGATAGAAAAAAAGTAAATTATTTATTATATATATCGCGTTCCACTTCGAAAAATTATCGTAAATTATTTAGTTTCTTGCTGCCTGTCGGACTGCTGCTCAGTTTTTTTGGCTTTCAGCCACAAAAAGTACATAATTTACTTGCCTGGTTTTCACTTTACATTAAATCTTACAATTTCTTGTAAAACTTATACAGCTGCTTAATTGCACACATTAAACATTGTCATGCTTCGACGACGTGTCAGAGACGTTTTGCAGCGCCATCCCTTAGCTGTACTAACCCCGGTACAAATTCTAGCCTTTCAAGTGTTAAACTATCATATGCCAAAGTATATTTGCCAGTGGAATTCTGACTTTTCTCAAATCACGTTTTGCTTCAGCAAAGAAACAATTGCAAGTTTCTTGATTTCCTTACTATTAAATTTTCTGGTGGTTATTGGCTGTTTCTACAATATCACCACTCACATTTTCATAAAACCCAAAATTGACTACAACACTTGGATTCTGCTTTTACATTTTGTTGCTGTACTGGCTTGTGCAGCGCCCCTTCTAATTACTGGAATACTTGGCAAACATTATCACTGTTTGTTTGGATGCAACCAAATGCTGAATTTTCAAAAATTGTTTTTACGGGGTAAGCTATTATTTGTAAAATTTAGATTTAATTAAATTATCCGGTTGTTGAAAATCATTATACATATGTACAAAATTACATATGTATTAATAATGGTAAATTGTTTTTCCAAAATTATAGATGCGCATCTTCAGCTACTCAGAAACGCCAACAAGGTGATTGACTGGGCGGCTTTACCATTAGCAGTGGCCCTAAAACCGCTGCCGTATATTATTTTCTCCACCTCACTCTACTTTTCATACGATCCGTACTTTTTTGTTCTTCAGGACATGTTTGGCAGCTTTGAGACACAGCATTTAGCAACAAAAATGTTTTGTTATGCATTCCGCTTAGTAATTGTGTTTGCTGGCTTTGAGTGCTACAGAACCATAGGATTTTCCGTGCTGTGGTTTGTTGTACTGCTTGACAAAATATTTACAATAGTTGGAAATCTTAGAACTTTAGAAATTCTGGAGCATTACCAGATTCAGTGTATTGCTGTGTTAAAAACTTATAATCGATTGCTTTTGGTGTTTTCCACTTTGCGAGACATGGTGAGTGAATTTATGTCCTTTGTGGTTTCCGCGGCGTTTTGGTCCGTAGTTTTAGTAAGTTGGATGGCCACCAAGGGTAACAAGTTTATTCCCATTTATATTTACGTTATGGTTTTTCCTGCTCATGCAGCACTACTTATAATACTCATTTTTGTTGTGGCGATTGCCTCTGCATTAAGCAAGTGTGCCTATCAAGTTGTAACGAATTGGAGACAAATTGCTAAAGAGAACTACGTACGGTATAAGTCCACGGAATTATTCGTGCAAAGAAAAGAAGGACTTGTGCTAAGAAAACTGACGCAATCGGTCCAACCACTTAATCTCATGTATAAACCATTTTTTAAGATGGATCCCCAATTTTACAGAGACGTTGCTAGAAACCTTGCTAATCGTGTGTTTGATGCAATTTTAATATTTTAGTTTAGTAGTTCAAATTACAAAAGAGTTAGAGATTGATAAATGTATATGTTATTAAAATAATATAATAAATAATTTCTAAACAGTTTGAACGTATAAATTGCGTGTGTAAAATTGTTCACGTAAGCAGTTTCATTTTTACTTATCAAAATTGTGATTAACATCAAGTAATTTTTGACACAGCATAAATTTGCTAAAACATGCCATAAGGACACATTTTAAAATCAAGTTTTCATCTGTATGATATTATTCAGTGATCTTTGTGTCGCTGTCGCTTCTCGCTCATTCGTACAGCTTTACAGTCATCGTAGGGTGAATAAGGTATGTAGTTGCTTTAGTCATTACATTTTTTCCTAGATTCCAGGTAGGCTAGTAATTCATTTATAATTAAGCGAATTTCATGGGAATTGGATTTTCATAAAAAAATGTTACGCTGAGACTATTGATTAATTTGTTGTTGTTTTTATTTCAGAATCATAATATTAGGCGGTCTCAAGTTCAATATTTTGACCTCTCCGATAACCGCAATCAGCAGCACTGTACTGAATTATGTAAGATTGTATAATATATATAATATTTTTCAACGTCTAGAATTTGTTATGAATGTGCGATATGCCTCTTTCAGTCAAATAGATAATCGCATGAATGAATAAACAAGCATATAAATCAACGATAACATTTTAAAATAAATGCTTATAAAGTCAAACCGCAGTTAATTAATGGCATGGAAATGTCAAGTTTGATTCTGTCGCAAGATGCAAGTTTAGATGCAATAAAGTACGAATAAAATTCATTTGTGATATTCCTTTTGTCGGATACAAAATCTCTTTTCAGGTAGAAAAAAAAGATTCATATTTCAATGTGCATATTTGCGTACAGCATTAAGAAAGGCTTCGCTTTAAAGTAAATTAGCATATTAAATTTCAAACAAGTACCATATGTGACGTCACACATACAAATTTTTTACTTATTGTTTTAACTGCACCGAAAACTTTATTCTCGGAAACCTTTGACTTATTACTTATTGTTCTTTATCAAAATATGTTGGCTTCGCGCCAGTAATTTAAAATGAAACAAAACTGCAAGTGTATATAAAGCAGAAATGGAAATGTCTGGAAGCATAAACGTTACAAAATGATTTTATTAAAATACGGAGACAGAGTTTTCAAAAAGTTACATTTATTATTTTGTTATTCAACTGGAATCAATAAAATATATAAAAGTAAAAAGTCCGAAACTGTTAATGGTTTGTCTTCTTCAAATGTTTCACAATTATCAAAATTTATTACAACTGCTAATTGTTTTCTGAAATGTTAGCAAGAGTTCAATAAAAGCAGTAAAACATGTGTGTTGGGTAATTGTTTTCATCGGTATCTAAGATTTTCCTTTTTGACATCTTAGTACCGTCTGAGACATTACACGTGTATTGATCAACTTACAAAATCATTTGCGTCAGTAGTTTCGCAATTCTGAATTCTTATTTTTTAGTAGTATCAAGCTTAACGTTAGTCAGGTATAGTCCACCAGCTTACTTTGATTTACGCAATGGATTTATATTTTAACATGTATTTTTTGTCGAATAATATATTCAATTTTGCAAAAGGTCTATTATGTAAAATATTATGAATTTTTTGCATAGTTAATATCCCAATACTGCTTTTTAAAAACTTACACAAGCTACCTGAATCAATACTTACAATTAGTATATGTAAGTATATATAAAATTAAAACCAATAAAATATATAATATTTTTCAAAACAGGCGACTAGCAAAAATTTTCATGAATTATTTAGTTCCTTGCTGCCCGTCGTACTGATGCACACTTCTCTGATTTTCGGTCGCAAAACGTATACAGCTATTCACGTTAGATTTAAAGTTTCCGGAGCTAAACAATTTCACGCAATTAACATCATAATGCCTCGTAGTCGCGTAAGATAAGTTATGGAGCACCATCCTTCAGCTGTACTAACCCCGGTACAAATCCTATCCTTTCATGTAATAAACCACTACATGCCCAAATATATATGCGAGTGGAATTTTGACTTTTCCCAACTTCGGTTTCGCTTCAGAAAGCAAACTTGTACAAGTTTCTTGATCTCCTTACTAATAAATTTTCTGGCGTTTTTTGGCTGCTTCTACGATGTCACTACTCACATTCTTATACACCCCATAAACAACTACAGCACCTGGATTCTGATTCTTCATTCCGTTGCTGCACTGGCTTGTACAACGCCCCTTGTAATAACAGCAATACTTGGCAAACATCACCGTTGTTTGGCAGGGTGTAACCAAATGATGAACTTTCATAAGTTGTTTTTACCGGGTAAGATTTGATGACAGTTTAGTTATATTTTTGTTGCAAATTCCAATTATACATTTTTCTAAATTTTTAGACGCACAACTTCAACTACTCAGAAACGACAACAAATTGCTTGATTGGGCCTTTCTAGTATTATTAATTGCTTTGAAGCCTATGGCATTTACAATTCTGTTTACTTCCTTGTACTTTTCCTACGATCCGTACTATTTTATTCTTCAGGAAATATTTGGCCGCTTTGAAACACAGAATCTAGGAATAAAATCATTTTGCTATGCATTTCGCTTCGTAACAGTGTTTGCTGGTTTTGAGTGCGCCAGAACCTTGACATTTTCCTTTCTTTGGTTTGTTGTACTGATTGACAAAATATTCAAAATAGTTGGAAGTTTTAAAACATTGCAAATGTTAGAATATGACCAAGTGCAGTGTATTGCTGTGCTAAAAACTTATAATCGACTACTTTTGGTGTTTTCAATGGTGCGAGATATGGTGAGTGAATTTATGTCGTTTGTGGTGTCCATTGCCTTTTGGTCGCTGGTTTTATTAAGTTGGATGGCCACCAAGGGGAATAAAGTTATTCCCATTTATATTTACATCATGGTGTTCCCTACTCATGTAGCACTGCTTATATTATTGGTTTTTGTTGGGGCTATTGCTTCTGCTTTGAGCAAATGTGCATACGAAGTTGTTACCAATTGGAGACAAATTGCTAAAGAAAGCTACGTGAGGAAAAAATCAACAGAAGTGTACTGGCAGAGAAAAGAGCGACTGATTTTGAGAAAAATGACGCAATCAGTGCAACCACTTAACTTAATATATAAACCATTTTTCAAAATGGATGCACAGTTTTACAGAGATGTTACCAGAAATCTTGTTAATCGTGTGTTTGATGCTATTTTAATATTCTAGTTGGATATTTAGACAACACAGAATAAAATTTCTTTACGAAAATCTAGTCAACCCGGATATTTTAAGGAGGAGTTTTTTACAATCATGAATTTATGTGACATTATTGATATGGTTTCATAGTAGATATTTTTAAGGATCATGTACATCGATTTCCACATCAACTCCCCAACTCCACCAGCTTCACTCGCCAACCACCACAACAACACTTGCACTTGTAGTGTACATAGTATATGTGTTATCATAGCAGTAAGCTTTGTATATATGATTGTATGCCCGAATGAATACTATAGAATAGCGTTACTCTGATAATAAGTTAGCAGCAGTAGTTATAAGCATAACAATAGGGTGAACACCAATACAATATGATGAGTAAGATATTAAATGTCTTTATTGCCAATGATTGCTGTACAAAAACTAAAACTTGCTTTCAGCAACTAGCTTAATTTTATTCAGAGGCGCTTTATGTCAGCATATAAACATTTAACTAACACTGATAGTCTAACAGTAAGTGGTACAATTATTTTTTAAAAATTTATACTCACTTAAGCATACAATTATTAATACATAAGTTTAAGCTTGTTTCAGTCTACATTTCCTACGATTCGTACTATTTTGTTCTTCAAGATATATTTGGTGGCTTTCACACCCAGACATGCTATATTTCTGCTATTCATTCATTCATTCATTCATTCTGCTATACTTTGCGTTTAGTAACCGTATTTCCTGGGTTTCAATGCTACAAAACTATAGCATTTTCCTGTGTGTGGTTTGTAACTCTGCAAACATAATTTTACAGCTCACATTCGGACCCCTTCGATAGACTGCAATTTCATTTTGGATTTTTACCAAACAATTCATGCACTTTTTAGCAAGGTTAACTATTTATTATTATTACGATTATTTTCAATGTTCTGTAGCTTAAAACTATGTTATTACAATACATGTGTTCTAAAAAACCTTGGAAAGCTTTACTAAAAATATGATAACTTTTTTAAGTAGTTCTCTTCCGCTTCAAAAATCTTTTATAAATTATTTAATAGCTTCCACCGTTACCGACTGATGCGCAGTTTTCTCTACCTTTGAGGTTCAAGCAGTATAAATTTTGCCTTATCTTCGATTTTGGTGAAACTATATATTTCCTAAAGAAACTTAAGCATTTTACCTATTTTATTTTATTATCGTCATGTCACGTTATCAAGTAAGAAGCGTTCTGGATCATCACACTTTAGCTGTACTAAGCCTAGTAAAAATTCTCACATTTCGTGTAATTAATTTTCATATGCCGAGTTTTATTTGTCAGTGGAATTCAGACTTTTCTCAAATATTGTTTTGCCTCAGTAAAAAGAATAGTGCATGTTTTTTGTGTCGTTACTTTTGAATATACTGTTGGCTATTGGCTGTTTTTACAGTCTTACTACTCACATTTTTATTAAACCCAAAAACAACTATTACGACTGGATATCACTTTTACACCTGGTAGCTATTCTGTAATTACAGTCATTCTTGGGAAGTATCGCCACTGCATAAATGACTGCATAATAACGCCCATTTTAGCAAGTTTCTGTTTTTGTAATTTTTTGGAGGTTAAAATTAGAAAAAATACCTGAAATTAGTAAAGTGTGCACGTATTTTTTGTTTAAATTAGATTTTTAATTTACTTAGGACAGATACACACAGTTTAAAATGAGCACATAGAGTATTCAAAAACCAAAGAACTTATGAAATAAAAAGAAGACTTTAGTAACGTAAAAGAATTTTTAGTTTGACCATAATATGGTATTCAAATTGAGTGCTGCGCATTAATCCAAACGTTTTATTTGTTGAATTATAACCCTTGCCCTTTTGCTGATAATACTTTTTATTATGTATCGATAGATATGTCATAGTTTTCTATTCCGTCCGTCCGACGTAACGCGTTTTTCTAAGCAATGCCTATACCAAATTCAACCAAGTATGGTATACAGATACCAGAGGATCTAGCGCTGTTTGCTTTTCATTTTCCGGTCAATAGGTCTACTCTGGATTAGAGGTCACAGCAATTTCGAAATATTTTATTAAGGAAACTATAATGTATAGCACATGATCATAGGTCGTTTTTACCAACAGTCCAGTTATGCATCTGTGTTTCAAACTTCATACACTAAGGCCCTGATTGAAGCTCCGTATTGCCAGATACGACAGTTTTAATGTCTCCATGTAGTAAAGCATATTAGGTCAGGATTTTATCAAGCTTGGGAATTTGACAACAAACAGTCAGTTTGTTTAAAAAAGAAATGTTCCTTTTCTGACGATACATTATCTTAACTTTTTAAGCTTTATATGTTTTTAAAAAAAAATTATTGCATGAAAAAAGATTAAGAGTTCTATGAATAGAAATCTTAAGATGTCAATTATTCATCGTTCAGGATTCAGCAAAAAGGGAGATATATGACGTTGTGAGATTTGGAGTGTGATAAATATTTAATGCCGTCGCAGTTTAAAAAATATTATGTAGTAAGTGTTCAGTATATTATTTTTCCATTAAAATCGTTAACATTGTGACTAGCTAATGCTCTATCTACTGCTTTATTTTTGAAGTATTACGCCGTTTACGTTTTCACAATCAGCTTTGTATTGAAGCTTTAGTATACACATAAATAGGCTATTCCATAGGTATGAAAACCTAGCATTGCTTCCTTCATTCATTCCTTCATGTATTTGTCATAACGTTAAATGACAGCAAGGAAACTGTAGATGCCCACATTTCACAAAAGAAAACGTACAGCAATTTTCAGGATTTCGACCGTCTCTTTAACGATATTTTATTTGTGAATGATTCCTGGTAAATTGATTGCCAACACAATGTGGTACATGTTTAAAACATTTGTAATCCAGGTGAAATATATTTCGCATGCAATTAAGTCAACAACAGAAATGACTACAGATTAGAGAGCAACGTACGATTTAATGCTTAAAGTTTGACGCTCAAGCAGATACATATTTTATTTGAGTGCTTTTAGAAATATTTGCCAGAATTTAATTTTTACTAAAGTGCCATATAATTATGAAAATTCGAATTCCAAATCAATAAATAAGTAAGAAGAAGGGACAAAAGGAAGTAAACAAAATATGTAGCAACTTAATTTGTATACATACGACACCTGACTTTAAATTTTTCTTTGAAACTTCAATAAAAATAATTTCACATGAAAACAAGTTAACCGCTGGTGATACCATGGTAGCCATGATACCATACAAGTGTACTCAACTGCATCGAAACTACGGTAAGTTTTTACAACTGATCCCAGCATCTAGAATTTGCATACCACTTACTTTGTAGACTTAAGGATTTCCCGTACCGCCACCAACTTACCCAGTGCTCACAATTACATTTCATCAAATCGTAATACACATTTGTTCTGCCTACGTCCTTTTCAGCTCGTTCTACAGCCTTCCAATTCTTGTATGGGTAAACTGGCACAAAGTCATCATACCTGCTAGTTTGTTTACGGCAACGCGTCATACCTTTGCTTCGCACAAAATCTGTAAACTTGTCTTTTCTAATGTCTGCCGTGTGAGGCCCGCCCCAGGCGTGAATCACGTGAGTGGAGTTTACAGCCAACATTGCGTGATCCACGTTAAAAACCTCTGCTGCCCATATGAAGTCCATTCTGGATGAGACAATATTACCTTGATATGTTATCTGGATGAGTGTAGGGGTACACGTAGAAAAAATCCACAATCGAATTCCACCAGACATTGCTAGTGGCCATGGTGTTTGGCCCAAGAAGAAGTACACAAGCGCCAATTAACCCCTACGACAACGCTTGCATTTTGATGGCACGCTTGCTCGTTATAGTTTCTGAAAAATAAATAGAAATTAATTGGATTACAAAATGAAAAATATTACAAAAAAAATCAGTATTTAGTGGTCAAATTGAATTTACTTAGTTCGATATTTAAAACGAGTTAAGTGATGATAGAAAGCTGAAGTTTTTAAAAAGTCAACTGGTGAACTAAAGGCGCTGTGAATTCTTAGTGTGCGCTTTATATATGGAACCTTAAAGCAAGCTTTGCCTTTAAAAGCACGTGCTATTTACATGATGTGTACTCTTCACCAGCGTAGTGATTCAACAGTCATTTTACTGTTTAATTGGTCTTTGGATTGATTCTTTCATGTTTATTGAGGGAAAATGTCTAAAATATGATGGAACACTTTTGCCTATTGACTTATTTTGTAAAAACATACTGAAGCATAACTACCTTTGTCTGGAGCAATTATTTCGTACCGTTGATAGTATATTTAAAAATTACTACATAAAAGTGTATAGCAAATGCAGTTTGAAATCTTTATGAAAGAATCTTCTACAAGCATTCATGGTAAACCCATGAAAGATGCTTTGCAATGATGCATGCAATTGCAAGATCCTATTAAGCCTGCTTTTGAGCCCATTTAACATGCTTTTGAGCCCATACAGCCTGCATTTGAGCCTATTCAGTTTGCGTTTGAGCCCTGCAACAGAGAACATTTATAATGCTCTATAGCCCATTTCTAATGCCCTTGAGCCCATATCTAATGCTCTGGAGCCCATTTCTAATGTTCTAGAGCCCATCTGGCTTGATTTGGAACCCACTAGACCAGGCTCAAAGCGATCATAACATCAAAAAATGAAGTTGTTGGAGTTGAAAACTGATTATGTACGTATTTGTTATCACTAGTGTTTTGGTGTTCAATCTTGTTATTTGATTCGTATTATTTTTTGTGGATATAAAATACTATTTTAAAATTAGTTTACATTGTTTGTCGCTACAGATAAGCGCGTCTACAAGAAAAACAGTTAACGATCATAAAATCTTGCTCATTTTTTCACCATTTACTGTTTATCACTTTTTTAATTAGGACAAGGTCAATTTACTGTGTACCTATGTTTCAGGACGATATGATATAATGTGTTTAGCATTACGAAGAAAAAAAATCGCCGCATTTACTGGGAAATGTAGGCATTAGGCGTCGTCCACTAATGACGTCACTTTAAAAAGCCGATTTTTCGAGTGACCCACTGACCCCTGTCACTATTTTTTTACATTGGAGGATAGGGCACTTAACATAGGCCGTCACCTTTTAACCGGAGTGACCCACCGACCCCAAAAAGTGATGTCATTAATGGATGACGCCTTACATTTTTTCTGGCTTTTAGGTAGAATAGTAATTCAGTTAAAATCAAGTGTTTCATGGAAATTGGATTTTAGTCAGAAAATATTACGCTCAGATTATTTGCGAATTTGGTTTCGTTTATAATTTAGAATCCTATAACGCGGTCTCAAGTTCAAGATCTTGACTTTCCAAATATCTTTTTCTGGGCGCTTTTTAATGACATAAAACCGCATTTAGAAACGCCATTATATTGAATCAGGTAAGGTTGTATAATATATATAACCACGTTCTTTATTTGCCATTGCTCTTCATATTCCTATACCCACGCGCAGAGCTATGTTGCTCTTAGCCTAATAGATAGTCGAATGAATAGATAATGGAGCATATAAACCAACGATAATTTGTACAAGTAAATGCGTATAAAGTCCAACAGTAATGATTTAATGGCTAGAAAGTGTCAAGTTTGGATTCGTCTGAAAAGACTTGACTTGCAAACAAATACAAATAAATTTCATTTTTACTTTTCCAATCTGCTCAGATATACGTTCTTTATCATTAGAAATTTAATTGTTTAGCTGAAAGAAGTGCATACATTCATGATCATGATCATGTATACATGATATTTTCTTCTTTTAAGTTTGCAAAGTTTTTAGCTCAGCTCAGTTACCTAATTATTTTGCACAAGTACATTTAGTCACACTTTTGCTATATATTGTTTACATGATATGCAACTTTTTATTTTGTATTTTCCAGAACATATGCTAGTAAAACTGAACGACTGGTATCATCACGAAATCTGTTTCACTTTGAAAGCATATTTTGCAGATTAATTAGCCTCTATCTATCTGAAAAATTTGGATGAAACATGCATCTGCATCATGCATTTGTGACGTCTCGGAGTGTTAGCAAGAAAATAAAATTTTGAAAAGCTACATATTTCAAATTTTAATATATTATGTAATGCAAGTCATATCAAGAATAAGCTGATTTTGCTTTCTAAGCTAATGGCCCAAACAACTAATTTAATACAACTTTGTTATTTGCAACGTATCAAAACAGTAAGTTCGATCAAACATTTTGAAAATCCAGAATATAAAAAAATTACCATACTTCGATTAAAACGATACAACATTAAGAAAGGCTTCGCTTTAAAATTAATGAATATAAGGAAGTTCAAACGAGTTCCATTTGTGACGTCGCACAATAAAATTTCTTTTGTTCTTTTTACCGTACCGTAATATTTATTCTCGGAAAGCTGTGACTATTTACTTATTATTTTTCATCAGAATATGTTGGTTTTGTGCCAACAAAATAAAAAGAAGCAGAGCTGTGAGTATATATAAAGCAGAATTAGAAACGTCCGGAAGCATGAACGTTATAAAACTGGTAGTTAATGATGTTGCTTATTTGTTTGTAGATTTCTGTTGTTTTAACAAATAATGAATAGTAACAGTAAAACAAATAGGTATGTAAGTGAACATAAGTTATAATGAATATTTTGGTGGCAAAATTTATGTTTTAGAGAATTAAAAAAATGAGTGCTTAGTGCTAAATAGAGATGGCTAAACCCGCCGATTTCTACATTAAAACCCGCCAGGTTGGGTTTAAATGGGTAATAACGGGTTTGTGGGTTTTAATGGGTATTAATGGCATTAATGGCATTAATGGGCATTAACGGGTTTTGTTTAATTATACATGCATGTATATGGGGCCATTGAAAATGGCGCCATTTATGGGTTTAAATTTAACATGTGGTTTTATTGTTGCCCAAAAAACCCAGCCCAACCAGGTGCCGGGGGGGGGGGCGTTTAAACCCGGACAAAAACGGGTTACCCACCCTAGATTTTAACCCGCGAGCCATCTCTGGTGCTAAATGATGAACGATTGCTAAAATCATGCAAACAATTTTAAATTCATGCTGTTATCGAAATCACTCAAAAAGCTGATTTGATTTGCGTATTTACACGGACAGCAAAAATACTCACTTTTAATTATGTTCTAAATCATTTTCCATTCCAAACCGATGGAGACAACTATTTACTCAAGAATTCTGAAGAAGAGTGTGCTTACAAAAGATTGGGAGACAGAGATTGAGCATTTGATAAATGAATTTAATCGGTCGCCATAAATGATTGTATTGCAATATTGTAAGAATTAATTCAAAATGCAGTTTTACGTAAAGTATGTATGTATTCAGAAGGAACAATGCAAAGTCAATAGGTATACTTTATAGTAGGTAGGTATAGTCAATAGTTCAGGAAGTGTATAGCTCCCAACAATAAGTATGAATGCATTTACTTTTTACTTGATGCTCAGTTATATATAATATAACATTTAAATTATCTCCTGGACAATCATGGCTAAAAGGCATGGTCAAAGCAAACATGGGAAGATAAACAGTGTATTTCATTTAGAGCCAATTTTGCTGATTTAGGGCCCACTTGCTCGGCTTATACTTGAAATATATTAATTAATTGGAAGAAATGACCGCAATTTGAAAACAAAAATAATTTAAGAACCTAACGTTTAGGCAAGGAATCAGTAAACAAAAAATTAGCATTTAACGCACTAGATAAATAAAAATTGCACTGCTAATTTCGTGATTTTACTTACTATTAAGTGTCTACAGATTATTGTATGTTAATTATGCATTCAATAAGCTGTTAACATTTAATATTGGGTCACTTCTGAAGACTCGTTGGAGGATTTTACAGTGGGACTTGACTCAATTGTGGGAAATATAAGCTTGAATATGTTGCTAAGGCCAAATTGTATAAAATTCAATAAGAACTACGCAAGTTACTTTTACAACTTTATAATAAATTAAATTTTCCAAAGCTACACACGCTTTGCAGCAGAGACTGGAGTGCACCCTATAACTATTACGCTGTTGGAGTCGTCGCCAGTACAGCAAGCTTCTATCTGGTCGCAGCTGTCTCCAGGTTCTAGACGAGAACATCCAAGGCCGGCCGACCCGCCTCCAGCCAAATCCAAATCAAAAAGAGTTTGCAAGTATTGAACGAGTGTGTCCTCGTAATCAAGTAAAGCGGCGCAACAAAATTTTTTACAGGGTGTATCCTTCGCCTAAAATTAAATAAACACATAAAAACATGTTGGGTAAAATCTCAGGATAAATTCACAATA
This sequence comes from Entomobrya proxima, assembly GCA_029691765.1. Taxonomy (NCBI): domain Eukaryota; kingdom Metazoa; phylum Arthropoda; class Collembola; order Entomobryomorpha; family Entomobryidae; genus Entomobrya; species Entomobrya proxima. Next base: position 61,914,101 of record CM056168.1, read on the forward strand.
TTTTATGATAAGTAATTAAAAGTTGATAATATTGCTTTATAATTGTTTTAAAAATTACCATTTCCGCTGTCAATGCTTGAAATCCTCCTGTAACTGTAACCCACGCTGAGCTGAGCAGAAACGACAAGATGATGCTTTGAAGCAAATTATTGCACGCAACTTTACTTATTTTCATGTTGAGTATTGTAACGAAAACAAAACTGCTATCAACTCTTTTTCACTTTTTTAACTTGAGTTTCCTAAATCTGCAGAAGGCAATGGCCACTAAAAAGAATGATATGATTACGACTTGTTTTAAGCCGTTCTCTGCTTATGATAATTGACTTCTATTCTTTTAAAGAAAAATAAGGAATATCGCACACACGTACCGTTTACCTTTTTTATATACCACATACAGGCTTCAGGATGGTGCACCTTCAGAGCTGAAGAAGAAACACATTTGCGTTTGCACATTATGTGCGGTAAATAATGAGGCTTCTTTGGCGAAGCACTTTGTCAAATAATTATGGGACAGGATATGGGATGGAATATATAATGCATAATAAACCGTTGTTCCTAAAAGGGTTGTTGAGCTGAAAGCTATTTAAGGGTTTTGAACGATGGGTGAACCGCAATAGTCCTGTTATCAAAAATATAGGAAGAGGAATAAAATGAAGCAGATTTGCCGCAATAAAAGTACCTAACGGTATATTATTTAGGTTTAATGAACTCTATAAAGGATTTTGTTGTTCTACTTGAGATAACGGGTTCTTCTGAAATCAGGCAACCAAATGCAATACGTTTTTTGGTGCATGCGTTCCTTACGACCCAAACCGTAATTCCATTTAGATTGTCTAAATTACGTATAGGTAGGTATTTTATTTATTGATTAATGTAAGTGCATAATGGAAATTGACCTAATAGAAAATGCGCAGCACATCGCAACAGTAGATAGGGAATATAAAAGTTTTTGCTGCTCACATTATTTATTCATCTTACTTCCTCTTTTACGCTATAAAGCTTGAACAAAAATGTAAAATAACCAATCTAGATTATGAAGTATCAAAATGTTTAAACGTATAATTTCAGCTGGTGTTAAGCAATGTCCATAAGCTACAATCCTGAACGTTTTAAATTCCAGTAGTTTTGCTTGTACTGGTACTCTTCTGAATTGTCGTTATTTATACCAATTTATTCCGGTTATTGTACGTTTGTGTCGACCTGTATTTTTTTACAAAAAAATGAATCCAGAGTTGTTTTCAAAAATTCCAAACCATTTGGCAGTTGGTGCTATTTTGGCTAATAATACAACCTGTGTTATATTGACACACATCCATAATGTACCTTTGCGTCAGTAGTTTCGCAATTTTATATTTTTATTAACTGCTTCATGATCATGCTTAAAGTTTACTATGTATATTTGAAAGCTTATATTAACCCACTTGACCGATGGATGTATTATCATGGATAATTTCTAAAACATACATTCAATTTGAAGATAAATTTCAGTATTTAAAAATATTTTTATTGTTTTTTACAGCGCGATTATCATAGTGGTATTTTAACTACGATTTTGCCAGCTGCGCTCATATATACTTCAATAATCTTGTCTTGAAAAAGCTTTAATATCTATAAATTATCTTAATTTTATATAAAATATTTTTCAGTGGCGTTCCACCATAATATTATTTTAAATTCTTTAGGTAGTTTCTTTCTGTCTATTGGACTGACCCTAGACATGGTGATGGGTTTTGTTAGTGGGCTGGGCTACCCGTTTGTGCCCAATTTTACCCATACCCAGTTAGCATGGTTTTGTGTGGGGGTTTTGGCCAAAAATTAGATTTTAAAACAATACATCATCTTAAATTGACTTGTCAAGCCAAAAAAGGTCCCCTGATTTCTATTCTTTTAATGAATTATTCATAAATCAGACCACGCCGATTTTTCGATGCATTTTAAAGTTCAAAAATAAATTATGGAAGCAAAATTGAAAAAATATCAGCTTATGTCCTTTTCCGATACGGATTCGAAAGTAAGGTTGAAGATGAAAAGAGCTATTCAAACGAGTAACATGAAAGAGATAAATGGACGAGTTGTAAAAGCATAAGGAGAAAGTTGACAAACAATTGCTTTTTTATTTATTTCTTGACGTGAAAAATTTCAACACACTGTCATGTGCACAAAATCTATTAAACCTCTGATTTTTTAAAATGTTACGGATATGTGCATAGAAATGTATATTTTTCACAATGCAAAATTAAATGATGGTCAGCAAAGGGATTTCTGACTATAAAATGATAATTAACGTAACTTGGTACACCACATATTTGAAAAATATTTGGCAAAAGATTGTGCTTTATGCCTTATATTGTTTGTATAAATTCAGTAGGATTAAAAGTCCAGCTGCTCAGATTGATCGAATTCTTTGATATTTATTTTTTGAAATAATAGTTTGTAATTAAAACGTCTGGCAAGATAATCAATGCTCGGAAAGACCTACATTTTCCGTAAGATTTTATCTGAACATGCGTCATATAAATAATATTATTAGTCTAAGAGAATGTCTCACATGTATAACGTAAAAAAACTGAGCTTAAACTTCTCCACTTAACTAACAGCAGCAATGGTTAGTTGTGGTGCTTATAGGTACTTAAAACCTCCCTTATCGACAATTGATACCAACTGCGACAACACACGTGTATTGATCCACTTACAAAATCACTTGTGTCAGCAGTTTCGCAACTCAAAATTCTTAATTTATATTGATTGTGTCAAGTTGAACAATAACCCGGTAAGTCGGCAACTAATATAGATCCACTTAATCGATTTTTATTTTAACGTGGATTTTTTAACCAAAAAATATATTTAATTTTTAAGAAAAGGCTAAATATGTAAAAGTATTATGGTTGTTTTACATATCTTTTATTTTGGTATTGGATTCTTGCAAAAGCTTAGCAAGCTACACTACCAATACCATAAGAGAATAGAAAAAAAGCGTTCCAAATCGAATAATTATCGTAAATTATTTAGTTCGTTGCTGCTGTCGGACTGATGCTCAGTTTTTTGGCTTTCAGTCACAAACAGTACATAATTTGCTTGCCTGGTTTTCACTTTACATTAAACCTGATATTTTCTTGTAAAACTTATACAGCAGCTTAATTGCACACATTAAACATCGTCATGCTTCGACGACGTGTCAGAGACGTTTTGCAGCGCCATCCCTTAGCTGTACTAACCCCGGTACAAATTCTAGCCTTTCAAGTGTTAAACTATCATATGCCAAAGTATATTTGCCAGTGGAATTCTGACTTTTCTCAAATCACGTTTTGCTTCAGCAGAGAAACAATTGCAAGTTTCTTGATTTCCTTACTATTAAATTTTCTGGTGGTTATTGGCTGCTTCTACAATATCACCACTCACATTTTCATAAAACCCAAAATTGACTACAACACTTGGATTCTGCTTTTACATTTTGTTGCTGTACTGGCTTGTGCAGCGCCCCTTCTAATTACTGGAATACTTGGCAAACATTATCACTGTTTGTTTGGATGCAACCAAATGCTGAATTTTCAAAAATTGTTTTTACAGGGTAAGCCTTTATTGGTAAAATTAAGATTTAATTAAATTATTCGGTTGTTGCAAGTCAAAATATATATGTTTTAAAAATATAAATTTATTTTCCAAAATTTTAGATGCGCATCTTCAGCCACTCAGAAACGCCAACAAGGTGATTGACTGGGCGGCTTTACCATTAGCAGTGGCCCTGAAACCACTGCCGTATATAATTTTCTTTACCTCACTCTACTTTTCCTACGATCCGTACTTTTTTGTACTTCAGGATATGTTTGGCAGCTTTGTAACACAGCATCTAGCAACAAAAATGTTTTGTTATGCATTCCGATTAGTAGTTGTGTTTGCAGGCTTTGAGTGCTACAGAACCATAGGATTTTCCGTGCTGTGGTTTGTAGTACTGCTTGACAAAATATTTAAAATAGTTGGAAATCTTAGAAGTCTAGAAATATTGCAACATGACCAGGTTCAATGTTTTGCTGTGTTAAAAACTTATAATCGATTACTTTTGGTGTTTTCCACTTTGCGAGACATGGTGAGTGAATTTATGTCCTTTGTGGTTTCGGCGGCGTTTTGGTCGGTAGTTTTATTAAGTTGGATGGCCACCAAGGGTAACAAATTTATTCCCATTTATATTTACGTTATGGTTTTTCCTGCTCATGCAGCACTACTTATAATACTCATTTTTGTTGTGGCGATTGCCTCTGCTTTAAGCAAGTGTGCCAATCATGTTATTACGAATTGGAGGAACGTTGCTAAAGAAAACCACGTACGGTATAAGTCAACGGAGTTATTGTTGCAAAGAAAAGAAGGACTTGTGCTAAGAAAACTGACGCAATCGGTCCAACCACTTAATCTCATGTATAAACCATTTTTTAAGATGGATTCCCAATTTTACAGAGACGTTGCTAGAAATCTTGCTAATCGTGTGTTTGACGCCATTTTAATATTTTAGTTTAGTAGTTCAAATTACAAAGGAGTTAGTGACGGATAAGTGTATATGTTATTAAAATAATATAATAAATAATTTCTAAACAATTTGAACGAATAATTTGCGTGCGTAAAACTTTTAACGTAAGCATTTTCATTTTTACTTATCAAAATTGTGATTAACATCAAATAATTTTTGAAACAGCATAAATTTGCTAAAACATCCCATAAGGACACATTTTGAAATCAAGTTTTCATCTGTAATGATATTATTCAAGGATCTTTGTGTCGCTGTCGCTTCTCGCTTTTCGTACAGCTTTAGAGTCATCGTAGGGTGAATAAGGTATGTAGTTGCTTTAGTCATTACATTTTTTCCTAGATTCCAGGTAGGCTAGTAATTCAGTTATAACTAAACGAATTTCATGGAAATTAGATTCTCATTAGAAAATGTTACGTTTAGTCTATTTGTTAATTTGTTGTTGTTTTTATTTCAGAATCATAATATTAGGCGTCTCAAGTTCAATATTTTGACCTCCCCGATAACCGCAATCAGCAACACTATAATGAATTATGTAAGATTGTATAATATATATAATATTTGTCACCGTCTAGAATTTGTTATGACTGTGCGATATGCCTCTTTCAGTCAAATGGATAATCGCATGAATGGATAAACAAGCATACAAATCAACGATAACATTTAAAACTAAATGCTTATAAAGTCAAACCGCAATTAATTAATGGCAAGGAAATGTCAAGTTTGATTCTGTCGCAAGACAGTTTATATGCAATAAAATACGAATAAAATTCATTTGTGGTTTTCCTTTTGTCGGATACACAATCTCTTTTCAGGTAGCAAAAAAAGATTCATATTTCAATATGCATTTTGCGTACAGCATTAAGAAAGGCTTCGCTTTAAAGTAAATTAGCATAATAAATTTCAAACAAGTACCATATGTGACGTCACACATACAAATTTTTTAGTTATTGTTTTAACTGCACCGTAAACTTTATTCTCGGAAACCTGTAACTTATTACTTATTGTTTTTTTTCAGAATATGTTGGCTTTGCGCCAGTAATTTAAAATGAAACAAAACTGATAGTATATATAAATCAAAATTGGAAATGTCTGGCAGCGTAAAAGTTTCAAAATGATTTTAGCATTATGATACGGAGACAAAGTTTTTAAAAAGTTACATTTATTATTTTATTATTTAACTGGAATTGCTAAAATATTTAAAAGTAAAAAGTCCGAAATTGTTAATGGTTTGTCTTCTTGCGTTGTTCCAAAATTACCAAAATTTAGTACAAATGCTAATTGTTTTCTGAAATGTTAGCAGGAGTTCAATAAAAGCAGTAAAACATGTGTGTTGGGTTATTCTTTTCATCGGTATTTAAAATTTTCCTTTTTGACATTTTGGTACCGTCTGAGACATTACACGTGTATTGATCAACTTACAAAATCATTTGCGTCAGTAGTTTCGCAATTCTGATTTTTTATTTTTTATTAGTAGTATCAAGCTTAACATTAGTCAGGTATAATCCACCAGCTTACATTAACTTACGCAACGGATTTATATTTTAGCATGTATTTTTTTGTCAAAAATTATATTCAATTTTGCAAAAGGTCTACTGTGTAAACTATTGTGAATGTTTCGTATAGTTATTATGCAAATACTGCTTTTTAAAAACTTACACAAGCTACCTGATCCAATACTTACATTTAGTATATGTAAGTATATATAAAATATAAACCAATAAAATATATAATATTTTTCCATAACGTCCGACTTCTAAAAATCTACATGAATTATTTAGTTCCTTGCTGCCCGTCGGACTGATCCACACTTTTCTGATTTTCGGTCACAAAATGTATACAGCAACTCATGTTAACTTTAAAGTTTTCGTAGCTAAAAACTTTAATTTCACACAATTAACTTTAATTTCATTATGTCTCGTAGTCGCGTAAGATACGTTATGGATCCATTAGTAGTACTAAACCCAGTACAAATTCTATCCTTTCATAGTTGGAATAGCCTAGCCATCCCTTCATAGCCTCAAATAGATGGAAGTCTTAAAACATTGCAAATCCAGCAACACAACCAAGTTCAGTCTATTGCTGTGCTAAAAACTTATAATCGACTACTTTTGGTTTTTTCAATGGCGAGATATGGCGAGTGAATTTATGTCCCTTGCAGTTTGGAGTGTTGTTATATTAAGTTGGATGGCCACTAAAGGAAGACAACTTATTCCCAATTATATATACGTTATGGTTTTTCCTGCTCATATAGGACTGCTAATACTACTAGTTTTTGTTGCGGGCATTGCTTCTGCCTTCAGCAAATGCGCACACTAAGTCATTACCAGTTGGAAACAGATTTCTAAAGAAAGCTACGTGAGAAAAAAATCAACAGAGTTGTACTTGCAGAGAAGGGAACGATTGATTTTGAGAGAAATGACGCAATCGGTGCAACCACTTAACCTAATATATAAACCATTTTTCAAAATGGATTCCCAGTTTTACAGAGATGTAACCAGAAATCCGGCAAATCGTGTTTTTGATGCGATTCTAATATTTTAGGTAAGTCGTTTTTGGTATAGATATATTAGTTCAAGATTCATGTTGGCTATGGCAGTTGTAAAGTTTATCAGAATTAAATATGTATTGAAAACTTGACTTATTGACTTATCTTATTGAGTATGTATATAACATAATTAATTATGAAATCGCGCTTCTGAAAAAATTCAGACATATTATGATGATAGGAGTAAACGTTCAAAATCGTGAAGGTCATGGTGTGTACCTAAATAGTTACAAATTCTTTTTATATCAATTGCCCTAAAGCACTCAGCAAAGTAGTCCAACAAACTTATAGCAATATTCTTGATTCATGCTTTTATTATAATATTCATTTTGAAATAAAACTCTAGTCAGCTACACTAACCACTATTAATACAAATCTTTTTGGAGCATCTTATGCAAAATTTTGGTGTATAAGCTTTAACATACAAGCATTTTGCACAAAACACCGTAAAACTGGATTAAATTGTTTACTTAAGTTCAACTAACGTTTCATCATCTACCCATTGACTTCATATTAAAATTTGATGTTTAAATCGTTTAGTCTTTTGTACATTTTAGTACCATTTCAGTCACCTCACGTGTATTGATCAACTTACAAAATCATTTTCTTTTTCAGTTTTACAAATCTAAATACTTCTAAATCTTCTGTTAATTGCATCAACCTCAACAGTAGCCAGACATATGTCAGCAGCTTGCATTGATATACTGAATTAATTGGAATTTTAAAATGGATTCTTTAGGAAATAAATAATTGAAGTTTAAAATAAAATAAAAGTCTACCATGAAAAAGTATTTTAGCTGTTATAGTATTATTTCCGTAGGACTTTATCTGAACATGCGTCATATAACTAATATTATTAATTTTAGAGTATGTCTCACATGCATAACGTAAAAAACTGAGCTTCAACTTTTCCACTAAACTTACAGCAGGAGTGATTAGTTGTGGTGCTTATAAGTATTTAAAACCTCCCTTATCGACAATTTGGTACCAATTGCGACAACACACGTGTATTGATCAACTTACAAAATCACTTGCGTCAGCAGTTTCGCAACTCGATATTCTTATTTTCTATTGATTGTATCAAGTTGAACAATAACCAGGTAAGTCGGCTTTATATAGATCCACTCAATCGATTTATATTTTAACGTAAATTTTTTACCAAATAATATATTTAGTTTTTAAGAAAAGGTCTAATATGTAAAAGTATTATGGTTGTCTTACATATCTTCTATTCTAGTAATGGATTTTTAGCAAAAGCTTAGCAAGCTACACTACCAATACCATAAGAGAATAGAAAAAAAGCGTCCCACATCGAAAAATTATCGTAAATTATTTAGTTCGTTGCTGCTGTCGGACTGATGCTCAGTTTTTTGGCTTTCAGTCACAAACAGTACATAATTTGCTTGCCTAGTTTTCACTTTACATTAAACCTGATATTTTCTTGTAAAACTTATACAGCAGCTTAATTGCACACAATAAACATTGTCATGCTTCGACGACGTGTCAGAGACGTTTTGCAGCGCCATCCCTTAGCTGTACTAACCCCGGTACAAATCCTAGCCTTTCAAGTGTTAAACTATCATATGCCAAAGTATATTTGCCAGTGGAATTCTGACTTTTCTCAAATCACGTTTTGCTTCAGCAGAGAAACAATTGCAAGTTTCTTGATTTCCTTACTATTAAATTTTCTGGTGGTTATTGGCTGTTTCTACAATATCAGCACTCACATTTTTATACAGCCCAAACATGACTACAACACTTGGATTCTGATTTTACATTTTGTTGCTGTACTGGCTTGTGGAGCACCCCTATTAATTACTGGAATACTTGGCAAACATTATCACTGTTTGCTTGGATGCAACCAAATGCTGAATTTTCAAAAATTGTTTTTACGGGGTAAGTTTTATGGGTAAAATTAAGATTTAATTAAATTATCCGGTTGTTGCAAATCAAAATACATGTTTTAAAAATAATAAATTGTTTTTCCAAATTTTAAGATGCGCATCTTCAGCCACTCAGAAACGCCAACAAGGTGATTGACTGGGCGGCTTTACCATTAGGAGTGGCCCTAAAACCGCTGCCGTATATAATTTTCTTTACCTCACTCTACTTTTCCTACGATCCGTACTTTTTTGTTCTTCAGGATATGTTTGGCAGCTTTGAGACACAGCATCTCGCAACAAAAATGTTTTGTTATGCATTCCGCTTAGTAGTTGTGTTTGCAGGCTTTGAGTGCTACAGAACCATAGGATTTTCCGTGCTGTGGTTTGTAGTACTGCTTGACAAAATATTTAAAATAGTTGGAAATCTTAGAAGTTTAGAAATTTTGGAACATAACCAGATTCAGTGTATTGCTGTGTTAAAAACTTATAATCGATTACTTTTAGTGTTTTCCACTTTGCGAGACATGGTGAGTGAATTTATGTCCTTTGTGGTTTCGGCGGCGTTTTGGTCGGTAGTTTTATTAAGTTGGATGGCCACCAAGGGTAACAAATTTATTCCCATTTATATTTACGTTATGGTTTTTCCTGCTCATGCAGCACTACTTATAATACTCATTTTTGTTGTGGCGATTGCCTCTGCTTTAAGCAAGTGTGCCAATCATGTTATTACGAATTGGAGGAACGTTGCTAAAGAAAACCACGTACGGTATAAGTCAACGGAGTTATTGTTGCAAAGAAAAGAAGGACTTGTGCTAAGAAAACTGACGCAATCGGTCCAACCACTTAATCTCATGTATAAACCATTTTTTAAGATGGATCCCCAATTTTACAGAGACGTTGCTAGAAACCTTGCTAATCGTGTGTTTGATGCAATTTTAATATTTTAGTTTAGTAGTTCAAATTACAAAAGAGTTAGAGATGGATAAATGTATATGTTATTAAAATAATATAATAAATGATTTCTAAACAGTTTGAACGTATAAACTGCGTGTGTAAAATTGTTCACGTAAGCAGTTTCATTTTTACTTATCAAAATTGTGATTAATATCAAATATTTTTTGAAACAGCATAAATTTGCTAAAACATGCCATAAGGACACATTTTGAAATCAAGTTTTCATCTGTATGATATTATTCAGTGATGTTTGTGTCGCTGTCGCTTCTCGCTCTTCGTACAGCTTTAGAGTCATCGTAGGGTAAATAGGGTTTGTAGTTGCTTTAGTCATCACATTTTTTCCTAGATTCCAGGTAGGCTAGTAATTCAGTTATAACTAAACGAATTTCATGGAAATTAGATTCTCATTAGAAAATGTTACGTTTAGTCTATTTGTTAATTTGTTGTTGTTTTTATCCAGAATCATAATACCTAGTATGCGGTGTCTACTTCAATATTCTGCCCTTCCATATAATCGTAATCAAAAACACAATATTAAACCAAGTTAAGCTGTATAAGATATACCAACGTGTTTATATTTCATTGCTTTATAAGTTTCTATGCCTGTGCGTGAAGCAATGTCTCCTTCAGCCTAAAGGATAATCGCATGAATGAATAAACAAGCATATAAATCAACGATAACATTTACAAGGGAATGTTTATGATGCCCAACCGCAATTAATAAATGGCATGGAAATGTCAAGTTTGATTCTGTCGCAAGACAGTTTATATGCAATAAAATACGAATAAAATTCATTTGTGGTTTTCCTTTTGTCGGATACACAATCTCTTTTCAGGTAGAAAAAAAGATTCATATTTCAATATGCATTTTGCGTACGGCATTAAGAAAGGCTTCGCTTTAAAGTAAATTAGCATAATAAATTTCAAACAAGTACCATATGTGACGTCACACATACAAATTTTTTACTTATTGTTTGAACTGCACCGTAAACTTTATTCTCGGAAACCTGTAACTTATTACTTATTGTTCTTTATCAAAGTATGTTGGCTTCGCGCCAGTAATTTAAAATGAAACAAAACTGCAAGTGTATATAAAGGAGAAATGGAAATGTCTGGCAGCATAAACGTTACAAAATGATTTTATTAAAATACGGTGACAGAGTTTTTTAAATGTTACATTTATTATTTTGTTATTCAACTGGAATCAAAAAATATTTAAAAGTAAAAAGTCCGAAACTGTTAATGGTTTGTCTTCTTAGAATGTTTCACAATTATGAAAATTTAGTACAAATGCTAATTGTTTTCTGTAATCTTAGCAAAAAATTAAATTATAGCAATAAAACATATTATATGTTGGGTAATTGTTTTATCGGTATTTAAAATTTTCCTTTTTGGCATTTTGGTACCGTCTGAGCTAGACACCACACATGTATTGATCAACTTACAAAATCATTTGCTTCAGTAGTTTCGCAATTCTGAATTTTTATTTTTTATTAGTAGTATCAAACTTAACATTAGTCAGGTATAAACCACCAGCTTACATAGACTTACGCAATGGATTTATATTTTAACATGTATTTTTTGGCGAAAAATATTTCAATTTTGCAAAAGGTCTACTATGTAAACTATTATGAATTTTTCGTATAGTTATCATGCAAGTACTGCTTTTTAAAAACTTACAAAAGCTACCTGAACCAATACTTACAATTATAGTATATGTAAGTATATATGAGATAAAATATATAATATTTTTCCATAACGTCCAACTAATAAAATTTTCATGAATTAGTTAGTTCCTTGCTGCCCGTCGGACTGATGCACATTTCTCTGATTTTCGGTCACAAAAAGTGTACAGATATTCACTTTAACTTTAAAGTTTCCGGAGCTAAAAACTTTAATTTCACACAATTAACTTTAATTTCATTATGCCTCGTAGTCGCGTAAGATACGTTATGGATCCATTAGCAGTACTAAACCCAGTACAAATTCTATCCTTTCATAGTTGGAATAGCCTAGCCATCCCTTCATAGCCTAAAATAGTTGGAAGTCTTAAAACATTGCAAATACTGGAACATGACCAAATTCAGTCTATTGCTGTGCTAAAAACTTATAATCGACTACTTTTGGTTTTTTCAAAGGCGAGATATGGTGAGTGAATTTATGTCACTTGTGGTGTCCCTTGCAGTTTGGAGTGTTGTTATATTAAGTTGGATGGCCACTAAAGGAAGACAACTTATTCCCAATTATCTATACGTTATGGGTTTTCCTGCTCAGCTAGGACTGCTAATACTACTAGTTTTTGTTACGGGCATTGCTTCTGCCTTCAGCAAATGCGCACACCAAGTCATTACCAGTTGGAAACAGATTTCTAAAGAAAGCTACGTGAGAAAAAAATCAACAGAGTTGTACTTGCAGAGAAGGGAACGATTGATTTTGAGAAAACTTACGCAATCGGTGCAACCACTTAATTTATTATATAAACCATTTTTCAAAATGGATGCCCAGTTTTACAGGGATGTAACCACAAATCTGGCAAATCGTGCTTTTGATGCCATTTTAATATTTTGGGTAAATAGTTTATGGTATAGAGATATTAGTTCAAGATTCATGTTGGCTATGGAAGTTGTAAAGTTTATCAGAAATAAATATGTATTGAAAACTTCACTTATTGACTTATCTTCTTGAGTATGTATATAACATAATTAATTATGACATCGCGCTTCTGAAAAAATTCAGACATATTAGGATGATAGGAGTAAACGTTCAAAATTGTGAAGGTCGTACCTAAATAGTTACAAATTCTTTTTGTATCAATTGCCTTAAAGCACCCAGCAAAGTAGTCCAACAAATTTATAGCAATATTCTTGATTCATGCTTTTATTATAATATTCATTTTGAAATAAAACTCTGGTCAGCTACACTAACCACTATTAATACAAATCTTTTTGGAGCATCTTATGCAAAATTTTGGTGTATAAGCTTTAACATACAAGCATTTTGCACAAAACACCGTAAAACTGGATTAAATTGTTTACTTAAGTTCAACTAACGTTTCATCATCTACCCATTGACTTCATATTAAAATTTGATGTTTAAATCGTTTAGTCTTTTGTACATTTTAGTACCATTTCAGTCACCTCACGTGTATTGATCAACTTACAAAATCATTTTCTTTTTCAGTTTTACAAATCTAAATACTTCTAAATCTTCTGTTAATTGCATCAACCTCAACAGTAGCCAGACATATGTCAGCAGCTTGCATTGATATACTGAATTAATTGGAATTTTAAAATGGATTCTTTAGCAAATAAATAATTGAAGTTTAAAATAAAAAGAAGTCTACAATGGCTAAGGCTACGCCAGCTCCCGACAGCCATATTTCGAAGTTATGAGAAACGAGATTATTTGTGTCTTGGTCGATAACTACTGTCAATCTAATAGTAATACAAAAAAATGCAAGTTAAATAAAGCTAACGTAAGGAAGTTATGGACGTTCTAAGTTTAAATGCGTTTGAACATTTAGGTGTAAAAATGCAATTTCGATGAATTAAAAAATTTGGCTATTTTGGAATAACCATATACAAGTAGAGGAACAATTTGTGACCTTAAAAGCATCAAAAAGTTAATTAATTTTTAATTGCCCTGTTAACATTAACTACGATTATTAAAATTCCGCCACCAATGCCGAGCCATATTTTTACGGTTTCTGGTACTTTGGGCACCACCAATTCTAATGGCGTCCTTATTTGGCTCGGCATTGGTGGCGGAAAGTTAATAATCGCAGTTAAAGTTAAATGGGGAATTTAAAAAATAATTTACTTTTTGATGTTTTTAATGTTACAAATTGTTCCTCGGGTAGCCAATTTTTACACCATTAAATAAACAGCCAAGTTCATGAAATGCGAATATGATGACTTCGTTTTTTAGCGTAAATAAAGTAAAGGAATTGACAACGAGTGTAAAAAGTAAAGATGTATTGAAAATCCGTTTTTTTGTCGGGAGTTGGCGTAGCCTCCACCAATGTAAAAGTATTATAGCTGTTATAGTATTATTTCCGCAGGACTTTATCTGAACATGCGTCATATAACTAATATTATTAGTCTAAGAGTATGTCTCACATGCATAACGTAAAAAAACTGAACTTCAACTTTTCCACTAAACTTACAGCAGGAGTGATTAGTTGTGGTGCTTATAGGTATTTTAAACCTCCCTTATCGACAATTTGGTACCAATTGCGACAACACACGTGTATTGATCAACTTACAAAATCACTTGCGTCAGGTGTTTCGCAACTCGATATTCTTATTTTCTATTGATTGTATCAAGTTGAACAATAACCAGATAAATCGCCTTTATATAGATCCACTCAATAGATTTATATTTTAACGTGAATTTTTTACCAAATAATATATTTAATTTTTAAGAAAAGGTCTAATATGTAAAAGTATTATGGTTGTTTTACATATCTTTTATTCTAGTAATGGATTTTTAGCAAAAGCTTAGCAAGCTACACTACCAATACCATAAGAGAATAGAAAAAAAGCGTTCCAAATCGAATAATTATCGTAAATTATTTAGTTCGTTGCTGCTGTCGGACTGATGCTCAGTTTTTTGGCTTTCAGTCACAAACAGTACATAATTTGCTTGCCTGGTTTTCACTTTACATTAAACCTGATATTTTCTTGTAAAACTTATACAGCAGCTTAATTGCACACATTAAACATCGTCATGCTTCGACGACGTGTCAGAGACGTTTTGCAGCACCACCCCTTAGCTGCACTAACCCCGGTACAAATTCTAGCTTTTCGTGTAATAAACTATCAAATGCCAAAGTATATTTGCCAGTGGAATTCTGACTTTTCTCAAATCACGTTTTGCTTCAGCAAAGAAACAATTGCAAGTTTCTTGATGTCCTTACTATTAAATTTTCTTGTGGTTGCTGGCTGTTTCTACAATATCACCACTCACATTTTTATGCAGCCTAAAAATGACTACAGCACTTGGATTCTGATATTACATTTTGTTGCTGTACTGGCTTGTGGAGCGCCCCTTTTAATTACTGGAATACTTGGCAAACATTACCACTGCTTGCTTGGATGTAACCAAATGCTGAATTTTCAAAATTTGTTTTTACGGGGTGAGCTTTTATTGGTAAACTTCAGATTTGATTTAATTATCCGGATGTTGAGAATCAAAATACATAATATTTTCATACTTACATATGCATTAACAATAATAAATTGTTTTTTAAACTTTCAGATGCGCAAATTCAGCCACTCAGAAACGCCAACAAGGTGATTGACTGGGCAGCTTTACCATTGGCCGTCGCTCTAAAACCGCTGCCGTATATAATTTTCTTTACCTCGCTCTACTTTTCATACGATCCGTACTTTTATGTTCTTCAGGACATGTTTGGGAGGTTTGAGACACAGCACCTAGCAACAAAATCGTTTTGTTATGCATTCCGCTTAGTCATTGTGTTTGCTGGCTTTGAGTGCTACAGAACCATAGGATTTTCCGTGTTGTGGTTTGGTGTACTGCTTGACAAAATATTTAAAATAGTTGGAAATCTTAGAAGTTTAGAAATTTTGGAGCACAACCAAGTTCAGTGTATTGCTTTGTTCAAAACTTATAGTCGACTACTTGTGGTGTTTTCCACTTTGCGAGACATGGTGAGTGAATTTATGTCCTTTGTGGTTTCCGCGGCGTTTTGGTCGGTAGTTTTATTAAGTTGGATGGCCACCAAGGGTAACAAATTTATTCCCATTTATATATACATTATGGTTTTTCCTGCTCATGCAGCACTATTAATAATACTCATTTTTGTGGTGGCAATTGCTTCTGCCTTAAGCAAGTGTGCCAACCAAGTTATAACGAATTGGAGACAAATTGCTATAGAAAACTACGTAAGGTCTAAGTCAACGGAATTATTCTTGCAGAGAAGAGAACGACTTGTGCTAAGAAAACTGACGCAATCGGTTCAACCACTTAACTTAATATATAAACCATTTTTCAAAATGGATCCCCAGTTTTACAGAGACGTCACTAGAAACCTTGTAAATCGTGTGTTTGATGCCATTTTAATATTCTAGTTAGATTGCTAGACCATGCACATGTTTAAAGAACATTAAATAAAATTTCGTTACAAGAATCTAAGAAACACAGGGATTTTTAAAACGTATACTTAATAATCACCCATTGTTTTGATATAAATGATATGCAATAAATGAAATATCTATAGTGTTTAGTTGATACTTACTAGAGCATTAAAATTCTCTTTTGGCAAAAAAGCTTCAGTTTTTTCATACTAGAAAATTTAAAGCGGGATCCTAAAGCAATATGTAAAGGATTTTGTTCCAGCAAGTATGTCTGATTCTTCGGTTTTAGAATCAATTATATATACCCACACATTAACAGAGTTGATGTTAGTTGAGGATTGGTTTGCCGGGCAAAGTTAAAGGAGCATAAGTTTATATATTTATCATGGGTATGTAAAACAATTTTCCCATCTTAAAATTGTTAGTACCATCTGAGACAGGTCAAGTGTATCGATCAACTTACAAAACTATTCGCGTCAGCAGTTTCGCAAGTTTAAATTCTACTTTTCTGTTGGTTCTATCAAGCTCAGCAGTACCCAGGTAGAATTTAGCAACTCACACTGATCCTCTCAATCGATTAATATTTTTATGGTTTTTTAACAAAGGATATTTTAAGTTCAAAAAATCTATCCAGCTTGTAAAAGCATTATAGTTGTTTGCCATATACCTTTAATAGCTATGTTATCATAGTACTGTTTTTTTTATCCAGAACTTGGCAGTCTCCATCAATCAATATTTTAAAATATCAAATATTTTCCAGTATCTTTCCTAAATTGTTCCAAATTATTTAGTTACTCTCTGCCTGCTTGACTCACACGTAGTTGTTTGGTTTTCATCCGCAAACAGAAAATAGTTTGCTTTCGTCGTGAAAGTTAATATTTTCTAGAGAGACAATTGAGTTGAACATATTTCACTTGATCATCATGATGCCACGCTATCGCGTAACAAGCATTTTAGAGCATCACTCTGCAGCTGTACTATTCCCAGTACAAATTTTAACCTTTCGTGTAATAAACTATCACATGCCAAAATATATTTGCCAGTGGATTTCAGACTTTTCCAAAACGTCGTTTTTGTTCAGCAAACGTAATATTGCATGCTTCTTTACATCCCTACTTCTAAGCTTACTAGTGGTTATTGGCTCTTTGTACAATTTAGCAACTCACATTTTTGTAAGCCCAAGAAACGAATACCAATTTTGGATTCTACACGTGATTGTGGTACTCGCATGCGGAGCACCTCTTGGAATTACCGCAGTACTTAGCAAACCTCGGATCTGTTTGGTTGGATGTAACGAAATGTTAAATTTACATAAGTTGTTTATACGGGGTAAGATTTAATAAAAATGTATTCTTTTGGTTTATTTAATATTAAATTTTGTGTTGAACAATATTTCAGATGCGCAACTTCATCTACTAATCAACGGAAATACACTGCTGGATTGGATCTTTTTGTTAACGATTGTCGCCCTAAAACCACTGGCCTTTATAATTTTGTTTACTTCATTGCACTTTTGTTACGATCCGTACTATTTTGTTCTTCGGGGCATTTTTAGCAGCTTTAAGCTTTTGTTTACTTGTACACACGATAATATATGCTCCTTACTATTCGCCATGTTTGTAATATTGCCCAATCAAAACTTTTCATTTTGATGCATGCCTAAAATGCCATGTATCTTGTCGCAAACCTTTTAGGTGTCCACAATTATTTTCCGACTTGCAAACTCTAAAAAACGTACTAATCTTTGATCTTGGGGAGAGAACCCAAAACTTTTATTTTGACCCAATTTTCGCTGTCGACAACAAAGATTTGCATTTGCATAATAGATTTTGTACTAAACAGCCTTGATTTCATTGATAAAGTTGGATGTTTTGCAAGCAAAGCTAGTGGAAAAACACATGCACTTGAACTATCAAATGTACGATTATGTAAGGAATTTTAATAATTAATAAGCATTCTTTTTCATATGCTTATTTACAGGAATTTGACTCCCAATACATGTTTTTAAAATTATTTTGATGTTGCACATTTTTTTGATAAGAGAAGACCTTTTCCCATTTTCTGATGCTGCCAGAAGCCCTCTGGCAGGGGGGAAACTATAGCAGGCTACATAATACTGCCGGACTTCGGTACTGCACGACAGCAACAATTAAGCGACTGATGAAAGCATACCTATATACTGACGATTGATTTGTATTCTTTGGTATATACAGGTTTTTCGGCATGTCGGAATGATGACAATGATATTAATTTTTAACTTTAACTAAATTAATTTGCACTTGGTTAAAAAGTGTTTATGTCTTCAATACATCATACACTTTTTGCAATAAACAGGAATAAATGATATTCGAAATTGCAAATATGCTCTTGAAAAATGCAGTGAAACTGAAAGGGAAAAAGTTCAATTCCAAGCATTCAGTATACTCATTTATATACAGAATAAGTTCAAGTTGGTTTAATATATGACAATCTACAAACCATTAGTTCTATGAGTGTACTTCGCTTGTGTAACTTCACACTTCAGTAGTGGAATTATATATTACACTGCCCCGTTTTCATACAAATTTTATTCATTGAATTGTTCGTGAATCAATCAGATAACGTCCAACACAAAAACATGTTTTTGTTACGCAAATGGTGTATAGTTGTTATCATCAACCATATCATTCCACGTGTAAGTCAAAAACAAATACAACAAATTCAGAGTAATTTCCAAACTTTGTAGAGACAATTGTATAAATGGATTATTAAAATAGATAAGTCCTGTCAACCCCGTATGACGTTTACTGGAGATCTCACAGTTATAATGACTGACAATTATGGATAATAAGGGCTTATCACTCAGTTTTGTCCAGGACAGAATGCTTATCAAAATAAGTGATAGATTAAATAAGTACTAAAGCGTTCTATATATTGTCTTATTGATTTTAAAATGCTGGTGCATATTTGAACTAAAGCAATCCAACTTTGTGCACTCAGTCGTCTCTGAACAAGTTTGTAGCTACAAACCTACTTGTTTTATTACGACAAGTTTCAACATGGGAATAACTTTTAAACATATAATACTGACTTGTATCAGTATAGGCAGTTTCAACACTAATATAGTTACGTGTGCATCAGACGGATCCTTTGCAAACCCAATCTTGGATTCCGCAATTAGTCATGCTAGTGCTACTAAAGTAGACTCGTTTTACTATGTAGCGTTACCTAAGACCGGTACAGAATTAGAAATCCTAAAAAGTCCATATCTGACTGACCTTAGGAACGCCGAGAGGCACACAATCTACAGAGCACCTCCTGGCTACACCAGCATAGCTCCAACATCTTTCTTTAAGCATGAAGATCAAGTTTATCTATATTTCTTCATTTTGTCACCAGCTCGCGTGTATGAAATGTTTGTGATAAAGTCGAGAGACGCCACAAACCTTTTTGATCAGTGGAGTGCTCCAACTCGAATCTTGGAAAATGTTTGGAACGACGACACACGGAATGCGGCAGCTTTTCAAAACAGAAATCAGCTATACTTTGTATGGAGCAGTTCACAAGATGGCATTATAAGCTTATACATAGGAAAAATGACTAGTCCATTTGAAGTCGTCAGCCCTGTAAATCTATTACGACAACCCAAAGAAGATTGAGAAGGTAACATCAACGAGTCTCCCGCTTTTATTTACAACCGAAATTCCATTTATATGGTTTTCCCAGTTTTTGCGTCTACCAGTCCAAACAATTCTTTAACATACATGAGCATAGACACAGATCTAGATCCTATGAATAGTACTAATTGGGTGTCAGCACCGGGACCTGTTTTTACTGGAAATCAAGAGGAGAGCGTTTATGGTACTAGATTCCCTTCGTTTGTAACAAGTCTTGACGGAACTGAAAATTGGATGGTTTATACAAGCTTCAGTAATGTCAGCAACCCTGATGGAACTTCTCGATTAAGGATCAATAAAGTTGAATGGAACAAAGCTGATGGGTCACCAGAATTTCCACAAGCACGTGGCAACGGAATCCAGCAGCAATTGCCCAGCGGAGAACCATCCAAATTCAAAAATCCGATTTTGGATGAACATCAGGGAAATCCAAATGCTTGCTTGTTAGACGGAAAGTATTACTGGGTTACGTCAAATTCAACTGGACTTGTCAAAAGCGACACCCTACAAAATTTTCGTGATGCAGAGAGATCATTAATTTATACGTAAGCAAACAAACAAACTCATCTTCAAAGCATGTAATACTCCAAGTGTAACTTGTTGTTTTATTTAGGTCTCCTGCAGGGTCCAGTTATATCACTCCTAGAATCGTTGAAATTGATGGAGAATTCTACATATATCTTTATATGAAGACAAACATATCGCAAATATATGTTCTAAAAGCAGCAAATAGTTCCAATTTGATGCAAGAATGGGGAGACCCACAACTGATGTTGAATGGCGTATTTGACGGCTCCGCCTATCATGGCATTGTGTTGAACCATAACAACAAGTTATACTTTGTATGGGCCAGTGCTAATTCTACCCAAGCAGTAATGTACATTGCACCAATGTCTAGTCCAACTCAAGTAGTGGAACCAGCAGTTCTTCTTAAGGAACCCAAAGGTCCTTGGGAATGTTCTGGCAGTGTTTGTGTGAATGACTACCCATATCCGTTGTACGGCACAGATGTCAGTTTTCTCGTTTACACTGTAAATGGTACTGACAATGTAAATTGTGGTTTGTCTTATATGAGCATTGAAGCTGGTCGCGACCCCCTAGATGTAATGAATTGGTACATATCCCCAGAACCCGTTTTTTACAGCAATGATGCTGAAAGCGTGTATGCCACCTGTCACGCCTCGTTTACTAAAAGTCCTGACAGATCAGAGGATTGGATGCTATATCAAGCCTCAAGTACAGCGGAAGATTTTCAAATTACATCACGAGCTGAAAGAATTAAATGGAATTCCAATACTGGAACACCGATTTTTCCAAGACCTCACGGATTTAGTCACCCACAACCTGACCCAAGTTCCTTTCAATATTTTGTCAATCCAGTGATCGACGAAAGTTCAGTGAGTCCTTCAATAACTCGAATAGGAAACTTTTAGTATTTGCTGTTATCTGACAGTGAGACCTCACAATTGATACTGCTTAAGAGCGCAAAACTAACGGATTTTAAAAATCCAGAAAGAAAAACCGTATTTTCGTAAGTTCAAACGCAAATTATTTTGAAATTAAAATAAAATTGTTTAACTATTTAATTCTTTTCCAGTGCTCCGGAAGGCTTTTCTAATATGGCCGTTGCACGAATGCACAATGTAAATGGAAAGTTGTGCATTTACTTTTCCATGGAAGAGTTAGAACATTTTCAAAGAATATTCGCAGTCTGTGCCGAAGATCCCTTTAATCCAATGGGTAATTGGCAGGCAGTCCCTACGCTAGTGGCGCCCTCGTTGAACTATTCAGCATATCATGGCTCTATATTAGAACAAGGTGAAAATACATATTTAGTATGGGTAACTACACACCCAGCTACAAGTTTTAACAGTATTTCCATTGCTAAACTGGAAAACGCGACCAGCATTGTTGAGCCAATTGCTTTAATTCGACATCCGTTTGAATTGTGGGAATGTGATGACGGCTGCTCAAATGAAGCTCCGTATTTTATTTACAACGGGGGAACTGCTTACATGGTGCACTCCGTTGGCATGGCATGCAAAGGTGGAAATGCTTTAACCTATATGAGCATTGCCAATGACAAGGACCCATTAAATGCTGGTGATTGGTTTAAAGCTTCTGGTAAAACGTTTGAGGAAAGTAAAGACGAAAATGTATTTTGTCCAAGCCATGCAACATTTACTTTGTCACCAGGTAGGTTTGGGTTTTAAAGCTATTCGTTCTCAAATTTCGAATCTAAATATCTGTTTGTTGTAGATGGACAAGAAACTTGGATGATGTATCATGCAACCGACTCTCCTCACCCGGATGCTATGAAAATTGCACGAATCGAAAAGATTACGTGGGAAGAAAACGGTGAGATTGTGTTTCCCACAGTACATGGACATAATCGTCAACAACTAGTACCTAGTCAGAAAAAGTTTTTCTAGACTACGTTTTTTCGGAGTTATACAATAAACATTTTACTGTTTATCATACATACGTGCATGCATATTTTACTGAATATATCCAAATACTAATAGATAAAACGATTATCGTTGGATCATGGCATGCTATTTCTAGATACCTAACACATGCATAACGACCCAAGACAAACTGCTGGTGGTGTAAAAACCAACAAACTAACAAACATGTTGATCTTTACATAGGTAATTGTGTTAAGATATGGCATTCTGTGTATTAACATTAACATCGGACGTTTGGTTTTCATTGGTTAATTTTTTCTTGTGCTCCCGTTTGCCAATATCTTAAAATTCTGTCAAATCAATTGCATATTTCAAAGCATGGCAAGGACAAGCACAAATGTTTTTGTAAAACATACCAAAGTCAAACTGTTATAGTTACACATTCAAAATATATGTAGAAGTTACATGTTGTTTTCTATTTTCAAATCAATTGCTCCAAATTTCTTAAAATACTTTATGCATGTTGCATTGAACGTAGATAATATTGTATTATTAAAGGCATAAATTCTTCATAACATATATTATAATTAAGTTTTATAGGTGATTGCTGACTAACATCATATACAGGAGCCACAAACATTAAGTTTGGTATAATGTACCAAGTTTATGATGACAATAATAAAAACTCACAGCTGAAACATTCCAGTGACTACCATCATATACACAAGTTTGATATGGAAGATCTGTTCTCAGCCAAAAATCTGGATAATCGTTAGACATTACCACACCAGTTGTATCCCACGCAAATTGTTGTCTTTTTTGGATGTCTCGACCGGATGTCCAAAACTCTAAAAGATCAAACGAAATTTATGAACCAGGCAATTATAGCAATCTTTAATAGTTCCGTTATGCTTACGTCCATCAAAATCAGTGGGATTATAAGCTGCCTTCAGGGCATCAGCCTGAGCTTTCGACGAAATGTCAGCTAGCGTCATACCATAGTCAGCACAAAGTTGCTTAGCTTCGGTCCAATTCTATATCATTTACGTAACCATAGTTTTATTTATTTCAAATCAAATCAGTTCCAGCAATTAAGCTTATTTACCTTGCCAACAGTTTTGTCAGCAAAAAAAGATTTTCCATCTGCTGTGGCAATTAACTTCATATTGATGATAATCGGATCGTCTACAAATAATAAAAATTATATAATTATATAGGGTGTCAAACAAAATAAAGTATAACGATTTACCCATGCTTTTCACAATAACTCCTGCATAGCCCGCATAGAACAATGCACACAGTAGAAAAATGTGTTTTGTTTCCATGATGTTGTTTTTTGCGTGTTAGAGTTAGAGGCAAACAACTGCACAGAATTCCAGAAATGGACTGGCTTTTATACTTGGTTTTTACGTGAATCAGAAATGATTGATTATTGCTTTGAAAATTCCTGGATTATGTTTGGTTCATGGTTTATTTTAACGCAGCAACATAATGTAATACAACAATGCATTGCTCTAATCTCACTGTCAACACGAGCGATGTATGTTCAGTGTCACCTTACTCCGACGTCAAACAGCATCAATTTAGGATAATGGAATTAGCTGCTTACAGCACAGAACATTTAATACGTGATAGGAACTTAAAGTATAGCTCACTCTATCAATATTATAATACGTACAAAATGTTTTGACAAAATGTGATACAAACTAGCTTAATCCAAAAGGTATTATGTTGTTATCTGGAATATAATTGACACGTGCTTTGCTAAACCTCACACATAGCCGAAAGATTATTTTGCAGTAAACAATTGATAAATACTAGTGCTGGGCTCATGGCACGTCATGTACAAAATATCCTCTTCATGGCATTTTCATTTAAAAATCCTCATGTCATATCATGCCAACTACTGCTTCATGTACTAAAGCTTCATGTCATGTCATGTATCATGTACATGCATGTACATGGTCATGTACATAAAGATCGAAATTTGAAGGTTTTTTTGGTGTCCAGTGTTTTAAAAATAACGTAAAAGCTAACTTCTTTCCTAAGTTTTACTATTTACAAACCTGTTAAATATAAGATTTTGGAAAAATAATCACTTCCATCTCATTTCAATTAAAGCACATCTAAAAAACTACTAATTAAGGACTAATTTGACAATTCTTTCTTTCTTGTTTTTACATGCATGTACATGCATGTACTTCATGTCATGTACAATTATTCATGTCATGTACAATTATTCATGTCATGTAATGGGTCATGTAACAGTCCCGCATGTCATGTCATGTAATGGGTCATGTAACAGTCCCGCATGTCATGTCATCTAATGGGTCATGTAACAGTCCCGCATGTCATGTCATCTAATGGGTCATGTAACAGTCCCGCATGTCATGTCATCTAATGGGTCATGTAACAGTCCCGCATGTCATGTCATGTAATTTGGCATGCCATGACATGACCAAGATACATGCCATGAGTTTTCATGTACATGATGCATGAGCCCAGTACTAATAAATACGGATTTTCTTGTCCGCTAACTCAGCAAGCATGAGAAAAATGAATCTATGTTTGGCTTTATTTAATTTGTTTTGATTGATGTGTTTTTCTGTTCAATCCATTATTTTCTGAGAAATTAAAGTGCATGTTCAAAGCAGCACAAATTAATTACAAATAGTAAAGTTTAAAAACCAGTTCAGTGTAACAAGTTCACATATCTGGTTATTTTGCATCTGGGGATTAATCTATCCGACATTATGTCATCATCTGTATATAGTCAATGAGATCGTAATCAAATTTTACGGACAGCTCCGGCAGTAAACACTTTAAAACTTCTAATTGTTGACCTGGTTCTTCGTGCAGAGCTTAACGATTTTTTGTATCCCATAAACTCACCTTGCTTTATTGTGGTGCTATGATTTGGTATTACAGTTGGGAATATCAGAAAAAATCCGATAATATCCTGATCTCTTATATTATCTGTCTGAAAAATTCGTATATCACATATTATCTTGTATTTTCATATCTGATATAATATGTGGATTAGATATCGTCGGTGATACATCTAAGCCATGAACCAGCATTTCCCCCCAGAATTGAACCAGTGAAGCTGCATCTGGCTTCCAGAATTGAATCAGTGAACCTGCAATGATTTTCCAGATTCTAACCAGCGGAACTGCATTTTTGGGGTAACTTGAGAACGATATACCAAAAGAATCAGGATTTTTTGGCGGATTTTTTGGTATATCGTTCTCAAGTTTCCCCAAAAATGCAGTTTCATTGGTTAGAATCTGAAAAGCCATTGTTGGTTCGCTGATTCAATTCTGGAAGCCAGATGCAGGCAGGAATGAGAAGGTGGGATAAAGTATTTTTCCCATTTCCCGGTTTTTACCGGTAAAATACGGTATTATACACTTGACGTTGGTGGTAAATACCACCTTACCCTATCCAAGTGTCCAAAAGTCCAAAAGAGGCATATTGAGAAGAACCCTGTTATATTTAAAGAAGCGTTAAACTCAATTTTAACAAAACAAGCAACAGCAGTTTTAAACTCAATAAAGGCTACGGAAATAAAGGAGAAGGGCATCAAAAAATAATATATTAGTTAGCATACAAAACATCAGTCGACACCTGGAAATGCTGTGCCAGTGCCAGACAAATCTGTGTTGCCGGAGGAGTCTGTGTCAGAGTCGGAGTTATTTGATTAGCGAGATCAATATTTGATAAAAAATCAATCAGTTTCAAACAAACTCGTACTGAACACGAGACATGAGCATGACTATCACATGATAAGAAGTGCATTTAACGAATGCTATCATTCATTGGAGTGGAACATAGAATCAAGGCTCTTTTTAATTCAAGGCACACTCGCCGATAATGAACGTAGCTAGAGACTTTGACATGTTATAAAATCTAAAAATTCAAAGCAGTTAGGTAATTCCCGTACAATTGGTCACAATTTCCCAAATCTGGTCATTCGTTAAAGGTCGACTGGTACTAGGCTTGGTGTTAAATTTACCACTCCCCACCACCACCGTTGTCCCTGTCCTGTCTATCCCAGTCATTCCGAGATACCTTCTTTGGTTTTGTTTCAAATCCTGGTTGTTGGTTGACTGCATGCATCTCTTTTACATGTCATTGACATGATGTCAACATGCCAATCGTAAATTGATGTGTCAGGGCCGATAATTGTGGTGTTTGTGCCGGTGGAGTTTACTTCCATTAATGATGAGCATATTATATTTTCTAGCACACTACTAATAATACTAAGCTGCTGTTTACAATGCCAAGTTGGGCGATTTTCTGCTATCAGCTGCCTGATACCTTTTAATTTAAGCTTAAGCTTTAATTTTCGTTCAAAAAGAAGCCTTTAAAATGGGGCAAAGTGATACCAATTGAATGTGTACAATATCTCATTTACCAGTGTATTTAAGGCACTTTTGGACATTTTGGACTTTTTCCCGGGAAAAACCTTTTTCCCATTGGGATGGGATTTATTAAAATGGTGGGATTTACTCATCCCTGGATGCAGGTTCATTGATTCAATTCTGGTGGGAGATGCTGGTTCATGGCTTAGATGTATCACCGACGATATGGATCAGTATGATGCTACTAGATAAATAACAAGTTATTATATATGTAAACTAAATACTGAGACGAAAACAGTACGATAATTCAACGCAAAAACAAGTCCAGAAGGGAACTGTGAAATGGTTAGATGACTTTCGTTTGCTTGTCTCGTGTGACTCAAAACCCACTCAGTCGACTTGTACAAAATGCTTATGTGTGATAAAAGAACGATTGTATTCAACAATTAGGCTTCAATCCGTCCTCGGGATTTAAATAATGTAACAAACAAAAACCATGTTAAATCCAAGTTTGCTCTCCCACAACAAGAGTTATTTTGCACACATTTTCTATCGGAACTCGAGCATAACCCCTAAAAGCACAATAGCGGGTTACAACATGTAAGTCATTAACTGACACTCTGGGGCGTATAATGTAACTTTTGGTTTAATCCGGGTTTAAACTAATCCTGTCTAATCCAAAATTTAATCCGAATTCCGTAAATTTTGTGCTAATCCTGCGATTAAGATTAGGCGAGATTAAGTTTAATCCGATTTTCAAAGGCAAGCGTAAACTGGCTTACGACCACTCCTGACCGGTCGTAAGTTTTGGATTAACTTCGGGTTAAAGTGTCGTATTGCATAACTTGAGCTAATCTTGCTCGAATAATCTTTCGAGATTAACTTGAGTTTAAACCAAACTTACATTATTAGAATAATCCTAAACCGGGTTTAAACTCGACTTAAACCCAGAGTTAAAGTTAGATTATACGCCCCTCTAAGCCTAGCCTGAGTCCTAAGCCTATAATACAAATTTTGCTTATTGATGTCCAAAAGCTTGTTTTTTGACGTTTT
The DNA here is from genome assembly GCA_029691765.1 of Entomobrya proxima. Taxonomy (NCBI): domain Eukaryota; kingdom Metazoa; phylum Arthropoda; class Collembola; order Entomobryomorpha; family Entomobryidae; genus Entomobrya; species Entomobrya proxima. Next base: position 61,941,581 of record CM056168.1, read on the forward strand.
ATTACCAACTGAGACACCATCCACGTGTATTGATATACTTACAAAATCATTTACGTCAGTAGTTTCGCAATTTTAAGTTTTTATTTTTTACTGGTTGTATAAGCTTAACATTAAACATGTATCAGCAAGCAACTAGCATTGCATAGCATCGATCGATTTGTATTTTAGGTTTGACTTTTTACAAATAATATATTCAAATTTAAAAGGAGGCTTTAGTACGTAAAAGTATTAAATCTGTTTTTGTCATATTACTGTTCCTTAAATTTAAGCTTGGAGGGCTACTCTATATTTTTAAATATAAAATATTTTTTTGTAAAGCCCTATATAAAAAACGGTCTTAAATAATTTAGTTGTTTTTGTCTCTCGGACCGATGCGCAGATTTTTTCAGACTTTTTGCCAGAAACAGAATATAATTTGTTTAGTTGTCAATTTAGGTGAAACTTTGAAATTTGAGAGGATACAGTTATTAAAACATTTTACTTTATCATTGTTGCCATCACTATGTCACGTTATCACCTAAGAAGTATTCAAAAGCACCCGCCTGAAGCTGTTATAAGCCAAGTACAAATTCTAACCTTCCGGGTAATAAACTATTACATGCCGAAATACGTTTGCCAGTGGAACTCAGACTTTTCCGAAATCACGTTTTGCTCCAGCAAGCAGAATATTGCAATTTTTTTGATATCCTTGCTTCTAAATTTTTTGGTGGTTATTGCCTGTATCTACAATGTTACTACTCACATATTTAAACACCCCAAAAATGACTACAACACTTGGATTCTGATTCTACATTCTATTGCTGTACCTTGCGGTGAAGCACCCCTTGTAATTACAGCAGTACTTGGCAAACATCGTCACTGTTTGGCTGGATGTAACCAAATGCTGAATTTTGAGAAGTTGTTTTTACAAGGTAACAATTTATTAAAATTTATTTCTCTGGCAGTTGCGAATCCAAATTATTTGTTTTTTATTTTTCTAGACGCGCAAATTCAGCGGCTTAGAAACGCCAACAAGTTGCTTGATTGGGTCTTTTTGCTATTACTAAACGCTCTAAAACCTGTGCCTTTTATAGTATTGTTTACATCCTTGTACTTTTGCTACGATCCGTACTATTTTGTTCTTCAGGATATATTTGGAAGCTTTGAAACACAGAATCTAAAAACAAAATGCGTTTGCTATATATTTCGTTTTGTAACTATGTGTGCTAGTTTTGAATGCTGCAGAACTATTGCATTTTCCTATATGTGGTTTGTAGCACTGTTAGACAAAATATTCAAAATAGTTAGAAGTCTTAAAACGCTGCAAATACTTGAACATAACCAGGTTCAGTGTATCGCTGTAATTAAAACTTATAACCGACTACTTGTAGTGTTTTCAACTTTGCAAGACATGGTGAGTGAATTTATGTCGCTTGTGGTTTCCAATGCTTTTTGGACAGTAGTTTTATTAAGTTGGATGGCCACCAAGGGTAAAAAAGTTATTCCCATTTATATTTACATAATGGTGTTTCCTACTCATGCAGCACTGCTAATAATATTGATTTTTGTTGTGGCGACTGCCTCTGCTTTAAGCAAGTGTGCGAATCAAGTTATTACCAATTGGCAACAGATTGCTAAAGAAAACTATGTAAAGTATAAATCAAAAGAATTGTACTTGCAGAGAAGAGAGCGACTTGTGTTACGAAAACTGCCTCAATCCATACAGCCATTAAACTTAATATATAAACCATTTTTCAAAATGGATCCCCAGTTTTACAGAGATGTAACCAGAAACCTGGTAGATCGTGTTGTTGATGCTATTCTGACATTCTAATATATATTTTACAATTCTTGCGTAAACAAACTTTAAAATCACTAATAATATGACATTTAGAATGTGTAGTGTGGATACAACGACATGTAAAGCAATGTTGTCCGTGCAAAATGTTAAAGAAAATTAGTTATTAAAACAATAAAATGCATGTTAATAATAGTTGTGCATGTAATTAAACAAATGGTTAATTAACTGTAGTTCCAGTTTTTATTCACTATAGGTAAAGCATCAACTTAGTTTTAAGCATAGGTATTACAAACGTTTAACTTTTTGTCGCTTCAGTACTTTCTCGGTTATCATACACGTGTATTTCTCATTCTTAACTTACAAAATCATTTGCGTCAGTAGTGTCGCAGTTCTAAATTCTTCTTTTCTATTGGTTGTAAAAAGATTAGCTTTATCCTTGTATACTCAGAAACTCGCATTGATCCACGCAATCGATTTACTTTTTAACATGAATTTTTACCAACTAGTAAATTCAAATTAAAAAAAAACAAAGAAACATCCATCACATGCCAAATTTTATTTGCCAGTGGAATTCAGACTTTTCCGAAATAATTGGAGCAATTTCCGAATAACTACAACGAGGCAATAATCATTGTAATAGTATTAGGTAACCAGTGAATGGTAAACTAATTAACCTTTTCGCATGGCAATTAAGTACGACTATTTTGTGGTTAAAGTGGCGTTAAAATTATCTTCTTGTCAAAGCCTACATGGCAATTAAAATGGGGAAGCCAAGCAGTCAAAGTGGGAATTCTTTTAGAGCAGATATCAGCTGGAATGGGAATTTCAAAAATATGCTTCCACCCTTGACGTGGGAATTGTTTGTATTACAAGGGAAACGAACGTAATAATACGTTCTCCCACTGGCACGCACCGGCATGCGAGAATGGATAAATCCGTTTCACCGCTCAGCTGGTCGAATAGGAGCTACGGATAAACACGTATTTCCGCTCACAAAACGTTTTGTATTAGACGTAATAATACGTTTTACCACTCAGCCAATCAGATTGAGAGAACGGAATTTTCCGTTTTCCCGCGTTAGAAAACGAACTCGATGAACGTATTATTACGTCTTCCCAAACGTAAACATTAAAGATGCTCGCTATTAAAGAAGATATTAGAATATAACCTCCTGTTTTGAAATTATGTTTAAAAACTTTTTTTACTGGTTTAAGTCCTATGAGTGGATTTAGCTGGTTTGGAGCCTATTTTCCTGGTTTAGAGCATATTTTGCTTGGTTGGAGCCTATTTTGCTAGTTTAGAGCCTATTTTACGGGTTTAGAGCCTATTTTACGGGTTTAGAGCCTATTTTACGGGTTTAGAGCCTATTTTACGGGTTTAGAGCCTATTTTACGGGTTTAGAGCCTATTTTACGGGTTTAGAGCCTATTTTACGGGTTTAGAGCCTATTTTACGGGTTTAGAGCCTATTTGACTGGTTTAGAGCCTATTTGACTTGTTTAGAGCCTATTTGACTTGTTTAGAGCCTATTTTGAATGTTTAGAGCCTATTTGACTGGTTTAGAGCCTATTTGACTGGTTTAGAGCCTATTTGACTGGTTTAGAGCCTATTTGACTGGTTTAGAGCCTATTTGACTGGTTTAGAGCCTATTTGACTTGTTTAGAGCCTATTTTGAATGTTTAGAGCCTATTTGACTGGTTTAGAGCCTATATTGAATGTTTAGAGCCTATTTTCCTGGTTTAGAGCATATTTTGCTTGGTTGGAGCCTATTTTGCTAGTTTAGAGCCTATTTTACGGGTTTAGAGCCTATTTTACGGGTTTAGAGCCTATTTTACGGGTTTAGAGCCTATCTTACGGGTTTAGAGCCTATTTTACGGGTTTAGAGCCTATTTTACGGGTTTAGAGCCTATTTGACTGGTTTAGAGCCTATTTGACTTGTTTAGAGCCTATTTTGAATGTTTAGAGCCTATTTGACTGGTTTAGAGCCTATATTGAATGTGTAGAGCCTATTTGACTGGTTTAGAGCCTATTTTGATTGTTTGGAGCCTCTTTTGATTGTTTGGTGCTAAGTTTGCTGATTTAGAACATATAATTTGGTGGTTTAAACTATATTTTGCTGGTTGAGAGGCTATTTTGCCCAAAAACAAGGTCTATGGACAGACAAACAGATAGACGGACACAACATCGTAAATAGTTTTTCTATAGAAGCAGCAAGCTAATAATAGCTGCAGAGCCTTTTTGTGCTAATCTATAACACATTCATGCTAGTTTTAGTCATTTTTTTCTGGTTGAGGTTAGCTTAGAGCCTATTTTAACTATTGTCCTATATTTTTATAGTTGTCCTATATGTCTATCTGTACACGTTATTTGAAAATAACGTGTACAGATAGACATATAGGACAACGATATCTTAAATAGCTCTTCTGTAGAAGCAGCGAAGATACAAATTACACATTAAATCGTCACGTATGCTTCTTGAGAACAATCAGTTAAGTGCGTGCTACATTTTCTCTTGTGTGCTTTTGACTGCGCATTTACAATAGTTTGCCTTTCATAACAACCTTAAGAGTTTGCCTAACTTTTGAGTTTCTGGACAATGTTTCCTGGACAGCGAACACAGATTTGTCCAAACCTCTATTTTTTTCAGAAATTTGTTACAGCACGTAAGCACCTAATCAACAAATAGAGTACTCACAGAGAAATAACATCAATGTAAATTAAACTTAGTTCGTCCACCAGAGTTAAACCAGCAAAACGTAAATTTGCACATCAATATTTCCAACTTTTTTTGCTATTTATAACCACATGAGACTTTCCACGTGTATTGATTATTTAAAAAAAATATTTGCGTCAGTACTTTGCAATTATTAATTATCTTCTTATTTTCTATTGGTTACACTAATCTTAGAAGTAACCAGAAATAGTTCAGCAGCTAAAAGTGATTCACTTTATTCATTAATATTTTAACATGGGTTTTTAAAAAGGTAGGATATGAAGAAGTTTTTTGGTTGTTTTGCATAGCCTTTATGAGAGTACCGGTACAACACTAATCACCAGTACCTAAAAATACTTCATATTTTTTTGTTTTTAATGTCCACTTTGAAAAAATAGTCTTAAATAACTTAGTAGCTAGCAGGCAGTCGGACTGATGCGCAATTTTTCTCCTTGACTTTCAGACACGTACTCTATAAAGTTTACTTGGTTTTTAGTTTTTGTTGTAAGTTGATACTTTCCAGAATTTTACCAATTTCACTTCGCAATCATCATGACACGTTTAAGTAGCACTGTACAACAGCACCAATCTTTAGCTGTACTAAGCCCAGTACAAATTCTAACCTTTCGTGTAATAAACCACCACATGCCGAAATACATTTGCCAATGGAATTCTGAATTTTCCGAAATCACGTTTTGCTTCAGCACTCAAAATGTTGCAACTTTCTTGATGTCAATACTATTAAATTTTCTGGTGGTTATTGGTTCTTTCTACAATGTCACTACGCACATATTCTTACAGCCCAAAAATAACTACAGCACTTGGATTCTTATTCTGCATTTAGTTGCTATATTGGCGTGTGGAGCACCCCTTGTAATTACACCAATACTTGGTAAACACAGCAACTGTTTGGCTGGATGTAACCAAATGCTAAATTTCCAAAAGCTGTTTCTACGGGGTAAGGATTAATTGTAATTGGATTTTCTTTATGTTTCAAATCTAAATTATGTGTATTTTCCGAAATTGCAGATGCGCAACTTCAGCCGCTCAGAAACACCAACAAGTTGTTTGATTGGGCCTTTTTACTACTAATAAGTTTCAATCATTTGAAAAATGTCGGATGAAGGCACATTGTTTTTCTCTAGTTGCGTTATTGTAGTAGACAAGCTTGGATATACGAGACAAATGATTTCAAGTTGATTGTACAAATCGGGGTCCAGAACAATCTGCTGTAGTTTTTTCATGGCATTGCTGCTGCCGTCCTCACTTACAAGGGAGGCGCAGAACTTGATACACCAAAATTGTTATAAAATGAGTGATTTTCTATTAAATAGAGCGTGCTGAATATAGTGGTAATGACCTTTTATCTGTCCGGGTCCCTACACTAGAACCACGGACGAGAAACCATGTTAAAGTATCGTTAGAGCGCCTCCTTGCGGAGCGTAGTCAAAGATACGATCTTGCATAAGATTAACACAAAATTGCATTCTAAGGGTAATTTAACACGTTGATTACAAATAGGACATCCGTTTACGCATTTATTGTATCCCAAGAGATATCTCAGAGACATCTTAGGCGTGGTTTTCTGTTAAAGTAACCGCTGCGCACGTTAATGCCTGCTACAGTGCAAACTTTATTAAAACTCCAAATCTCTTTATAAATTTGCAAAGAGTTGTGCAATCAAACTCGTTTCAGTCAGGATTGGCTTTGTCGATCTCCATCAAATTTATCGAAGGTATACCCGAGGATCATAGGCATCCCAAGATCGCGTTTTATACTAAAACGTCAACTTCAAAGGTTACCAACAAATCAATATTTTTATATAAAACTTTATTTTCCGGCATATGATTTGGGATCCAGTTTTAGCCGGAAATATGAATTTGATGTCCGTTTTCAAAACTTGGAACACAAAGACCATGAATCAGGACCCAAGCTTTCAACCATGGAAAGGTACAAACAGTTACTGCGTGACACATAATTTTTGCACTTACATAAAATAAAAGTTGCATTAAATACATTGTTTCTTTTTGTTTATTGGGTGTAAATATGCATGTAAAAGTTTGTTTTGTTTCCACCGTGAATCTTTCATTCTTTTTTTCTTTCGTGAACATTGATGCATATTTCTGTTCATTTTGCTGACATTTCCAAAAGTAGCATCTAGTTTTATTATGAGAATCCATTTTAGATGGCTGCTTTTCAATTGGAGATATTTAACAGGGTAGCTTGGGAATGACTGTCTCCGTTCACTTTATTTTTCGATGCAAATAATTTAATTTAAAATTAAGCTAAGAAACATTATATAACAAGCTACATTAATATATTGTGTATTTTATTAACTTGCGACCTTGAAGCAAGTTATTAGTTTTGTCTGGTCCTTCTGTCTGTCTGTCCGTCTGTCCGTTGATGCTCTAGAAGCCGCATCTTTCAACTTTTTTGAAAATTTCTTTTTGCATATTGTTTATAAGCATTTTCGCTCGGATGAGTTCGAAGATGGGCACCATAGGTCAACTCTAAGGTCAAAAGGTCACGACGATTTCAAAATTTTCTCAAGTGACCTATAGCATGTGGCACATGATTATAGATCAGTTTTTGACCTAATTAACGAATCCAACGTCCATTTTTTAAAATTTGGAATCATATGGCCGTTAAAGCAGTTTTTATGATTTGAAGGCTCCAGAAGCCGAATTTTTCAAGATATTTGAAAAAATCTTTTGGAAACACTTCGAAAGCAACATGATTCAACGTATTCTGAAGATGATTCCAAAAGGTCAACTCTAAGGTCAAAGGTCACGACGATTTCAAATTTTTACCAAACGGCCTATAGCATGCGGCACATGATTTTAGGTCAGTTTTTGATCAAATTAACGATTCGGATGTCAATTTTTCAAAATGCATAATTGTTTGACCGTTAAAGCCAAAAAAGTGCAAGAGTTCAAGCATTTTAAAACTACACGGCAAGTGGGGTATCAAACGAACAAACATTTGGGGTCGCAAGTTTCCTATATCCTGTTTGTCAGGTTTATTGGTGTACACATGCGCACGTCAGTTATGTACTATCACAGGTTTTTGATAGCAGCGAGATTTTTTAAATTGTTTACTATGGATGTTTCTCGCGCTGATGGATGTTTTGGTTACTTTTTATATAACCTGTTTTGTAAATAACTGTACAACTAGATAATGCACTGTTTATTAACTTGCGACCTTGAAGCAAATTATTAGTTTTGTCTGGTCCTTCTGCCTGTCCGTCTGTCTGTCTGTCTGTCCGTCTGTCTGTCTGTCTGTCTGTAGATGCTCTACAAGCCGCATTTTTTAACGTTTTTGAAAATTTCTTTTTGCATATTGTTCACAAGCATCCTCGCTCAGATGAGTTCGAAGATGAGCCCGAACAGGTCAACTTTAAAGTCAAAAGGTCACGACGATTTCAAAATTTTCTCAGGTGATCTATAGCATGCGGCACATGACTATAGATCAATTTTTGACCAAATTAACGAATCCAATGTCAAATTTTCAAAATTCGAAATCGTGTAACCGTTATGGCAGTTTTTATGTTTTGAATTCTCCCGAAGCCGCATTTTTCAAGATTTTGAAAATTTCGTTTTGGAAAGCATAACAAAAGTACCATAACTCAAACCTATCAGCAGATGATTCCAATCAATCAGTCAGTCAATTCTAAGGTCACGACGATTTCAAAATTTTTACAAGTGGCATATAGCATGTGGCACATGACTATAGATAAATTTTTGGCCAAATTAATCCAACGTCCGTTTTTCAAAATTGGAAATCATGTGGCCGTTATAGCAGTTTTTTAGTTTTGAAGCATCCAGAAGCAGAATTTTCAAAATTTTTAAATTCTTTTTGCAACCACTTTGAAAGCATGATTACTCAAGCTTTTCTGAAGATAATCCGAAGAGGTCAACTCTAAGGTCAAAGGTAACGACGATTTCAAATTGTTTAAAAGTGACCTATAGCATGCGACACATGATTTTAGTCAATTTTTAATCAAATTAACGATTTTGGTGTTATTTTATTAAAGTGCATAACCGTTTGACCGTTAAAGTCGAAATAGTTCAATCAAGAGATCAAGCATTTTAAGGCTACATGGCATATGGAGTATCAAAAGAAGCAGAATTTCTAGACAAATGAAAATTTGTTAGCAGAATTTCAGCATTTTGGCTACGCATTTAGTTTGTTTGTTTTGAAGGCTCCAAAAGCCGCATTTTTTAAAATATTTTAAAATTCTTTTGGAAACACTTAAGCAACATAATTCAATGTTTTCTGAAGATGATTCCAAAATTTCAATTTTAAGGTCAAAGGTCACGACGACTACAAATTTTTACCAAATGGCCCATAGCATGCGGCACTTGATTTTAGGTCAGTTTTTGATCCAAGTAACGATTCTGGTGTCAATTTTCAAATTGCATAACCGTTTGCCCGTTAAAACAAAAAAAAGTGCAAGGGTTCAAGCATTTGAAAACTACATGGCATGTGTGGTATCAAACAAAGCAGCATTTTTAAACAAATGAAAACATGTAAGCAGAATTTCAACATTGTAATTGTAGCTACACATTTTGATCACAATGGTCGCAAGTTTGCTATACATTCTGTTTCTGTTTTGCAGGTTTATTAGGCTTCCAATGAGTAATAAAATTAACATGATTTGATAATTGCTTTTGTGTTTACTCTACAAATGTGCTAGGTTAGGTGCTGGCCTAGACAGCTTCTATTTTGGCATATTTTAACTTTGTGAATTTGTTTTTTATGAAAAGATATCCTGTCTATTTTTCCCCTTTTCATTAATTCAGTATTGATTTTAATCCTGGTCCTACTATTGAAAATGATAAGCACTGCCTGTCTTAGCATTCACGTCTTTTTTAATTATCAGCGTGAACGTGGTTTCGTTGGGAGTAAAAGTGAGCTGCTAGAAAACTAATATTGTAGCTGAACACCATAATTACGATGTTGACCCCAGCATTGTCCCCCAAGCAATCCATTTTTTATGTCCAACGTGCTTTTTGGTGGACATTGTCCACTTTGTTCGCTATCCATTTCCCCCCTCTCCGTTGGACAGCTGTACCCTCACTAGGGGTCCCCTAGTATCCAAATTTCTATGTCCAGCATGCCAGTGGACAGACGAAGCAGACAGTTTCCACTTCTTACCTACCCACTGTGCATTGTCCTGGCTCCCAACTGACAATTTAAAGAAATATCCGGAAGCACTGATCACTCCTGGGATTTAGGCTTAGGTGCATTCAGCAATCACAGTAAATTTTATTGAAAGAAAAGAAAGCCAATTTCCTTCGGGATATCAACTGTGTTACTATTTGGCAAGACACACAAGGCAAAGTGATATTTCCATTGCATCGCCCTGCAACGGTGTGCACACGCTCCCTAAATCATAGAGTAAATCAATTCGAATAGCTTTTAAAAACGCGCGGTTTTTTCAAATGCGCACTGAACCTTGTTTTCAGTTTTGTATTTCCGCTTCCAGTTTCCAGATGAGTATTTACGCTTCAGGTTACCAGGTGAGTATTTTCCACTTCGGGGTTCCAGGTGAGTACTTTCCGCTTCCGGGTTCCAGGTGAGTAATTTCCGCTTCCGGGTTCCAGGTGTGTATTTTTCCTGGTCAACAGATTACTTTTTTCTCCTCCGGTTTCCAGACTTCCAGTTGCGATTTTTTGTGGATATTCCATTAATTGTTTTCGTAAAGTTTGTTAAAGGTTCAGTTAACTTGTTGGTCAACCTAGTGAGTTTTCTCATTAAAAATCCAAAAATATGAATTACCAATTTATTTCAAGTGATATTACCCGGGCGGACGTTAATCCTGTTTTAGTGGTAAAGTACCTTCTTCAAAGAGTAATTTCTGAATTTCCAACCGCTGCACGCGATGAAGTTCCAAATGAAAGTGAACAACAAATGGGGGATTTGCTATTTGAAAAGTTCGTGAAGAGCACTGAAAAGTACACGTTTGTGGAAGAAAATGAAAACGATTTTGGTAAGATTTTTCTCGGTACATTTAATAGTTTGGTAGCATAGTAATGTGTGTGATTAATTTGTTCCAAACATAGTAAATGAAGCAACTTCGCGATTAGGAAACGGTGGAAAGCATTATTAACACACTTTTTTAGAATGTGAGCCCATGGATGAATCGGATTGTGAGTCGGAGTGCCGCACGTTAAGGTCAAACCGGAAGTATCCAATAACCCCAAAACGTGATACAGAAGACGAGGACGACGACCCTGACTACCAAGAAAGCGAGTTTTACACACCAAAACAGCCAAAGGTCAGCGTTGAGAGAAAATCAGCCATTCTCAAATGGATTGAGAATAACCCCAACGCTTCGTGGGAAGCAACGCTAAGACGATACCCGTGCATTCAATACAGGTACAACAAACAACGTTGGAAAAAGCATGTTGAGAACGGTGGAACACGCAGTGAGATTTTTTATGAAATTCACAAATATGCCCTGGAGAAATTTGGCGAGATGAGACGTGATTTTAAACCAGTTCACGACATTACATTAAGACGCTGGGCCCTGGAAAAGGCTGCTGAGTATCCAAGCATAAGAACAAGTTTCAAAGCTTCAGAACGATGGGTGACGTACTTCAAAACTACAAACAAAATCCGATCCAGAAAAGTTACAAAGTTGGTTAGCAAAAGAAACCTTCGATCAATGGAACAGATACTAGAGAACGTGGAAAACTTCCGTAAAGATGTACAAGCTACTGTGATGGAAAAGGCTTACCACTTGGAGAATATTCTCAATACGGACCAAATTGGATTCAATTATGAATTTGTCGATACTAGGACCTTATCCTGGGAGGGGGAACAAATCACTTACGGTTCCAGCTTTTCTCCAGGGAACAGCAGTACACATTCTTACACGGTGCAGTATCTAATCAGTGCCGCAGAGGAAGTGATTGGACCAGCTTTAGTTTGTCTACAGGAACCAAATGGAAAGTTTGGCCCTATTGTGGAAGCTGGCTTGCTAAATTTGCCAAATTTGAATGTGGTTTGCACAAAATCGAGTAAGCTCACAAAAACACAAGTGAAGCAGTATTTTGAGGCAGCCGTAAAGCCAAATATTAAGGGTGCGTTTTTGTACATTATTGATTCATGGGGAGGGCACGTTACGTGTGAAGCTTACGACGATGTTGGCGAAGGGAATGACATGACTATTAAAGTAATTCCCCCAAATGGGACAGCTCTGGCACAACCCTTAGACGTGTTTTTTAATCGGCAGTTGAAGTACTTTGTACGGTACATTTACACCTACGCTAATTTACACGATCTGCGTCTTTTGACAAGAAATGATATTTTAAAAATCCAGTCATTGGCACATTTCACTCTAGCATCTGAGGCATTCCGAGAAATGATTAAATATTCGTGGATTAAGTCGGGATTAGTTTCAATTGATAAAATGAGTTTTAAAAGCGTTGGAGACATGTGCTTTAAATTTAAAAACACGAACTGTTCGAAAGTCAATTGTCAAAAATCCGCATTCTATAAGTGCCGACGATGCAATAAAACTATCTGCTTTGACCACTTCTTCACTACGTTGCATTGTTTGGAATGTGAGCAAGGAAGGCTGGAGTCCAAGTAGTTAATAATGCATACTAATTTAATGTGCCACTTAAATATATCAATTTGACAGTATTTTATCCGTTTTAAACTTTTTAACTTGAGCTTTATTTGACCAGTACCAAAGGTTTTTATAAGTTTATATAAAAGTATTCGAAGCGTATTAGTACTCCAATGTTTTGTTTTTAAGTTAATTATTGCAATATTTGTTAGCCAACCAGTTTGTAAGATGTAATTTAGCAAAAACATTTTATTTCTCCACCCGACAAGCTTTTTTATTTCAGCAGTTTATTTATTTGCTTTATTTGTTAACTTATTGTTAATATATTACTATATATAATTTTGTACCAGTTTAAGAAATGTGTTTCTGTTTGTGTCGTTTTACTTATGTACAAAACCTTGTCAATCTTTGGAATATAAAAGGAATAAATTTGTCAGTTAAATGTCAATAACCGATGAACAGAACTACAACAAAGAAACTTATTACAATGATTGTCTCGTCAATCTTTGAACGGATTTTTTAAAACCTTCAATCTAATTTTACTTGTGTTAATTAATTAAGGAATGTTCATTTAAAACATGATTTAAAATCGTTTTACATGCAGTGAATATAAAACATCACAGAAATTTAGAATACAGGGGCTACCGCCACGCCAAGTCAAGATCGACGTATTTCGAAATCGCCAAAAACAATAATTTGCATACGTGTGTTGATAGCTAATGTTAAGCTGATACTAACGCAAAAAATTTGGTGCGAAATAAATTTAACGTAAGGAAGTTATGGGCGTTTGAAGTTTAACTGCTTTTTGGACATTTAGTGGTGTAAAAGTGCAACTTGGATGAAATAAGAATTTCAGCTATCTTCAAATGACATAACAAAGGTTGCCGAACAATTTCTGACCAAAAAAATTTCAAAAAGTTAATTACAATTTTAATTGCCCTGTTAAATTTAACCGCAATTATCTTCTTTCCGCTTCCAATACTAAACCCAATAGACACGTCATTAGAATTAGCACCTTTAAATGTACCAAACGCAGTTGTAATTGGGTTTAGTACTGGAGGCGGAAAGAAGATAATTGCGGTTAAAATTAACTGGGCAATTAAAATCATAATTAACTTTTTGAAAATTTTTTGGTCAGAAATTGTTCGACTACCTCTTTTATGTCATTTGAAGATAGCCGAAATTTTTATTTCCTCGAAATTGCACTTTTACAGCACTAAATGTTCAAAATCATTTAAATTGTAAATGCCCATAACTCGTTACGTTACTTCATTTAATACAATTTTTTTTACAAATAGTATGAGCCTGACACTTCAGAACACATGAGAAAAATTATTACTTCGAAAAAATTCCTGTTTTGGGGTGGCGGTAGCCAGGTGCCACCCATCAAGCTGATACTCATATTTTCTTATATAATGCGCGCAGCGGTTACTTTAACAGAAAACCACGCCTAAGATGTCTTTGAAATGTCTCTTGGGATACAATAAATGCGTAAACCGATGTCCTATTTGTAATCAGCGTGTTAAATTACCCTTAGAATGCAATTTCGTGTTCATCTTATACAAAATCGTATCCTTGACTACGCTCCGCAAGGGGGCGCTCTAACGATACTTTGACATGGTTTCTCGTCCGTGGTTCTAGTGTAGGGACCCGGACAGATAAAAGGTCATTACCACTAAATTCAGCACGCTCCATTTAATAGAAAATCACTCATTTTATAACAATTTTGGTGTATCAAGTTCTGCGCCTCCCTTGTTAGTATCCATTCACGAATCACTGAAAAATTATTATAGTGAAAGTTCCCTGTTTCAAGCCAGGTAGCCCAACGCGTTAGTACAGGGACCAGTGGTAATTTTCGTATTTTTCCATTCCTTTCAAGGCAATCCAGCAAGTTACTCCGGCGGGAATTAGCTTTCACTAGGCTAGCTTTTACTTTAGAAATGAATTCATCGGCTTTTGTCAGGGTAGCGCGTATTTCTTCGGCAACTAAATGTAGCACATGAGCCCAGCACGAAGAGTGCACAAATCGCGAATTTAACTGCGAAAACGTGTTTCCGGCTGCTATCATGTAGCGCGCGTTGTCGCTAATTAATCCAATGACATTTGTTACCGGAACAGCAATCAATCCGATAGAGCGCAAAATAAACTGGTTTATTGAAGGCGCATCCACTTTCTCCAAAATTTCCACATTTCCAAGTCGAAAGTTAGCTTCCGGTTCGGCTGGACTAACTAAAAAGTTAACTGTCTTTTGGTTCTTACAGTTTTGACTTTCGTCCACCATAATGATGACATCCTTTCCTCGACACAATGCTTCGGTTACCAATAAGTCTCGTTTTCCTTCTGGCTCCAGGTACCTCCGAAGTGTAGATTCGCTCGGCAGAGTTTGTCCGTTCAAAACGTTTTCCTTCATCCAATTTCGCAACCCCTGGTTTCGAAACACATTTAGCGCGATGCCACAGGAAACAAATGTCGAAGCCATTGAAGCCCACCGCGATTTCTGACCAATTTGTTGTGAAACCGCAACAGGAAGCTGGGGCTGCACCTTTCCTGCACCTGAAATTATGTTATACAATACATTTAGGATAAAAGGCTAAATGGTATTTAGGATTTAAAGTTATATTAATGCATGCATAAGAATATAATGCTCACCTTTATGATTCTTATGTCCCTTTGAATTAAGATGGTTCTCTACTGTAGACTTTTTTTTAAAGTCTACAATCTCGTGGCAGTATTCATAGTAGAGCTTGTCCTTGTCTACTTTCAATCCACTGTTAGGAAACTCCCTAACTCGATGATGAGCAGTCACTTTTGGCATAACCATTGTTAACACGCTATAAGTTACAAACACTATTTTGCAAAACTCTAAAATGAATGCGAAATCAAAAATATGGGTAGAATGGATCAGCCTGAAAAGCATACTGAGGTGTTGACATGGTCTTTTCACCGACATTACATTCATATGAATGCAAATTTGTTTGTAAAACAATATTTGCGGAGAGGTAGTTCTCACATTGTCAATTTTTCAAGCAATTTTGCAGGAAAAAGGGCTCCTAAGGATTGAAGTTTACACAAATCGCTTGAATTATGCCGTTTAATGCTGGTTGATTGGTAATTATGCTCCTTAACATCAATTATGCTTTTAATGCTGTTTCATGCTTTTTCAGACTTCAGAGAAAGTCGAAAAATAGTTTTATCTGTGTTGATAAGCCATAATATAGTAGCCTCTCATATTTGAAAATACGTTTTGCTTTGTAATGCTTTCTCATGCCTTTGAGTTGCTCTACTAATAAGTGCTCTGCAACCTCTGCCTTTTATAATTTTGTTTACCTCCTTGTACTTTTGCTATGACCCGTACTATTTTGTTCTTCAATATATATTTGGCACTTTTAGGACACAGAATCTGAAAACAAAATCATTTTGCCATGCATTTCGATTGGTAACCGTGTTTGCTGGCTTTGAATGCTACAGAACTATAGCATTTTCCTTTTTGTGGTTTGTAGTACTAATTGACAAAATATTTAAAATAGTTGGAAGTTTTAAAACGTTGGAAATACTGCAGTATGACCAAGTTCAGTGTATGGCTGTGTTAAAAACTTATAATCGATTACTTTTGGTGTTTTCCACTTTGCGAGATATGGTGAGTGAATTTATGTCGTTTGTGGTTTCCATTGCGTTTTGGACGGTAGTTTTCTTAAGTTGGATAATCACCAAGGGTAAAAAAGTTATTCCCATTTATTTGTACGTTATGGTTCTTCCTGCTCATGCAGCTTTGCTAATAATACTAATATTTGTTGTGGCCATTGCTTCTGCCCTAAGCAAGTGTGCCAGCCAAGTAATTACGAGTTGGCGACAGATTGCTAAAGAAAACTATGTGAGGTATAAGTCTACGGAATTGTTCTTGGCGAGAAGAGAGCGACTTGTGTTAAGAAAACTGACGCAATCCGTCCAACCACTTAACCTAATCTACAAACCATTTTTCAAAATGGATGCCCAATTTTATAGAGACGTTACCAGAAACCTTGCAGGTCGTGTGTTTGATGTAATTTTAATATTCTAGTGGAGTAGCTTAGAGTAAAAAATTATAGTGCTGCGTAAATGTACACTATGTTAGATATTGATTATTTCTAAACGGTTATTAATATTACTGTTATTAAAAAAATATTGAACACTTTGAAATAATAGAAACTTATGGAAGCATATTTATCAAAAACGTCATTACTCATTTTAAGGCATCGTAAGAAATTCATCCGTTTTCAATTTCTTAAATAAGCTTTAATTTAGAAGCATCCCAATGACGAATTTTTACTCTATACGTTCAAATACTCTAAAGATTCCTCCACGTTCAGGAACCGAAAAAGTAATTTAAATGGAGTAGTTTATCGACAATTGCAAACTGCCAGATAAACGTAGACATACTTTTTAGGTACTGTAAAGCCTTGAGTACGCTTGTCCAATGCTTCCTTTAAAATATGGAAAGAAAACATTAGAACACTTCAGTGTGAGTCATAGTGTATGACAATGAAACTGCAATCTTTCCAATTATCTTTTGAATTATTTAGTCTGAAATTTAAATTTGTGGCTGGTATGTATAAATAGATAAGGGTAAAAAAGCAAATAAATGTTGTAAATTGCTAAATTGACGCAGTTTATAATACGCCAATGCCAAATTCAATGCTTTTTAAAACTTTACAATCCTTTTGTGGATTTTTTAGACACAAGGACATCTGCAAAATCAAAAACATATTAAAAGCATGCAATTTCTCTCCCAGACGGAACCTTTGGTTAAGAGGAATTCCTAGACATATTCTCCTGACGAATGAAATATTGGATTCATTAGTGTTAGACTTGAAAATGAAGAAAGAACTGAAGTAGTCCTCTAAAGTCAAGTGTTTTCTGTTCAAGTATTTTCTACAGTTAAGTTTGGTGTATTAAACAATAAACCATTTCTTTAGGATTACAATTCAGACTTTTCTTGATAAAGCGTATATCTCTTCGCGTTTTTCAGCAAGAAAATGGACTGTGTAAAAGGCTTTTTCCAGCACCAACCTTTGGCTAAAATTAGCTCAGTGCAAGCTCTAACTTTCCGCATAATTACCCCTTATATGCCTGATTATGTGTGCCAGTGGAATCCCCAATTTTCCCAAATATTCTTTTGCTTTTCCAAAAAGAATGCTTTAAGCTTTTTGGTGTCCGTACTTTTAAATACACTGGTGGTTATTGGCTGTCTGTACGATGCTACTACTCACTTTTTTGTAAAACCCAAAACGGATTACCACATTGGAGTTTTTGTACTACATTTGGCTGCTACACTGGCTTGTGGAGCAGTGCCTTCAATTACCATAATAGTTTGGAAACATCGAGACAGTTTGGTGGGATACAATCAAATGCTAAATTTTGACAAGCTACTTTTACCGGGTAAGACATATGTATGAAATAAAGTAGACCATTAAAAGCTAAAGACTGGGCATACCTTGTTTGTATTTATTTGCTTGGTTTGAAACCTATTTATATCTTAAAGGGCAAATTTGTAGGGTTTAAGGCCTCTTTGTATGGTATGGGTTCACTTTGTATGGTTTAGTTTCCTTTTGCGTGATAAAGGTCCATTTTGTGAGATTAGGGTCACTTTGTTGTGACTTAGGGTTATTTTGTGATATAAAGGAATTTTTTGTGTGAAATAGGGTCATATTGTGTGATTTCGGGTAGTTTTGTGTCATTTCGGGTAATTTTGTGTCATTTCGGGTAATTGTGTGTCATTTCGGGTAATTTTGTGTCATTTCGTGTAATTTTGTGTCATTTCGGGTAATTTTGTGTAATTTTTGGTCCGTTTCTGTGATTTCGGGTCATTTTGTGCGACTTCGAGTCATTTTGGGGGATTTAGAGATACCTGGTGTGGTTTAGGGTCACTTTTTAAACAGTCAGACTGATATAGGGACAGGATAAAAAACAAAGCACGCTGAATGATTCTTTCTTCTAATTTTCAGATGCGCAACTCCAGCCAATTAGCAACGC
This sequence comes from Entomobrya proxima, assembly GCA_029691765.1. Classification (NCBI taxonomy): domain Eukaryota; kingdom Metazoa; phylum Arthropoda; class Collembola; order Entomobryomorpha; family Entomobryidae; genus Entomobrya; species Entomobrya proxima. The sequence continues at coordinate 61,959,660 of CM056168.1, forward strand.
AAACAAACCCTTTGATTGGATGCTTTTAATATTAATCCTCGCTACTCAACCATTGCCTTTTATAATTCTATTTTGTTCATTTTACTTTTGCTTTGATCCGTACTATTTTGTTCTTCAAGACATATTTGGCAGCTATGCAACACAAAACCTGAGCACAAGATGCATTTGCTTTGCAATTCGATTTATCACTATACTGGCTGGTTTTGAGTCTACTAGGACCATATGTTTATCTTACATCTGGTTTGTGGTTCTACTTGAAACAATTTTTGGTACACTCAGAAATTTCAGAAGAAGTAGAATACTACAGAATAACCAAGTACAGTTTCTTTCCATTATTTCAACTTACAGCAGACTGATTTGCGTATTTTCTACATTGCGAGAATTAGTTAGCGACCTTTTGTCATTTGTAATATCTTTTGGGTTTTGGGCGGTGGTTTTGACAAGTTGGATGATTGTTAAGGGAAAAGACATCGTTCCTATTTACATGTACGCAATGGTATTTCCTGCACACGTAATATATCTTGTTTTATTAATTTTTGTTACGTTTATTGCCTCTAATTTAAACAAATGTGCAAACGAAATAGTTTGTAATTGGCAACAGATTGCTCGTCGAGACTACATCAAATATAAATTAACGCAATTGCACATGCGGAGGAGAGAGCAATTAATGTTGAAAAAATTGACGGTATCCATTCAACCTATAAGTTTAATGTACAAGCCATTCTTCAAAATGGATCAGCAGTTTTTCAGAGATGTTACCAGAAATCTGGCAAATCGTGTGTTTGATGCTCTTCTGCTGTTTTAGAGAAGAAATCAAATCACAAACTACAAATGCTTTGCAGCATTCTGCCGATTGTTGCCGTAATGTCTGCAGCAAAGGCCAGCAGAGCCACATGTAAAAAAACAAAACAATTGAGAGGAAACTTAAATTTGTGCGGGTACATTATACCACTTTATTTGTGCAATAGGCACAGAAAATGACAAAAGCATATTTGAAAGTACGTCTGATTTATTACAAGATACACATATGAAACAATTTCAAATAATATAAGGATCTACTCTTACGCAGTAATATGCATAGCATTTTGAGCAAAATCAACTGTTTAGATTCCAGCAACGTGTCTACATCAAAATTATAAAATTTACAATTAGAATCAAAATTGTCTTCTTTATTTTATCGAGCGACATTTAATAAATCGTTTATGAAACCAAAACCTATAAAAACCAGAAATGGTTTTAATTTAAAAAAACGAAAGAACTCATTTAAATATTGTAAGTTATCTATATGTATGGTTAAGTTATGTATATTGAGATATATTTTGTAGAGGTGCATGAAAGTTATGTACGCGGTGGTGTATTGCCTATCTACTCATACGCTTCAACTAGTGCGTAGTTTATTTGAGTGAGAGATTTGCAAACATGGAAGAATTTGAGACCGAAAAATTAAAGGCAAAATTTTAGTCGTACCCGGGAAATGCAGACTTTGTCACCGGTTTTATGATGCTTTTATCCGAGAAAAAAAATCCCCTATAATTTTTTTATCACCAGGTGTAAATGCCTTCATTTTCTGGGGTAAAAGCATTATTTTTTACATTTGTATTGCAGATGTCTATGGTTGTGCATATAAAATGATTAGCATAATACTAATTCTAAATGCATTAGAGAATTTCATTCTGAAGAGCATTATTTAGTAAGCACCTAGGCATTGATTTGAGTACAGGCTAATGAGAACAAAATTAGCAATATGCTACCAACATAACACACAAACGTAACCATCAAGGCTACTACTTGTTGGTAGATGGTAGTGCCAATTCTTTTCATTATTGCTGCATTCTGGAGTTCCAAGTAAAGTTTGTATTAGTAACCACTCCCCCATACGTTATAGATAACTGTTCAGATACAATAGGCGCAAGGGACACGTTTGTTCACGATTTTAAAAGGGCTAACGGATATATGCATTTGACTCTGCGTAAATGAAATATTTGTGAAAAATAAATTATCCTATTTTTATACTTATCTATATAGTAAATAAAATTGTTAAGGACATAGTTAAGCAGACAGTTAGTTAGTTAGTTGTCTGACAACTGTATATGGTTTTTATATCCTACAAGACGGACTATTTTCCCATGTACCACCATAATACGCTCAATTGAAACATGAAACCATTAATTTCTAAATATTTGTTTGACGAAAATAATTACTAAATGTAATAATAATGTAAATGTAGTGGCAGAAATAACTACCTTTATATTCATTTAAAGGATTCTGTCGCGAATGTGCAATAAATAAATAAATAAATAAGCAGAAACTGTGTAGTAAAATTAGAAGGAAAGTGGAAACAACGTTTATTAAAAAGAGAACCATCTTGAAAAGGTGTAAGGCTGTCCAGCAATAATACAGAAAAGCTTACAGTGTTTTTGTCCAACCAAGTATCAAAAAAAGTCTTCATGCATGCGTATCTCTAGAATTTTCGATTTCATTTACATTATGTTTGTAATATGAATATGAAGTCATTGCAAAACCGTCTCTACTTTTGCAATTTTCGAAATTTATATTCTGTAATACAGAATCTGTATGTTTGACAGCCTTCCGTCCTTTCGTAAGGATTCTCTCTTGTATAAGTGACATTGGGTGACACCTTCCTTATACAAATGTTGTACTCAAAGTTACTTTTACAGACAAACTATATGTATCAACATAAATACATGCACCAGTTTTAAATTAAATATCCAACATGGGACAATTACGGGGAGAGTATGTACAGAAAATTGTCTAGGCCGTCAAAGAAATATGCCAAAGGGTAGGTGAAACAGTGAACACTCGTCAATATATTCAATTTTAACATTGTAGTATTACATAATAAAGATACAAAATATTGCTTTTACACCATAAAATCATAACATTTCCACCTGGTGATAAAAAATTATAGGGGATTTTTTTTCTCGGATAAAAGCATTATAATAGCAGTGATGAAACCTCTAAATTATGGTGATGATAAATTGTATGCCAAAATTAAATATGACATTGAAACAGCAATTTTTTTCATTATACAACAAAATTTGCCATGGTTTACCTTTCCTTACGAAATGTTGTTTCCTTCACATGTGCCAACCCATTTTGCCTATGCTATGCACCAAAAACCCGTCAACATCTAAGGGTCACATAAGCAATTTGCATATCGAGCAATGTCGTTTATCCAATTTATGCCAGTGAACAATTTAAAACAGTCGGGAATAGACCAAAATTTATCATGTACTTCAAAACTTAAATTGATTTCTAAACGTTCTTGAGAATTCATGACTTACTATTAGAAGCGTCACGAGGTCTTTAACATAAAATTTTCAAGGTTTCTAAATGGCTTATTGGCTGACCTTTGTTTAGAATTGGTTGCAAGTAAAACAGGTTTACTTATAGCTCATTTTCAAATTCGGACTCGACTTGACCAAATGTTTGCACCTTTACGTTTCCTTATGATGCACTATAACTTCGTGAAAAGCATTCTTCAGTACCAGCCCTTGGCAAAAATTAGCCCAGTACAAGCTTTAACTTTCCGCGTAATAAACATTTACATGCCTGATTACGTTTGCCAGTGGAATCCCAACTTTTCCCAAATATATTTCCGCTTCTCCAGCAAGACTGTAATTAGCTTCTTAGTGTCCCTAATTTTAAATTGTCTAGTGGTTATTGGCTCTTTGTACAATATAACTACTCACATTTTCTTAAAACCCAAAAATGATTACCACATTGGAGTTCTGGTACTACATATGGCCGCTATATTAGCTAGTGGTGCAATGCTTGCAACTGCAGGACTAGTTTGGAGACATCGTAATAGCATTGCTGGATACAACCAGATGCTAAATTTTGACAAGCTGTTTTTAGCTGGTTAGATATAGCCGAGTATATTATTCAATTGTTGATAACAGGTTTCATCGAAATCAGTTAATATTTCAAACTTAAGCTTTAAACTTTTGTTTTATGATTTTAGAAGCGCATCTGGAACAAATTAGCAACACTTACAAACAGCGAGATTGGATATTTTTAGTATTGATACTGGCTGTTCAGCCAATGCCTTTTGTGATTTCTTTTTCCTCATTGTATTTTTGCTTTGATCCGTACTACTTTGCTCTTCAAGACATATTTGGCAGTTTCGCAACACAAAGTCTAAAAACAAAATGTATTTGTCACACAATCCGATTTGTTACTGTGCTTGGTTGCTTTGAGGCCACCAGAACCTTAGGTTTAGGCTACATGTGGTTTGTGGTCTTAGTCGAAAAGTTTTTCACAATAATTAATAGTTTTATGACTTTGAGAATATTGCAACATAACCAAGTATAATGCTTTGCCGTTATTAGAACCTACAACAGATTAATTTTAGTGTTTTCAAATTTGCAAAATTTAGTTAGCGAGCTTATGTCATTCTGTGTATCTGTTCCTTTTTTTACGGTCATTTTATTAAGTTGGATTGTTGTAAAGGGAAGAAAAATCATTCCTATTTATGTGTACGCAACGATAATTCCCGCTCAGCTAATATTTCTAGTGTTGTTAGTTTTTGGTCCGTTTATTGCCTCTACTTTGAGGAAATGTGCAAATAGAGCAATTAGTAATTGGCGACAGATTGCTAATAAAAACTACAGTGAAAACAAGTCAACGGAAGTGTATTTGCAGAGGAGGGAGCGATTAGTGTTGAAAAAACTGACAATATCGATCCAACCCTTAAACTTTATATATAAGCCATTTTTCAAAATGGATCAGCAGTTTTTAAGAGACGTTACCAGAAATCTGGCAAATCGTGTGTTTGATGCGCTTCTATTGTTTTAGTACCGCCACATGTTGTTTCGAAACAAGTTTAGTTAATATATTGCTCACCATGATTTTGGCCATGTTGAGTTTGTGTGCGTAGAAAACTGTAGTAAGATGCAAGTAAAAAATCCTTGACACTTAAAAGCAACCGTGGCTGAAGGTGTTTCAAGATGTTAAAGTGTGGTTACCGCTGTTCAAAATATAATTATTACTTTATTGATGCTGTGAATGGTGCAGACGATTACGCATTATTCAGCTCCCAAACACTTTAACTAAAGTATAATTTATTTAAATGGCCTTGTTATTTCCCTAAAATATGATAAAAATACATGAAGTAATACGTTTAAATTTAACATTCATTTTGTTTATTAAACATTAAATTTGCCATTTACAGAAACACGGCAAGGCATAAAGGTCAAATACGTAATTAATATACATTAATATACATTAATTATATAGAGCAATGCAATGCATAGCATTTATTTCAGTAAACACCTTAAAGAACTTGGGAATATCCTGTTTCGAAACGTTTATTCACTCTTATATGTTTTTGAGAATTATTAGCTTTTTTGGTCACAAGGCTTGCGGAAACATAGATAAATATTCAAGGTTTGTAAAGTTTTGCTGGCTGGCATTGGTCTACAATTATTTGCTTGCAGAAAGCTGGTACTTATAGCATATTTCAGAAGTCGGACTCGTCTGGAACAAACGTTTACTACTTTTCAACTTTCTATCATGCAGATTAACTTCTTACAACGCTTTCCCCAGCGCCAACTTCTGGCAAGAATTAGCCCAATACAAGCTTTAACCTTTCGTGTAATAAACGCCTACATGCCTAGTCACATTTGCCAGTGGAATCCCGAATTTTCCCAAATATCGTTTTGCATTTCCAACAAGAATGCATCATGCTTTGTAGGGTCGCTACTATTAAATATACTGGTAGTTGTTGGCTGTGTGTACGATGCTACTACTCACATATTTGTAAAACCCAGAATTGATTATCATATTGGAGTTTTAGTACTGCACTTGGCTGCAATAATGACCTGTGGGACAGTCCCTGCAATTTCGGCAATAGTTTGGAAACACCGAGACAGTTTGGTGCTGGGATACAACCAAATGCTCAGTTTTGATAAATTTCTATTACCTGGTTAGATTTTTATGAATTAAAGTATGTAGTTAAAAATTCGCGCTGTTTAAAGCATACTAAATGACGTTTGTTTTAATTTTTAGATGCACAACTGCAGCCACCTAGCAACGCCAACAAACAGCTTGATTGGATGTTTTTAACATTAATACTCGCGGTTCAACCATTGCCTTTTGTAATATTGTTCTCGTCTTTGTACTTTTGCTTTGATCCGTACTACTTTGCTCTTCAAGACATATTTGGCAGTTATGCAACACAAAACCTGAGCACAAAATTCATTTGCTTTATAATTCGTTTTATTACTGTACTGGCTGGTTTTGAGGCTACTAGAACCATGGGTTTATCCTGCATCTTGTTTGTGGTCTTAGTTGAAACAATTTTTGGTATACTTAAAAATTTCATAACAATTAGACGACATGATGACCAAACACAGTTTCTTGCCATTATTACAACTTACAACAGACTGATTTGCGTATTTTCTACATTACGAGACTTTGTTAGTGACCTTTTGTCATATGCAATTTCTTTTGTGTTTTGGGCGGTGGTTTTGACAAGTTGGATGGCAGTTAAGGGAAGAAACACGATTCCTATTTATATGTACGCAATGGTGTTTCCTACTCAGGTAATATATCTAGTAGTATTAGTATTTGTTACGTTGATTGCCTCTAGTTTAAACAAGTGTGCAAACGAAATAGTTTGTAATTGGCAACAGATTGCTCGTCGAGACTACATAAAATACAAATTAACACAAATGCATATGCGGAGGAAAGAGCAACTAATTTTGAAAAAATTGACGGTATCCATCCAACCTCTTAGTTTAATGTACAAACCTTTTTTCAAAATGGATCAGCAATTTTTCAGAGATGTTACCAGAAATCTGGCAAATCGTGTGTTTGATGCCATTCTGCTATTTTAGTTACACAAAATTTGACTGATGAATCCCAATCCAAACTATGTACTGTTGTGGAAAACTGCTGGCTTATGTGTAAAAAAAACAAAGACAAAATCAGGAGGTTCTGGACACAGAACTGGTATATAAGCATTTTGTATATAAACTAGTTATACACTTAAGTGTTTATAGGTTATGTACTACCATGTAACATTTATAGAAAAAATTTCATTGCAACTATAATATGCTTTGTTTAAATGTCTGTTTTGAAAGCATTGGTAACAACACATGACATGGGGTTATTAAATTTGACATTACAAATTTGCCTTCGGGTTTATAATTATCTATAAAATTTAGAATTTGAGCATTTAATGTCATTTATATGGGCGCGATTTTAAGCAAGGCTGTCGGATATATCAGCTCAGTTTGCAACTGCCACGCCATAAACACGCGAAAGCATAAAGGTCAAATAAATAATTTATATATTCAGCAATGCCATGTGTAACCATCATACCATCTAGCAAATACAAAAAATGTATCCTGTATTTATAAACGTAAATTTATCTATACATGTTTTAAAATAATTAATTGCTGTTATTGATCACAAGGTTTGCAGAAACATAATTTTTTAAAAAGTTTGTCAGTTGCCTCTTGGCTGAACATTGTTTAAAATGGGTTGTAATTTAAAAACAGGCTTAGCTAAAACTTGCTTTAGAATTTGGACTCATCGTAAGCAAGCGTTTTCCGTCTCGCATTTTTTGATCGTGCTGGCTACTTTCTTAAAAAGCATTCTCCAGTACCAACCCCTGGCAAGAATCAGCCCTGTGCAAGCTTTAACGTTTCGTGTAATAAACGCTTACATGCCTATTTATGTTTGCCAGTGGAATCCCGAATTTTCACAAATATCATTTTGTTTTTACAAAAAAACTGCATTCAGTTTTCCAGTGTCGCTACTTTTAAATACACTAATAGTTATTGGTAGTGTGTACGATATTACGACTCACATTTTTATAAAACCCAGAAATGATTACCACTTTGGAGTTTTAGTGCTACATATTGGCGCTATACTGGCTTGTGGTGCTGTACCTGCAATTACCGCAATAATTTGGAAACACCGTGACAGTATGGTGGGGTACAACCAAATGCTATGTTTTGACAAGCTCTATTTACCTGGTAAGATATATATATGGTTAAGTAAACCTTTAAAACCGTTTCCCGCTAAAGGCGCTATAAATATAAAATCACTAGCTCATTTAGGGCATGTTGTCCGTTTTGGAGTCTGCTTGTATCTTTTAGAACCTATTGTATAGTTCAGAGTCAACTCCTTAGATTCAGAGAAGACTTGTTTCGTGAAGTCTATATTTATATTGATATGAGCCTATTTCTATGATTTTGAGCCTAGTTACATGGTTTTGAGACAACTTGTATCATTTTGAGCTTATGTTTAAAATTTTGTGCCAATTGATGTAGTGTTTAGCCTGTTTGTATGGCTTTGGGGCAATTTGTATAGTTTTCAGTCTATTTGTGTGGTTTGGGGCTCATTTGTATGGTTTGAGGCATATTTGTATAATGTGGGACCTATTTGTATACTTTGGGACCTATTTGTATACTTTGGGACCTATTTGTATACTTTGGGACCTATTTGTATACTTTGGGACCTATTTGTATGGTTTGGGAACTATTTACACTGGTTGAGCTTTTTGTATGGTTTGCGCTTATTTATGCTTTCGGTTTCTGAGACTAATTGTATAGCTTAGATACAATGTGAAACGCTTATGCGCTTTTACACTGAATAAGTTAGCTATAAATACAAAGCCAAATAAATGATGTTTTTTCTAATTTTTAGATGCGCAACTTCAGCCACTTAGCAACGCCAACACACAGCTTGATTGGATGTTTTTAGCGTTAACACTAGCTGTTCAACCTGCGCCGTTTGTAGTTCTGTTCTCCTCCTTGTACTTTTGCTTTGATCCGTACTACTTTGCTCTTCAGGACACATTTGGTAGCTATGCAACCCAAAACTTTAAAACAAGAAGTATTTGTTTCACAATCCGTTTTACTACTGTGCTTGCTGGTTTTGAGGCCACGAGAACCATGTGCTGGTCTCAAAATTTGTTTGTGATCTTACTTGAAAAAATCTTCACCATACTTAAGATATTTATGAACTTGAAAATATTGCAACATGATCAGGTACAGTACCTTGCAGTGCTTAGAACATACAACCGATTAATTTTATTGTTTTCTACTTTACGAAATTTAGTTAGCGATCTTTTGTCATTGGCGATTTCGTTTGGGTTTTGTGTCGTGGTATTGTTAAGTTGGATAATTGTTAAAGGAAAAAACGTTATTCCTATTTATATGTACGCATTGATGATCCCTCTTCAACTATTATATCTAGTATTATTAGTTTTTGTTGCGTTTATTGGTTCTACTTTAAGTAAATGTGCAAACAAAATTGTCACAAGTTGGCGACAGATTGCTTGTCATGACTACATCAAATACAAATTAACACACTTGCATATGCGGAAGAGAGAGCAACTAATGTTGAAGAAATTAGCAGCGTCGACTCAACCTCTAAGCTTAATGTACAAACCGTTTTTTAAAATGGATCAGCAGTTTTTCAGAGACGTAACTAGGAACCTGGCAATGCGAGTGTTTGAAGCCATTTTGGTATTCTAGTTTACTTAAAAAGTATGTTACAAAATTATGTTCTTGGCAAAGGCCAACCGTTAGTACGGCCTGATTTATGCATGGAAATTGAAATTACATATTTTTATTTTGAAGTGGTTTTTGTAAGCAATGAAGTTCATCTGTTTTAGTTACAATCGATACATTAACCTTGAAAATGTATGCAAAATAAATAAATGGCGCAGCTCTAGCAATGTTTATTTTCAATTGTTTTAGATAGAACATTGTATACGTTTGAATTTTTAATGACAAGCATTGCATACGTAATAGGAAAATTCCAGAACCAAAGTGAGTGTTTGTTCTTATCGTATTATTAAATTCTATTATATCATACATACAATAGTGTTTATTTCTTCAGCTCTGAACAAAAATGCAAACAACGTCATCAGAAACTGGAGACTTTCAGCAAATAGCAACTATACAAGACACAAGTCATTGGGTTTGTTTGCAGAAAGAAAAGAACGACTTTTGTTGAAAAAGCTTGCACTATCGCTTCAGCCTTTAGGCCTTGTGTATGAACCATTTTTCAAAATAGATCAATAGTTTTTCAGGGACTTAAGCAGAAATCTGGTAGATCGAATACTTGATGCTATTTTATTGTTTTAGCATAACCATTTATACAATCTGCCTGAATAAAAGGGCATATAAATTTTAATTTTTTTTAAATCAATTGCAAAAAGTAACTTTGCAGACGTGCGTCTGACAAAATTTAATTATTCTAGTGTCTATTTTTGCTTACATTTGTAATTACGTTTACACAGAACATAAATTGTAGCCTTATACGTAAATGTAGAAAGAGTTAAATAAGACTCCTTGTTACATTTGTAAAGCACTAAATGTCGACTTTCGTCTTAGAAGACTTTAAAATATTGCAAAATTGTCAGTTTTACATCAATAGTTTGAAGACTTTGCCTATATACTATAACAGTTTTATAAAACGGTTTTGTTAAAACGCGACCAGTGTATTGGGTCAATACGATTGACCGATTTACATTATTTGCGTCACTGACTAAACTTGTTTTTGAAAAAATCCAAAAATATGTAACATTATTATCTTTTGCATACTTACGATCTATGAATTCATATTTTTGTTAATCTACTAGCAACTTTAATCAATACGCAAAAATACCAAATAAATCATTCAAAGGTTTTTTTCATCGTTTATGTGCTTTTCTGCTGCCCACTCTAATTCTATTCCAAGTATAGGACAAGCTGAAGGGATTTTTCCTTTCCTTTGAAGGGATATGCAAACATTTTAAACATAGATTTAAGATTTAGTTTTCTATATAAGCTACGTATTGATTTCTATTAACCTGACTTAATTCACTCTGTTCTTTGAAGGACAATTTTTTGATAGTAAAATGGGTGATGACAACGTAGTTGAATCCCTTATATAAAACACAATTTACAACGCATTTAAACATGTAAAATTTTGTTATATATAAAGCGATAAGTTAGCAGCTTTTTACAATGTCTACTTGAAAGTTTAATTCTCCTTATAAACTTGGCAAATAATTAACTTTCGAAAAATGTACATTACATTGAAATGTATTCACTGATTCTCTTCACTGAAGATATACTAGGAGTTTTGTTCGGGATAATACAACGACAAAACATGCATTGTTCCCTAAAAACGCTTTCTCCATTTTCCAAACCATCGCAGTCTTTTATTATGTTTGATGACTTTTTCAGCCTCTTCCTTCTTATATTTTTCTTTAGCGGAAATTTCATCCACCTGATTTGAAACTGATCGGCAACCATTTGTTGAAAATACCGGCATATCATTTGGCCAATAAACACGCTTCCTGGCCATTTGCACAAGGCCATTTTCGGTCAAAATTACATGCGGATGTCTTTTAAATAATCTACGTAAGCAATCGGCAACATGATGGTGGTTCATTGGTAAATATGGAATGATCTGATTGGGGCTCATATGTTGAATCAACCTGGATTGATACCATCCACCAGTTGCGTTTTTTGTAAGATTTGAAAGCGTATTTTGAAAGTCATCTAACTTTAATTGTCCGCGTGGTTTCCCGTCCTTATAATGCTGAAGTACTGTCGAGTTTATAAGCTCAGAACCGGTGTTTCCTGTGAGGATTATCACTGCTTTGTGCAAATTTGGCTGGTTTTGTGCTATCTGAGGATTAACTATATAAAGCAATAAATCGTCAAGAATTCCAGCAGGCAATGACTCAACACGCTCAAACACAAAAAGTGATTTAGGACACGCGGCAACAGTATCTGTTACGGTTTTGACTACAAATTCTTTGTATGCAAGGACACTGTCTGGTTCTGGATTAATATCGTCGCCTCGAAAGAATTTAACAAATTTACTTCTGTCTCCGTGTTTGTACATGGCTTTTGCAATCATCTCTGCAGTAAATATTTTTCCTGTGCCAGGTGGTCCCAGTAGCCCAAGTATCAGAGGATAAACCGGATTAATCAAACGTTGATAATTGTAAATATTTGCTGTTAGGGTATATCGCACCAAATGTTGTCCAAATAAACGGTCTTTCAAAAGTCTGTTCAGTAGATATGAAGTTTCACTTTCGTCTCTAACAAAATCAGGCGAGCAAATTTCAAAGTCCAAGAATCCGGCAACAGCATCTGGCGATAAGAATATAACAACGTTATTTTTAACTTCCGTAATTATCAGAATTTCACTAAGTTCTAACATTAAGTTATTATCAAAACAATTTTTACCCAATGACGTATATACCGCATCGTAATCGTCTTCAAATTCCTCATTATTGGAAAACGGCATGTCAATCGTATCAACGTCTGTTGAGTTCAAGTATTTCAGTATTTCAAAGTGTAGCCAGTAAGCCAGAACACTAAGAATGACAAATAACATGGGCAATAACCACGTCATGCAGTTTTTTCCTGTTATAAATAATGGAAGGCTGAGTGTATTGCACAATATTTTACAAGTAGTATGTTGTAAAAAGCTTTTTGTCACCTTTCAAATCTTGGCTTATAAACGTTTCGTTTTTATTTGTAGAAAAATGCTGCTCTTCTACTTCAAAAATGTTTGGTCTTTGGGAAGACTGAGGGCTTATCATACATTTCACTTTGGAAACTAATTGCTTGTGAGGTACTGGAAAATTGAAAGCTCTCTCATCAACGGTATTGGTTTTAATGTTTATCGGGCGCTCATCAATATCTTCACCAAAGGGATGTATTCCGTCAGTAAGCACGCAGCAAAACACGCAACCAAGAGAAAATATATCAGCGTCAAATGACTAAATGTGTTGAAAAAAATTCATTTGTTTGTGTTCGGTAATGCATTGAACAATTATGAAGGATATAAGTTAAGGGAAATATTTAAGGCTCATTTACCATTTTCCCGCCGTTACGAACTTCTGGGATAATCCACCCAGCAGTTTCGATAGAACACGTTTCCTGAGAGTACTTTGACTTATCATCCGGCAGCTTTACAGCCATCTTAAAATCTGAAATCTTGGCTCTGTAAATGTCACCACATTGCGCAAATAATATATTTGTCGGTTTTATACATCCATGAATAATGTTCTTCTTGTGCAAAAAGCGAATTCCAGATGTTATTTGCTTTAGAATATCAATAGGATTAATTGGGTAGTGTTTTTTTGCAATTGAAGTTTCTAAGCTCTCTTCACAGCATTCAAGAACAAACAAAGAGTAGTTTTTAAGCTGCGAGAAAACATAACATTGAATAATATTTTCATGATTCCCCGCAATTCCAAGTAGACGAACTTCTCTACGGGCAGCTGTGGTTCTTGAAGAATCTGTCGGTGCACGCAAAACCGCCACCATGACACGATTACCAAAGAAACCACGAAATATTTCAACGTTAGCTGACAAACTTGCCAAAACATCTTCTCGGTTGTAGACAATCGCAACTGATGTATTTATTAGCTCCCATGAAGCAATAAATCTGGTAGTGCCTTCCTGATGGAGTCTTTCTAAAACACCCGACTGATTTGTTTCTCTTAAAGCATGCTGGAGTATGCAAAATCCCTCGCTTCGTGTTTTAATGATGCTGTAAAACTGAAACGACCTTGCATGATTGTTGTTGTGTTCGGTCTACAAATTAAAACACAATGAAATATTTATAAACATATGAAAATATAGAGAGTAAAACATAACTATAAAAAACGTGTATCACTTACAATGGATTGAATATCCCCTTCACTTAGTACTCCTGCTTCAATAAAAAATGCAAGAAACGCAGCACTTATAATGGTATCTTGTATCAACCTGTTTAGATTGGATTGAATGATTTGTGTATGTGCCTCCTCCATTTCAGTGTTGTAATATTTTCACTTTCTATTAAGGGGAATCTTGCATTCTTTTTTGCCTTAAAAAAGTATACATTTATTAAGCATTTAGTACCAACCAGTTGTAGTATAACTTCTTCTAACTACTTTGTGCAAACTGAAAATACTTTTTTGGGTAGGCAACGCAATAACGAATCTCAATATTTTATATCCTATGTAAATGCAAAAACATGATTTACTCAACATAAACTGATAAGTGGCGTTTGCTTGAGATGGTTATATGTAATTTATTATGTGACAGAAGATTTACAATTGGCTGCCCTAAAATAAAATTATTTTGCCACAGACATTTCTGTTTTATCAGTTCCGAGATAAGCTCCTTAAATAAGAAGCCTAAAATTGCAGTGCAATGAGTCATGTCTATGATATACTGCATTAATACCAGTTGCAAACAATCGGCGCCAGAGTCAGCAAATCCGTTTCAATACTGCTTTACAAATTTATTGTGAAGCTGGTTACAAAAGTGAAAAAAAGCAGCCTGTTATTAATACTGTTACTGGCACACAGAGATAAGAACATAAATCTGATAAAATGTTGATTATCCTATAGCGATAAAGGAAAGCCACTTTACCGGCGGTATTGATATTTATTGATGCCGGTAAATTTATTTTATTCGACTGGTGGCACCAGGCTGGTGCCCCATCTATACATTATACATTTAAAAAAATATTTATCATGTGTAAATGAATTAAAGTCTGCAATGCACAAGATAATATGCAAGATATTTGAATATGATACTACATCATATCCTGTAGGTACGTTACACACTGGGCTGCCTTGTATAGCGGATATTTATGTAAGATAAAATGTCAGTTGAGTAAAGCCAACACGGATAAATAGTATAAATATACGCGTATGTTCTTTTTTTAATTTTGATGTTATGTAATGTAATTTAAAATGTAATTGTGGTTTTACTTCGGAATATTTGGAAACGTGGAGAAATGAACGGCTTGGAAAAAAACCAAATTTCTGAAGGATAAAGCAACACAAACGGAAAGGGAATTAAAGTCTTAAGTAAACAGCTTGACTTCTAAATCAAAAAGCTAAAATACATTACTAAACGCGTAACAACGGATGATAAGGGCGCCAAAATTAAAAGTTCTTGTAATTTCAAAGTCTTTGCACAATCTGGACACGTATATGTCAGAGATATTCCACACCAAGTTTCAATGTCTCAAGTTGCCACAGGACGAAATTACAAAGGTTCTATTTTTGAACGTCAAAGAACGACTTGTTGAACCGTTAATCCGTGAGGATAAATAGTTGGTGACTGAAACATTTTTGGTAAATTAGTCTTTAGTATTGGGTCTCATTTGTGACAATATTACGTCATGACCACACATCTGTAGTTTTTTTAGAAAATGATTTGTCAAAAATTCTGAAAATTCTACGAATTTTTAAAATTCAAACTGCTGTAACTTACCACTTGTTGTGTTCTGGAAGCCTTTGAAAGATTGTTCGCGTACAGTTTTTAATGTTATCTCTATCGCAGCGAACCGTTGTCAAAAATGTTTAGTAACAAGGACGCAATGCATGAAACCGTAAGTCAGTGCATTTCTTTCTGTCGACTTACATATATTCAGAATCAAGTGGCGTTTCGTCTAGACTTTGTTATGCGCTAATTAAAAACACATTAGAAAGCTCTAACAATGATCTATCTGTCGTGACCTTAATGAGCTTGTATCTACATGTCCACAGCAAACGCTAACCAAAATATTCTATAAATCAGGTTAAACAAAAAGTGTCCGGATTTTACAAAATCATACACAACTTTTCTTGGAAGTCAAATTTTGAAAAATTGAAAAACCCCATTTTAGCGCAGTTTGTTTGAATCGTTTTGACACCTCATTCAACAAAATTGGAAGAAAAAATTCATAAAGAAATGCTCATTGGAAAATGTTTTTAAACGGTCCTGAAATACAAATATTGGTATAAAATTGAAGGAAATACAGTCCGGAGTGAGTAATGCGAGGATAAATCAGGAACCCATATAGAGCTAATTTACAAAAAACAAATTATCTATGCATATCAAATTACTTTGTCAACTTAAAAACTATATAAGAAAAAACCAATTACAAACTAACCATGTATAGTATTTACGTAATACTTGGACACGCGCGCGCTTGTTACTTAGTACTCGTGTTTACGTCTTTTTAGGAATTAGTTTGTGTCATAAATCCTGTTTGGGGCATTTTGAATATCAAGGGGTTTTTGGTTTTTACGTAAATGTTTCTTTAAAGTTGGGTTTCTACATGCTTGCTAAAATGCGTCTACTTCAAGCAAGTTTAAAATATATTGCCCCAAGAATTTAAAAGCACTATCTCAGCTGCAAACTTTAACTTTCCAGCTTCACAGATAGCCATTCTTTTATATGCCACAATTCATTTTAAATTGGGATCCCGATTTTTCAAAACTTACTTTTTCTCATTGTAAACAAAATTGGTTAAGCTTTGGAATCTCAATACTTTTAAATCTACTTGTTACTGTTGGCTGCTTATATGACTATATTACTAGTCATCTTTTTAATTTACCCAAAAGTGAATTTGATTATGACATGTGTAATGTACCTGTTATTGTTGCACAATGTTGAAAACATAGCTTTATTCTAAATATAATTAATCAATTAGTAAATTTTCAACAACTGCTACCATCAAGTTTGAAATTTCGACTTAGCAACAAAACTACTAAAAATGTTGACTGGTGTCTTCTTTTGTAACTTTTTCTTACAACCGTTTCTTATTTTATTTTCCTCAATGTATTTTGGCATTGATACGAATAACTTTTTGATTCAAGAAATGGTTGGTAAAACGTCAACGCAAAACTGGAAAACAAAGTTTTTATGTTATGCTTTTCGTCTTGTTACCGCATCTGCTGACTGTGAAGCAACGAGAACATTAACTTTTGTTGTAGTATGTGTTTTTACATTGCGTAGTAAAATTTATTTAATTTTTTGGAATTTAAATTTTTAACAAATAATGAACACGATTGTAAGCAATTAATTGATGTATTTAGAACGTATGACCGGTAACACTTTGTACTTGCAACAATTGCAGAGCTTCTTAGCGACTTATTTTCTTCAGAAATTTCATGCGCGTTTTGGGGAGTGGTTATATTAAGTTAAACGGTTGTAAAGGGCAAAAACGTGGTACCTTGGGAATGTACATAATGTGTTGTGTGCTTTGTTTTGCAGTATTCATACTAGTATCTGCAATAGTGCTTATTTGTTCGGCGCTAAATAAATATGTAAATCAAGTTATAACAAGGAGGCGAAAATATACGAAGAAACTATGTGTCATATACAGATCAGCAAAGTCATTTTCAGGAAGAAGGGAAACACTGTTTTGAAGAAGTTTGCCTTGTCTCGTCAACCTTTATGTTTATATAATAAACCAATTTTTAGCATGGATGAGCAATTTTCCAGAGACTTTAGCAGAAATCTGGTCAATCGAGTGTTTGATGCTATTTTGTTATTTTAGTATGCAAAACCTTAGGTCTTGAACTTGAGTTTTTTATTGAAATCAACATGTTTGTAAGTTTATTACTTTATGTTACTTATGTCATCAATTTATCAAAACACTTTATGTTACTTTAAGAAGCAATTATGTCACTGAAGGTGAAAAACAATTTTATATGGCATAAAAATATGCTTGTGTATTTACACTAATTTCCATCACACGGTTCACCAGCATCGGCTTTTACAATATGTGTGCTTGTATGCAATACTACGCTTGAATAGTACTTATTATCTATACTTGATTCAACTCTCCACGTTAGATTAGATTAGATTGATTTTATTGTCTTAATTGATTCAGCGAACATGTGTATTAATCCTCCGCGACAAGCTCATATACACGTCAAAGCTGTTGCAATCTAGAGAAATTTAGTAGTAATTTTATGCTTATAATAAACCATTGGTAAATGTAGTTATTAATAATCCATATACCGGCGCCAAAAAAGTTGGAGTTTATCAAATAGACCTCATATTGGGATACCACGTAGAAAATAGACTTACAATCGTGCGCCGCACAGCATAGGTCCACCAAATTTGTATATTTATTTGACAATTAAGGTCCTGATTTTAAGGGCCTGAAAAGCTAAAGTTTAACAAACGGACATCATATTAGCAATCATGGCCAAAAGCTTCATAAAATCAGGTGTCGCACGTAGGTCCAATAATATGGCATATTGTCATAATTGACAATTAAGGCCCTGGTTTCAGGGTCTTTTAATCCGAATTTTAACAAACAAACTATGGACTCGTACTCCTCGTCAAAAATTGTTCTACAATTATTTGGGTGGTATTTACCACCAATGTCAAGTGTGTAATACCGTATTTTACGGGTAAATACCGGGAAATGAAAAAAGACTTTATCCCACCTTCTCATTCCTGTAAATAAGGAGTAAAGAACAATTTAGGTAAAACGCAAATGATGGAGCGTAACTCTTTATATATACAACTTTATCTTCATTTGTTCGTCAAGAGTTTATTTAAGTAAAGTATAAAGTTTGACAATTATATATACTGTCGTCCAGCAAATTATTATTCCGCATACACAACAAAATTTTTATTAATCGTGATCCAGCATGCAAATGCAACTTTCAGAAACTGGCCTTAATTGGTGCCTGTTTAACGCTTGTATACCAAATTCATAAAACTCAACAGTATTTTATTTCATAAAAATAAAAAGTGTGCCATTATGTTGTAAAAGGCATATGCTTTTAAATAAGGCCTGGGTGAAACGTAAGTTTTAAGTCAGCACGTGCATTGATCCACATAGGCAACTTCAGTTGACGTCAAGAGTTTCTAAATGTGATTTTGAAAGTTTTAGTCAACCAGTATTTTTCAGTTTTAATGTGAATGAAGAACATATAACTTATTTTGTAAAATGTGTTGTAGTTTAAAAAAGTTGTGCAACCTCAACTATAATAAAAAATTCTATGAACGTACCTGTGTTTTTTAGCAAATAAATATTTATTTCGAATTTTGATTAAACATTATAGACAGTATACAAAAAATGTATATATCAAATAATCCACATTGCTACTGCTCGTAGTTTGTAGGTTGGCTCGTTTGGTGAAAATTTATTTTAAAAGTCTTTTCACAAATTTAAAAGATATTTCAAACGGTTTCCAGGTATTATAGACCAAAGAACGCCAGAGCTATGGCTGCATACAAAAACATCCATGGTAAACAATTAAAAATGCTCGCTGCTGAAGACGATATTATGGACATAAACATATAATAATAAAGCAATAGCAAATGCAGTAATTAAGAATCGAAGATTAGAACCCCGGGGCAGGGCCTTCGGCCCGCAAATAAACGGATTTTAACAAATGGACCTCATATTTGTAATCCTTGTAAAAAATGGACCTGATATCATGTGTCACACATGATATATCCATTAATTTGGAAAATTTAACAATTAAAGCCCCAAATCAGGGCCTAAATAGTCAAATTTTAACTAATGGACATCAAATTTGTAATCCTGGCTAAAAATGGAACTAAAATCATGTGTCACACATGATATATCCATTAATTTGGAAAATTTAACAATTAAGGGCCCAAATCAGGGCCTAAATAATTAAATTTTAACAAACAAACTGTGGATTCGTAATCCTGGTCTAAAATGGACCTATAATCATGTGCCACACAGCATAGATCCGTTAAATTAGCGGATTCGAAAATTAAGGCCCTGATTTCCGGACCTTAAAACTTAAATTTTAACAAACAAACTGTGGATTCGTAATCCTGGTCAAAAATGGACCTATAATCATGTGTCACACAGCATAGATCCATTAAATTAGCGGATTTGAAAATTAAGGCCTGATTTCAGGACCTTACAATCCGAATTTTAACAAACGGACTGTGGATTCGTAATCCTGATCAAAAATGGACCTAAAATCATGTGCCGCATGATATAGGTTCTATGTAAAAATGTTTGACCGTTGGTAACCTCTGACCTTTGGAGTTGACCTACTGACCTGAAATTCAATAGTGTTCTGCCTGAGGTCCACAAGAGTCTGTATACCAAATTTGGTGGAAATCGGATAAGCCATTTCTGAGAAAATCGCGTTAACACGGACGGCCGGACGGCCGGACGTCCGGACGGCCAGAATAGGAAATTAGAAAGAATCTTCGATTCTTAATAATGGTCTGGACGCCTGATCTAGAGCCGATTTAACCTGGTCTAGAGCCGATTTAACCTGGTCTAGAGCCAATTTAATCTGGTCTAGAGCCGATTTAACCTGGTCTAGAGCCGATTTAACCTGATCTAGAGCCGATTTAACCTGGTCTACAGCCGATTTAACCTGGTCTAGAGCCGATTTAACCTGGTTTAAAAATAAAGTATACGGACAGACAGACGCACGGACAGCGACATCTGCAATAGCTCCTCTGCTGAAGCAGCGAGCTAATATACAGATATTTCCACCTCCAAAACTCTGCCACACTCTCTCAAATACACGTCTTTTCTTTCCAACTTCAAAGGCTGCACTATATTTGCATGCCACAGTTTTTCGGTAATTGGAATCTCGAATTTTCTCACGTGTCGTCTCAATCAGAATTGGTTATGGTTCATGTTGCTTGTTGCTATAAATCTACTTGTTACAATCGGTTGCTTATACAACGCAGTAACTCTTGTTTTTATAAAACCCAAATATGAATATGGATATAACAATGGTATTCTGGCTCTTCAATTGGAATACTTCCTGTAGGTGCAACGATACTTTTGAGGAACATGGAGAGTTTGATGGGATTTAACCAAAGTTTCAAGATTTGGTTGACCCATGTAAAAACTTTCAAGTATTGCTTTTTTAGTTTAACGTTGCAAGTATATGTCATTTGTATTTTATTTGCCGATTTCATTCATCATCAAACAAAACCACCAAAATCATCGAATGCTGCTTACAAGAGGATTGCTGGTAAACATTTGTTTTTTTTCAGTACATTGAGTCTCTAGTAATTGTGCATTACGAAATTGGAGATGGAAAAGGAGAGAAGAGTAGAAAGAAATAGAATGAACCTGAATCTTTAGTCTAAAATCATTATTATTCCTCCCATATTTCATCCACAGGTTAAGATACACAATTCCTGCCAGTATTCTTAAAACTTGAATGAACACAATAGTAAATAGCTGCTTCTATTATATCTATATTTTTATCCAAAGCCGCTTTTTTAAGTAAATTGCTGCAGTTTATTGCTCAAAATGGGTGTATCTCGTTACTGTACATAGTTTGACCTGTGTGCTTGACCAAGAAGTCCAGCAGCAAGCAGTTTTAAAATTTTATAAATATATTATAAATTGTGTAACGTACAGTTTTCAAAAAGTACAAAAACGTACAGTGTAAACACAGAAATCAAAGTGAGTAATACTTAGGGTATTGGGTTTGTGTAACAAAATGTATATAAAATAATTGTACTTTCTCCAAATTTTATTATAAATATAATACATAATCAAAAACTCAAACATGAAACCAACTACATCAGTAGCATTTTTGGATTCTGTGGACACGCATAGAACTGACAACATGGCTCCCAAAAAGTAACCTGGCACCACTAAATTGACATTTGTGGTAGAGTTTTCAATCTCCTCTGATAGCAGTTTTTGCACATGCAGAAGACAGGAGTACGCGGGATCGGTTTTTCCTACAGGAAAGTTAACAATTCAGTCACAAATGGGATGTGAACATGTTACACAAACAGGTAGCACTCAGCCATATACCTACTCATCTTAAAATCCCTCAATCAGGAACTGTAATTTACAAAACGACCTAATGAAATTCAGAAGCAAAATAAGGTATGATGATTTTGGGAGAACTACCATTCCAGGTTTGAGAATGAAACCCAACCCAGATGAAATGGTTTTTTATATGCATTTCTCCGTCATTAAATTTTACGGGTTGCTGATATGTGTATTTGCAAATTCGAAGTTGTGTAATCCAGAATGCTATATTTATGGGATTATTGCACAATCAAGCATACTAAACCATGCTCCACATATATTTACCTATTACCAACTATGTCCAATATTGAAAGCTCGGTTGCTCAAAATACTTTTACTATTACACCGAATGAAAATGAATCTGCAACTATACCTGCCTTTTTTTGTAAACTCTGGTAAACAGCGCAGGAAAAAAACAATAACATTTGTTTACACCAAAAGAAGCTAGAAAAATGTATACTGTCTACAGTACCCAAATACTGGTACTTTCCTTTTCAATATAATTTGAGATTTATTTCTTCTTCACCACATCACATGCATCATACAAACTGTATGTTTTGATACCCTATACCCGTGATTTTGTTTGTTTTTGTAGAACTTAGGAATTTATAAGTTTGAATTTGACGGAAAAGTAGAGCGCTTGACTACTACCCTTCGTAGTATGAAAATCCTAATTAGGTATACTAATTTACATATCCAGCTATAGTCAATATTTAATTCATAGACATAAGTAATGTACAAGCATAGACAGACATAGGTAATTGGATACAATATAGCTTAATTGCATATTGTGACGTCCATAGCAGTTTACCACGAGGTGCCTTGACACAAAACATTGGTAATACATGACAGTGATCACATCTCGGATACATATACAAAACACTCTTTATATTGAACAGTATATATGTGACATCTACTGCATTTAACTTCTAGTTGTTCGTAAATGTATTCTCATAGATATGTTGAAACTGTAAATGCACCAACGCGACATTTTGTTAGATGTTTGCATAACGGCCGATTTCCATAATTGCTTAGCTAGTAATTGAACAATGCAAAAAAGTCTTTGGAAATAGAGGCACAAAACGCTTGCAGCTTTAACCAAGCAATTTTTAATGTTAACTTGCACTTCTACCAAAAAACTAATCACAGAAATCATCAGTCCCACCAGCAGAATTATAAAGATCACAATCGTGTTACCTCCCATGGTAGCACCTGATGGTTCAATTATGGTTCTGTGGCTTGAATAATTACGTCCTGTGAAATATTTTGGCCACCAATTCATGATTCCCGACTGGTGTAATGCCTTAAGTTTGTTCAAAATAGACGGTATTCCAAAAGCTTGAACAGATATTCCTATTGAACTTTGCTCATACACTTCTGAGCTAATAGATGCGTACTTAGAACCTGAACGAACTAATGTTTGCATGTACTCATTAGCATTGTTTTCAGACAAAAGTACTGCAGTTTTGTTGCATTTCGTCAAATCATCTATATACCACTTCTTTTGGTTCTCATGAAAGTATTTCCGTAAAAGCGATGGTAGCTTTAGAGTGTCGTCTTCAAATAGTCCTATCTTTTGTTTTATTTTTTCTGGAATAAGAACATCTTCAATATACTGGAGCTTTGTGCTGACGTTGGGGTGTAAACTGGAATAATTCCATATTTGCTCTAGTAGTATACTCTGTGGCCAAAGAGAATTATGATCATGTTGTTCCATTCTAATAAACACTTCCGAGGCAACCACGATATATTTATCTCTAGATGCCAAAATATGTTTTCTATAATTTATGTTTTTAAACGTTTGATGTAAATCAAATATGGCAGCTAATAGTTCTATAAAAGATTGAGGAAATAGTACGCTTCTAAATAAAAACATAAATTCAAATTGTGCTACCTTCACAAAAACCTGAAAGCCGTCGTCTTTTAACTGATCAAATGTTTTGTAAAGTAACGGCAACCTTGGAGTTATCATATGGTACACATTGGTATTTTTGTATGCGTTGCTTAATACAAGCGCCATAAGTAAAACGCTTCCAATAATCCAATTGTAAGAACGGATTTTTATTAGATTGTCCGTGAAAGGATTGCTCTGCTCAAGTAGGGCCTTTATCAAACAAAACAGGCGCTGGTTAAAGCTTGTAAGATTTATTTCCACATTTGAACTATTCAAATTGAGCCTAATTAAGCAAATAGCTACAAATATTAGTCCTGTTCCAATGCAAATCCAAATTGGGTATTCAAACACGTTTACCAAATCTTGCATAGGAAGCCTAGAGTTTCCTCTGGTGCCACAGGCTACTAATCGTAAGTTATTAAGAGGATTTGGAATACTGACGTGGCTAATAAAAATTCCTGCGTGAGCTGGTGTATCTTCTATATACCACGATATAAACACTGGTAAATCTGGAAAATAGTCCTTCTGAATACGTTTTCCATTCACACAATGACTAGAATCACGATTTTCTACAGGATAACTAAAATTACTCATTATATCCTGCAGCGCATTAGCTATAGTCATGTAAAGAAGAAATTGTTTATCACTGTAGGCGTTGTTATTTGCCGAATAGAAAACTTTCTGAAGTATGCATTTGTTAAGTGCTTCTTTAATCCTTTGACTTGTGGGGTCTTTTGCAATCCCGATTTCGAAACTCGCCTGAAAAAAGGTGTTTCTTGGAAACGCTATTTTGTTGAGACTATGCATTGTGGTAGTAAAATTTTGAGTTTTATTTATAAACATCTTGTGGCTATGTACAACTAGTTCCGGTAAGGATGTGATTTTGAGCACATTATACTTAAAATTTATCCTTTGCTTTGTGGATACGCTTACGTAAATAAATATTTCGTGTGAAATTGCTAAACGATTAATGTTGTAGCCATGTATTATGTTCGGCGCCTGTACTAGTGACCTAAATAGATTTGGAGGAAAATAGTCTAGTTTAGTATTTGTTTTAAGAACCACCATCAGAAAAGGCGATGATGGTAATGCTTCAACAAATAAATCATGGTGAAAGGATTTAAAAAAACTGTAGTACAGCACTTCCACCCTATCTGATAATATAGGTGGATTTATGGTAACATGTAGCTCTCCAATCCAGGGTCGTGAATAAACTGACAACTTTCGGTAATCTAGCAACTTGCACCAGCATTCTCTATAAAAATCATAATAGTTATAGTGTACAATAAATTTTGAACCCTTACACAACGTCGGACTAAATGCGCATGAGTTTGAACAGTTTTTGAATATTTCGGGTGCCCAACCAATGTTGGTCCGAAAACCAGGTCTATAACCCCAACTATGATGAACAAGTCCAGGTACTGATTTCTTTAGGATTGCTGGAAAACTCAATCCGGCAAAATTGAAATCCTGAAATATGTTAATAATCGCAATGGTGCGCAAATCAGTCAAAGGCTTCAAAACTTCGTTCAGGCTGTCGAGATTGTCAGGTGTCTGAAGTTGATACCTTTGCCAGTTATACAAGGCTCCGTAGTAATCAGGAAATGTTCCCACGTTCTCATCGTGCAGTGGATAAAATTTTAATCTATACGATTGGGCAAAAACGTAAGAAAAACTAAGTAATATAAAGTAAATAATAGCTGATTGTTGTGGCTTCATTGTAAATTAGTAGTAGACAGACCAGCAGAAAATTGTTTTAAACAGTAGTAACACTAACATGAAAATAATGACTTTGTAAGTTCTAAGGATTAGTTATTAGTTGTCACTCTTAAAAAAACTTAAGTAAAAACTACGCTTTGGTTATTGAAATGGAAAAATTATTTATCTTGTAGAGATAGAAAAAATTTCTCTAAATATAGCTTGCTTTGCAGTCAAAGACGCCTTTCTTAAAGATTTGTTTGAAAACTTTATTTTGGTATATTTTGAACGTTATAAATATGAAATACTTAAAGTTTGCGAGTCATTTCAATTTACGAAAAACGTTCATAAGTAAGCGCTTGAAAATTTACTGGATTCCTAATTCGCAAATAAATTGTTAATGATATAATTGCATTGATATTACAATTTTGTGTATTCATGTACGAAGGAATGCAAACGCAGAGCGTTGTCAGCATATCAAGTGCGAGTTCAAAAATGGTTTAAAACAATTTGTTGTCTGCGAAGAAGTTATTACAGTGTGCCTGCTATTCCAACCAAAATATTTTAATATGCCACAACATCGCGAAAACATGTTTTTGAAAAAATTCAATTAAGCTAATTAAATCAACAGGGTCTAACACCAACACCTAGTGTGAGGTACTAGATTCTGCTGTATCTAGTACAATAATGTGTTTAAGTGCCAAATGTTATTCAAAATTCTTCATTAGCCACGTGCCAATATTAATGAGTTATTTTTCTGTTGTCGCTTTGATGGCAAAAATATTTTGTTATGGAATATATTTTGTTGATGTTATTTACAACGCCAGACGACATACATTCTTTCAATATTTTGCACGCTTAAATGAAGAACCGCCCACAGCTCGTGCAAGGTTTCAGGTACAAAACAGGGTTAGGTGTGGTGTTGGAAGAGGCTGCAAAAATATTGAAAGGCAATTAACATTTTTATATTTTAATTTTAGTCGAAGGAGCGTTTAAGAAAAATGTACCGTGTAATCAAATGAGAACAAAAAATGATTTCATTGGGATTCACAGCTCATTGGGATTATAAATTTAAAACTAAAGTCATTCTTATGTTTTTACACCTTCTGATTCTGATGTTGAAATATTTTTAGTACTGCTCATGGATTTTTACAAGAGTTACCAACTTATTTGCTTTAGCTCTTACTTTCTTCCTTGTTTTCATAAACTTTCCTCTCTGTGTACTTGGCAGTCAATTAATATTTTCACATACACCACATACACTTTCATACCCAAGGGTTAAAAATATTTATAAAAGCTTGGGATGGAATTGCTTTCAAGCCATGATGTTCACAAGACAAAATGCGTAATTGGCCGAAATTGTTTTCAATACGAATTTGAAGTTAGGAAATGTCCGTATTGCTAATAGACTCTACATAAACTACGGAAATCCCTGTAGAGTCATTGTGGAACAGTCAGAATGTATAACCGTTTTAACCCTTTGGTTTTGTCCATTTTACGCATACAAAGCATGCCCCGTTTATTTTAAAAATACCATGTATCATTTGCTGACGGCAAAAGAATTAATCGAGTAATTCTAAAAAAGAATGTGTCAGAATAGATTTTACGGTCGTCTCGTAAAAGCGAAATTGGATTACAGGCTAGCACAATATAATGATTTGTCAAGTCTTCAAGATTCAGTGCTTATGGAAACCAATTTTTCACTTCGGTTATTACGTTCAACAGACGAAGTTAGTATAAACGGTTTGTTATAGCAAATTTAATAATTGTAAAGTTAAAGGATTCTACCCAAGTATAATGGTTGATAGAGTCTGAAAGCGTATTTTTTGTAACTTTGGGATTCTGCAAATCCATTTCCAAAATTAGAAATGCAACGTCAGTATTTAGGTTCGTGGTTTCAATTGAGAATGCAAATGCTGCAATTAGATTTAAAAACTCGTTGTGATATATTTTCTTCAGCCATTGAGCCAGCAAGACGCAGTTTGTTGTTAACGAGACAAAAGCCAATTGACAATATTAATTTTATTAAATCGTTTTTGTGCATCCTTGCTATGCTATTACATGTATTATATGATATGTGCTTGAAATCATTACAGAATAAAGTACTGCTAGATTTAATTTGTTTGGCATCCTCTTTGACTAGCTTCAAACTACCACGATCTTATTCTAGTTTAAAAGTAATAAAAATGATGCATTATGTTTTTCATTGGTACGGCTTATAATTACTTGAAATACACAGCAATATGTTCCATGTGGTAGTTTAGAATAATACTTGTAAAAAATGTGGTAATTCAACCTGTTAATCCTATTCACAAATTTAATATTGAGTTGTATTACATTTCTGATGTTTTAAAATTTTGATCGATATACGTTTGCAACATTTGTGCATTCTTCTGACATGATATGTTAGCACTATATACACAGTTTCGTAGTTTTTCGACAACAATTCAATCGTAAAACAAATACATTGATACATTGATGATACGTAGTGGAAATACATTGATACTCAAGTAAACAAAAAATACAACCACAATATTGTCTCGCGTGGTCAGTGGCTTAGGTAATGGTTCTGTTCTCGCCAATGCAACTGTATCATTCCAGCTCTGAAGTCGTTCTGCCCATTTGTACCAAATGTCAAATAAGCCCGAAGCCTCTAAAAAACGTATACTTAACGTTAGCGTGCTTACATCTACAGGGGAATTCTCAATCACCCAACGGGTCTGCACAGGAGGAAGCGGCTTTTTGCTTTTACTAATTTTATGGTACTTATTTGTACTTAGCTTGTACCTTCGTTTAAGGTTTGCGTACGCATGATTTTTAACTCTCCATTCGTCAATATATGCATATTTGTCATTTTCACATGTTCCAATTATGTGTTCATAGTAGCTTCTGTTTGTTTTTTCGAATCGATCTTTTGTCGATAGGTCCAACCTTGCCCTAATTTTATCCAGTAAGTTTGAAATAGTTCCGTTTCCTCCTGTGTATGTTTTTTCAAAGTAAGTCACAACTTTATAACTAGTATCGTTGCCGAATAATGAAACGATTTTTTGCATAAAGGGCGCAACATACTTGAAGTGTGTGGGAAACGTTTCTACTACTTCGTAATACAAATGTGAAAGAAAAATAAAGTTCTTGTCAATAAGTGATTCAAACGACTCTATTGGACGTTTAGTAAAAGGTGAAATCAGATTGGTAATATTATCTCCCTTGTAAGCGTTAGAGATTACAACACCCATTAATATCCAAACTGAAGCCAATACTTTAGCTTTGTGAATCACATTGGAATCTAGCTCAAGCAAAATCTTAAATGCAAAAAAATAATCAGAAAGCTTAGATACCATACGGGACCTCTGAATGAAGAACTTACAAAGCAAGCCTGTAAGCAACGCACATATCAACAGCAAAATCCAGGTGTACAGGTCAAACGCTGAAGTTAAACCACTTAGTGAAAATGTATCAGTTTCAGTTAAGTTTGAACATATAAGAAATGACCAACCTTTTTCATTCATTGTGTAAACATGTGGATGTAAATTTTTAAATCTCGTTTCCTCCCAAATAGTTGGGACCATTTCATTAGGTAGTAATTCGTCACTGACTATTGTCGTGTTTGGAAAGATTATGCTTAGTGCAACTATCGAAGGAGTAAAAACTATTACATTTCCAATATCTCTGATTTGGAAAAAATAAAACTTGTACAACAATGAAGATGACAAGTGTTCAAAGTAAGTCGTCCCAAATTTTGATGTGGCAGCAAACCTCCAAATAAGGTTATCCTTTCTCTTAGCAAAGTAATTTAGCAATTTAAGATCTGCACTGAAATATTTGACACGGTAGACCAAATAACCGATTCTGGTTGGAAGGTGAAAAAAATTGCAAGCTGCAAAAGCGTTTTCAGAGGCCTGTTTGCAAGCATCGTGCTCTTTTCTCAGTGAGTTGGCACGCTTAGAAATGACTACATATATTGTTCTCATTTTAAACATGCGACTATCCTTGCTAGAGACTCCAATGTATATTTTTCTCCGGTCAGTGAAAAACTTGTATATACGCCTATTAATAGCATACCAGTTTTCATCATCAAGGCCTTTGTAAATATATTGGGTATTACTTAGAGTAATAGTTGTAAAGTGTCCAACAATAGCGACATATATATTGTTACGCCAGATGTAGGTAGGTTGTTGACTAGGATATTTTATACCATTTTTAAGTTCTGTCACTAAAGTTGCAGTTAGACTACCATCCAAATCATACTTCCAAGTAGTACACTGTAATGGGTTTAAATACAAGAAAACCCTGCAAACTTTGTTCAGTGATCTGCTTTCGTATAATAGAAACGGGTCCAAAGTTATGATGAAAAACTTGTAAGTAGATGACTCATTGCATACAAATATTCTGTGCATGGCCCGACCCTTGGAAATATCTGCTATGGTAATGTTGCCAGAGATGTACTCATGCAGCACAATTGGAATTTTTTGTAAAGTTTCTCTTGAAAGTCGAGTAGCAGATGTTTTCATTCCCTGAAACGATGGCCATTCAAAATATATGCATACAATATTTTATAAAATCTTAATAGTTTGAAACTTGATATCAGTAATAATATGTTAAAGAATTTTCAAAATTTTGAAACTTACGTTTTTCTTATCCCAAGTACAAATGTAAACGCACGAATTTCACAATTCTTTAAACTTTCGAGCCCGTTGATAATATCAACTTCATAGTCGTCTGACTGCTTCAAGCAAGACACCAATTTTGCTAACAGCAAAATTTTGGAAAACAATCCGAACATTTTTGGAAATGTGTTTGTCAAGGGTTGTAAACAGGAGAAGGGCGCTACTGGATCCGAGCACCTTTCTGGTAATACTATCACACGTGAAAATAACTTTATTGGTTTGTTTTTGTATGCTGGCCTAAAAGGAGGAAATGGTTAACAAGGTGAGCTGAGATACTTAGCAGATTAACATTTTCTGCACGTAAATACCAGCTATCAGGTAGTTATGTCACAAGTATTCAAAATAAGGAAATACTTTTGCATATTAGTGGTGTAAGGTACCCAAATGTACCCAATATCCAAATCAGGGTACACCAGAATGCAGCACAAAAAGGTATTTCCGGGTTCCGTTTCCGTATTGGCTACAATGGACTACAAAATTTTATTACAAATAAATTTGGAAATTAGGAAAATTTGAGACATTTCGTCAGAATTTTTTTTTGGAAGTTTCTAGTAACCTTTAAAGTATGTACTACAAGCAGTGCAGTAGCTTCATATACTTGTTTCAAATATTCCTTTTAAAAAAACACTTGATAACAACATTCAATTACTTAGTCCCGAGGAAATGATGTTATGCTTCGTAAATGTGTCGCGTAGTCGATATATGCCTATGCAGTTTCTTGTGTTCCTTTGATGGCGTAAGATGAAGGAATAAACACGAAGTACAACAATTCAACAACAATGCAAATTTTAAAACGTACCAACCAATTATACACTCTGGATGAAGAAAAAGTCATTTATTTGAAGCTACTGAATTTTAGTTTTTACTCGTTTACGTATTACGTTTAGTATGGGTATACTAGAAAGTTAGGTATATATATGTAGGTATATTCTTTATATATGTCTTTAGTCTGGTTATATTATACTTGGTATTATATCGGGTTTCATAAGAAGCATGTATACATAGCTAATGCGTTCCTAGTCCAGTTGCTAAACCACATTTAGAATAGCTGATAATATATTACAAAAGCTTTCTTGGCAATTTCATTTTTTTCCAGTTGGAATATATTTTCACGCCATGCAGAAGCCAAAAAATAATTTAAATCATACGTAAACAAGTTTGACGTAAGCTTACACAACTAATTTCATTATTTTTTCTCAAGCCATACAAGCTCTGTTCTATAACTCAGAGTTGTTTTTTGTTTAACATAAATAGATGAAAGTTCCAAGTGTTGAACCCATTTTATTTATTTTTTGCTTCGATTCCGTAAGAACTGACCACGAAAGATATACCAAAGATAATTAAAAAGTTTGATCACTAAAATAAGTATATTTGATATACTGCTGCGACTCTTTTTCCTTTCGCAATAACGTATAATACTTGATTATTACTTATGTAGCTACAGAAAGCTTCGATATTAAATAGACAAAAAAAAGAAAAGTAAGAAAAACAATTAAAAATCTTGTATTTGATAAAGGTCGCTTCCAAAAATAATCCGTATTGTTTTCGTTAGACGAATATTTTGGGTTCGCCTGGTCGCCTAAGACGTCAGAAGCCACGACATGGTTCGCTTACTAGATTTTGTCCCATTTGCTATTTGATTGAGGTCCAAATAACACCCAAGAACCAGAGCATAACTGCAATTCAGTAAGTTTTTAAGAAACTTCAATTAGTTCTTAGGTTTCCAAAATGTGGTCTGCTTTCCTGCAATGTCTTTTGTTTCTCCAACGTAGAGTAAACTTACCATTTATTTACGATTCACCAAAACAGACGTTCTGTCTAAATCCAAATAAAATTTACACATTTTACTGGACAACTTTGCAGCTTGTAATAGTCTGTTTTATCAGCATGTATCGAATCCTCTTGTTCCTTGGCAGCAGCGAAAAGCAAATTGTCGAAATGCGAATGACAGCAGCTGGTTGCATTTTTGACATTTTGTATTTTATGTCTACAATATTTAGCATTGTAAGTGCCTGGACCTCTTATCACCACAGATTGGACACCACTTGGTTACTGAAACAACTAATGGCTACCAAGACGCAAGCAGGTAAGATCCAAGTAGGTATTAATTCTATAAGTATTTCTTTCACAATCCATATTTTAAATTTGCAGAATTAAACGACAAAACTATAACTTTGGAAGCAATAGCAATGTACATGCTTGAATGCCTCGCGGTCATCATGCCGATTGCAATCGGATGTCTGCCATTATTGGTAGACGAAACTCCGGCAAACGTCCCTATTCAGTTTGTACTTCCGATGTTTCTTGGCCAGCACAAGTGGATTGAATCCATGCTCACCTCACTCTATTCAATGGTTCATGGTATGTTTGCGGTTAGCGTGAACCTACAAATATTTGCGATTGTAATGCTGGTTTTCTACGAAAGCAAGTATATTGCAAGACCCAGTTACACCCAAGCACCATACCGGAATTCAACAGTCGCGCGATTCGTAGTTCAATTGCTTGCACGGACAAAAGCAGCAAGAAACCTTAAGAAAAAAACTCGAGTGGAAAATGATGTCATAAAGGCGCTGCCTCAACAAGAAGCTAGACAAAAATTGAAGTCGCCAAATTGTCCCACATTTCCAACCGCTTTACAAACATATCGAAAAGTTGTAATCATATTTCAGGGTTTTCGGAGTTTTGGTGACGTTTTGTTCCCGAATGTGATATTTGCTGGTTTCATTATGAACGTAGTAGCAACATTTATTTGCATCAAACTTCACAGTATGTTCCCCGCATTTATAATTGCGTTGTTTGCTGTTTCAAACATTATAGTTGCAGCTGAAATCATAACCATGTATAGGTTTGCTTGCGTTATTTCTCGTGAGGTAGATCAGTTTCTGAAAGTTTGGAAAACCAAGCTGGAAAGAAAGTATTATAAGCTTCAGTTTCGTTCGTGTAAACGTCTGATGATGCACGTGGGAAACTTTTACGAAATAGAGGAAGCTTGTGCTTTAGCCCATATGAAGAAAGTTGTGGAAACCACGACGGATGTACTGCTTTTGTAAAGGTTAATTTTTTTAATATTGCAACACATTATCCAACCAAACTGTAGATTGTAATGGGTAGTAGTTCTTTATTTGTGGTTTTCATGAGTAGGATTATATAATAGAAATAGTTTAGAAAAGAAATAGCAGTGCTGAGAAGTAATCTATTATACAGTTTTAAGGCAAATGATAATTTTTGTTTCCAAATTGCATGGCTATAACGTAAAACAATGTAAAAAATTTCTTGCATTGCTAAAACAAATCAAAAATTTCATAATTGTTAAGAAAAAAACTTTTTCCGATACAAAATGGGTCATATTTCTATTAACTGCCTGGTCTTTTACACATACGAACAACTAGAAGTTAAATACAGTAGTTGTCACATATAAACTCAATGTAAAATATAAAAAGTATTTTGTATTGTCCCAAAATATGATCCAGCTATGTATAACCAATTGTTTGTGGTGTCAAAACACCTTTCTGGACACGGTAAATAGCTATGTCTCCTATGTAGGTCGCAATACTCATTTAAGCTAAATTACCTTTACAATTTGCATGCATACTGGAATGGTGCTAATGAGCTAGTCCGTACTTTATTTTTAAACTAAAATCAACATTCGATTTCATTCAAGTACGTTTTTCATGTTCTGTTAGAACCAAAAAGTTGTTGCTTTTTATTGTGCTACAAATTGGTTTCTGGAAAGTAATGTCCAACAATATCAAGTGATTTTTTATTGGTTTCATGGGTAATGATTAATGTTTTAATTAAGAGTTTAAAATTGTTAATTGTTTAGTTACAAATTAATCCGCAGTTTTTCTCATATTTAGCACTGTCAATATGATTTGCTTACATTTGAATATTCTGCGTTTACACATATTGTAATATTTACATTTTCCCAGTACATACGTGTAAGATTTAAGTTATTTACCTGTAAGCAATAACAGGTTAATTGTTAGTCCATTTGCAAAAATATTGCTGTTTAGCCGGGTAATCCTGTCAAAGTACCACTCAACTGGTTGATTACACAACTATCTGAATTAGCTGATTTTGACGTGTTTGTTTTTCCAAATATTTGTAACGTCGGAATATGGAAATACATTTTGCTGCGAACTTCCAGTGAAGTAAGGCAATTAGAAGAAACAATACTTCGTTATATATGCTTTACGGTATAAAGAAGACGCGCACATGTCGCTTTTCGACAAATTATTAGCTGCAATTTTTGTCGTTTTCGTCGACGTTATTTTGGAAAACTGCCTTACAAGTTTTGAGTGTCACATAAAAGCCTGAGGTATTAATCGCAGCTAAACTTATGAGACTGTAGATATGGCAATGGCCAAACTTGCCACAAAACTGTTTCCGTGATTCTTATTTGGCTAACGAGGTTGCTTTTTATTGAAAACTCAATCTTTCGTTTTCTTGCCAAAAACTTTTTCAAGACAGCCTGAAAATATTAAAAAGCATAAGAATGTTTATTCATAAGTATTGAAATAAGTTGATCCATCTATATTTTTCAGAAATCCAGCACTAGTGATATCTATGAGTAAATATCATATTTTGTATTCCTGTTGAAATTCATTGAATTTATTTGTATTTTGATTTTGAGGTGTTTATTTTTCCCAATATTTGTAACGTCGGAATATGAAAATACATTTTGCTGCGAACTTCCAGTGAAGTAAGGCAATTAGAAGAAACAATACTTCGTTATATATGCTTTACGGTATAAAGAAGACGCGCACATGTCGCTTTTCGACAAATTATTAGCTGCAATTTTTGTCGTTTTCGTCGACGTTATTTTGGAAAACTGCCTTACAAGTTTTGAGTGTCACATAAAAGCCTGAGGTATTAATCGCAGCTAAACTTATGAGACTGTAGATATGGCAATGGCCAAACTTGCCACAAAACTGTTTCCGTGATTCTTATTTGGCTAACGAGGTTGCTTTTTATTGAAAACTCAATCTTTCGTTTTCTTGCCAAAAACTTTTTCAAGACAGCCTGAAAATATTAAAAAGCATAAGAATGTTTATTCATAAGTATTGAAATAAGTTGATCCATCTATATTTTTCAGAAATCCAGCACTAGTGATATCTATGAGTAAATATCATATTTTGTATTCCTGTTGAAATTCATTGAATTTATTTGTATTTTGATTTTGAGGTGTTTATTTTTCCCAATATTTGTAACGTCGGAATATGAAAATACATTTAGCTGCGGACTTCCAGAGAAGTAAGGCAATTAGAAGAAATAATACTTCGTTATATATGCTTTACGGTATAAAGAAGACGCGCACATGTCGCTTTTCGACAAATTATTAGCTGCAATTTTTGTCGTTTTCGTCGACGTTATTTTGGAAAACTGCCTTACAAGATTTGAGTGTCACATAAAGGCCTGATGTATTAATAGCAGCTAAACCTATGAGACTTTAGAAATGGCAATGGCAAAACTTGCCACAAAACTTAGTTTCCGTGATTCCTATTTGGCTAACGTGGTTGCTTTTTATTGAAATCTCAAGCTTTCGGTTTCTTGCCAAAAATGTTGTCAAGACAGCCCGAAAATGACATTAAGCATAATAATGTTAACACATAATTATTGAAATAAGCTGATCTATGTATATTTTTCATAAATCCAGCACTAGTAGTATCTATGAGTGAAGGAGTTGAAATTCATTGAATTTGTTTGTATAAAATTGGCTTTTTTGAAAACTTAGATTTTTACTTTAATCAAGTCGTTCATTTTTATTGTTTTGCTAGGTGCTTTCAGATAAATAAATGTATATCTCTCAAGTAAAATATAATGCCATATTTGGGCAAACCCTGCTTTAGTAAATCCTATACTTCGTTGTCGCGTAGACATATCGGCAACTATACTATTAATAGTATCATAGTGCATAAATAAATTAAATTGTTTATGTGTTTGTGGTTTGCAGGATTGATAGCATCAGAAAATTACACGTAATAAAAAGCAAGCAGTGTCTATGTACGTGCTGAATAATATTTTTGCAAAATGTTGGAACCCAATAAAATCCATTTATGTGCCTATAATTATTCCGACAAAGTATGATGACGTGCGCAAAAATATCCAATCTACCAATCTATTTGGTAAATGCTATTGAATGTTTGATAAACAACATATTTATCTGGAGTACATGTTTAACTTAATGACGTTAATTGAAAATAATAGTACTCAGTATTTTGCCTGAGTACATAACGTTTTAAGTAATTAACAAGAAAATGACAATCCACCATAGAGAATAAATATTTTCAAGCTTAACCTCAATCAAAAATATCAAATTTAGATGGAAGCAATCCGCCTGCTGTGTTGGTCTAAGCATACAGACAAAGGAGAATTTCCAGCTTATAGTCCAAAATGTTTTCAGTTTGACTTCAAAAATTAATTTGTTAATTTTTAAGATAAACCGTACTTTAAAATGTTTCAATTCCAGGAATACCTTAAGCACTTAAACTTTCTGATTCCTTATAAGTTAATATAAATGTTTATTTGTTTGAATATATAAGCCAGTCATGTTGACGTTTATTCTTGAATTTGGCAATAGTAAAAAACTGTAAAACTGTTTCATTGTGTCATTTCTTATGCAAGCATTTAAAATATATTCTGTCTCGACAATTTCCAGGGGCGGGCAACCGTTGGTTTTACCGTTTGTACTTATACTTATAAAAGAATTGGAAATACATTGACATATTGAAATATATGTATATGTAGGAGTATTTGAAGAGTATCGTTAATGGTAATGTTAAATGGAACGAGTTGACTGACACTTAAATATTAAGTTTCGGCAATTTCATAAAATAGGAACCTTGTATATCTATTTCTTTACTTAACATTAAGTGGGTGGACACGTTTTTATTGTCATTGTTTGAATAGGCTTTAGTATTACTGTCGCTGCGTCCAGATCGACTTGTATGACATTCATTATAGTGAAGGAGCTTTAAAAAGTTGTGCAAAAGACTGGAACAGCTAATATACAAATATAATTTTTGCAAACCTAATCGTTTACAAAGTAGAAAAATACTTTGATCCTCTTTCAAAATGGTCTTGCTAGGTACATTTGGGCTTTTAAATTCTATTAGGAAAATTTCAAGTTTGTTGGATACTGGTGGCGCTTTGCCTTATCAATGGAGCAACTCTAATTCTACATTGAAACCAAAAACTGGAACAAGGTTATGCAAGTATCGTATTCGTCTGGCTATATCGGTCATTTACGCCAGTATGGAACTTTCCCAGATTTTGTATTACTGGAGAAATTCTGGTTTGTTGGTAAAAACACACAACGTATTCTTTGGAACTGCAGCAGTCATTGGATTGATTACCCATCTTGTCAGCTATTGGAATAAAGAAGCTATAGTAAACCTGTTGAACAGTTTTATTGACTTTGAGCGCAAACACGACAACGGTACAATAGATGAGCACAATGCTACCATCAGAATTTCCGTCCACATTCTAACACTTGGTGCTTTCTTGGGACCCTTCACTCAACTACTGGACAATTTGAGGAATCCATGCTTTCCAATTTATGTTGGATTCTGGTTGAGTAACCAATGTAATTTCTACAGTCTAGGAATTGCGCTTGACACTGAGTGGACTGCTGAAAAACTGGCAACTAACACGATAATGGCGTTGATGACGTATCAGTTTTGGAGCTATGTCGTTCAAGGTTTGCTGTGCAACATGAACATACAACTAATAATACTTGGACATTGCTTGCGGAGCTACCTTAGCAAAATGGATGTCAAATCAATGCCGACGTCTTTGTCTGCGTATCGGGAATTGCAAATCATGTGCATTGAGTATCGTGAGCGGTTTTCAAGATTGATGATATCCAGTGTCACATTTGGCTTTATCGTTTTTGCAATAATTTGTTGGTACAACGTTGTAAAAATTGTAGCTGGAAAGGTACTACATCACTGGAGTTTACAATATTTTACGTATGGGTTGGCCTGGAAGCTATGGTGGAAATAGTGGTACTCAACGGAATCTTAGCAGATGTCTGGAAATCCTCCCATACAACACTGCAGCAGTTGAAAGCAAACTTTAAAATCAACTCCGACAAGTGGTTTGGAAGATGTCTAAGATCGCTTCCTGTTCTAAGGGTTTACATTGGAGGAACAAATTTCTTTGAGGCACTTACACCTCTTAATGCACTAAACTTCACTATTGATAAGGTTGTAAGTTTATTGCTACTTGATAAATGATTTGTGTAGAAAAACTGAACAGCCATTTGCTACAACAATTTTCTATATGTTATAATTTTTTAGAGAGGCAAATGTAGATGGTAGCCTGAACGCAATCATAATATAATTACATTGAAATTGCGATGGGCTTATACGAATGGTTCTCTTTTTTTGCTGTATCAAAAATTTGTTAAAGCCAAGTTGACTTCAAATAAATAACGTTTTATCTTAAGCATAAATGTGTGCTGGCATTAAGTAGAGTTCTGCAGCTCCATTTTACATTTAACAAACTTACTTATTTATTGGTTTAAAAAGGACAGTTGTTAATTTGGATGTATGCTTGTATAGTTGTAAAACATAAAATATACATATCAATAATTCACATAGATAAGTAGTCAACACTATAAGAATTACATTAGGCTTACATTTTAGTTAAAGCTACCAAATTAATTGTCATAATTATCAAAACCAGCCATAGGCAAGTGGTGAATAAACAATCACGATTGTTGAGAAATATTTGACGTTGTATTTGTCTAACATGTGAACTGTACTGTGATGCAAAATTAAGCTTTATGTGCAAAATTAATTTATTTGTATCGTAGGTTTTATAAAGGGGGTTTGTGATTCGTGATTACATTAAATTTCATTCACAGGTCATACCACTCATAATGAACGTATGAAGGGGGTGGTGAGGTAAGAGGATACGGTTTAGAGTAATTGAGATAAAAGAGATTAAATCCAACAAATACAAATTTATGGACAATGTATTCTCAATTAGAAGACACTGTATACTGTAACATTGATCCGGAAGACGAGCAAAATTCTACATTTTTATATTCCAGATATGTTCCCAAACGTAGTACCTACTGTGTAATATTTTTAGCACAGTCAAATAGCAGGCACTTTATCCTACAAGTCATCAGAAATGCATGGTGTGCAACTTCTATTCACGTTTTGTTTCTTCTAAAAGCCAGAATTATAACTGATTTCCAAAACGAAGGGAGTCAACATCCGGAATTTTTCTATGAAATTAAAATTAAATAAAAGTTGTTGAAATTAAGTACAAGATATTTTATACATGAATATAAACTAGCTTATATTTGGCATTATATTATGGCTGATTATAATTGTTTTTTTATATCATAAAAATATTGTGCTTTTTATTTTATTACATTACTCCGTCCTAGAAAGCACGCATAGTCCACACAATTGTTTTTGCATAATGTTCCTCAAACTCGTTATTCGCAGTGAAAATATCGCAAATTCAAAGCAATCAATTAAAGCAAATCAAAGGTTATATATTTCGTTTAGCTTTGTGCTATTTTGAATTCCCGAATTCTTTAACTCCGTTTCATTTTACTTTAAACCATTCATGCGTGAATCATTTCTTACTGCTGAAGAAACTATACCCAGAGTCAGCAGTTGAAATTGTACTAGTTTTTATCAAGAAAACCGGTTCGATCCGAGGATCATAACAAGTGAACAATAATATTGAATAAACAAGAGCAGTAAACATGAACCAAACGTTTATATTATTAAATACATATATCATATCATAATAATAACTTGTTTTTATATTTGACCCGTTTCCTAACTAAATGTACGTTCAGAACATAAGCACGCCATACCGTTGTCAGAAAACCATTAAATGAAAAAAACATGAGTTTAAATATTTTATTAACTGGCACGTGTAGGCATCTTGGTCAACCTAAAGGCAGCAAAAAATTAATATGCTTGTTTGTAAGTGCCCGTAAAGACACAATACAAGCCTTTTAGTTTTCCATTAACAAATTTGATTCTGCAAATGTAACCAGTTGATGGCAACCAACTAAAAATGCTCGCTGCTAGAGACGATAAGTTTCTGAAAGACATATTAAACACTACAACAAAATTGTATGAAAACTGTTTACAATACAAATCAATCAATAACAAAGTATAAAATTATGAAATTCGAAAAACTGCAATGCGTAATAAAGCTTTTAATATTTTAATATTGTAATAGTACTATGTACCAAATTGCCTTGCTTGCAACGCATTTTACCCGATTTAGATCCTATCTAGCTTTACAAACAGCTGGTTTAGCCTAGTTTTGAGGCTATCTGGCCAGATTTAGAGGCTATGTGGCCTAGCTTTCTAAACATTAACAGACACAGGGACACACTCACGGACAAGACAAATAGCTTTTCTGCAGAAGCAGCAAGGTAATAACATTGATTAACGGGAGGTGAGGTGCTTATGATAAGTATATGGAGTAGAGGGTTGTAAGCCTACATTATTTTGATAACCTAAAGAAATATCGTTAAGTATGTTGCAGCCGTTGTTAGTGTGGGATTCTTATATTCATACACACACACACATTTCTATATATTTGTAGAAACTTAAAACTATTGAAAACATGGTTAGTTACAATCAATTGGCGATTTTGTTTGTTATTAAATATTTTATGATTCAAGCCAGCTGTAATTTAGATTTTCCGGTGCAGTTTCAAAGCTCATGTGACATACACGTAATTGCAAGTGCAAATATTTTCAATTCTAACTTTACACTTTTGCCTGAATCTAAAGTTTGTCAACCTGATACTTCTATCAGCGTAGTACACATGTACACATTTAACAAGCCTAACCAGTTTTCATTACAATTGTCAGAAAATGGCTCAGAATTTTCTATATCTGACGGATACTTAAGATTTTCCCGTAAACAATTCGGCACTTTCTGTACCCTTTTTATCTTGTTTCTTGAAAGTTTCGAGGATATCACCGACACCATTCATAACTCTGGATATTCTTATTCAACAGACGTATTATTTTTTATATATACGCCAGACTTAACTACTCTTAAAGAACAATTTCAAAAACTAACTGCATCAGATATAGCGCCGTTCAACACAAATTTAATTATTTTTGGCAAAGATTCAACTAAAACCTTTTTATTTTGCCAGTTCTGTCAGGATTTACATTTCTACAGCTTCAAACTTGCAAACAAAACAATTACAGAGATAAAGGATACCGTACATTTTCAGCTTTACGCAAACGGTTACGGACAAACCGCTTTACTTTCTTCACCTAATTCATTTCTTCCTTTGGAACTATTTCGTAGCTGTTTTGATTCTTTGCGCAAAAACCCGCAAAATCTTAAACATTTTCTTCAACTTGTGCGTGATTGCGAAGATCATGGGGTATTGATTTCTGGAATGTTTCAAAGTTTATATAACCTAAGCTTTGTAACCACTAGGAAGGAACTAAAACCAATGGAATTAAAATCATGCGAATGGTTTCTAAACGTAATAGTTGGAGAAAGCGTTTTTCAAACCATTCCAAATGAATTTGTCAACGCTAGAAGCCTATTGTACAGGAGCCGTTCTACAGGCACGTTCAAAGCCGTTACTTGCGTGAGCAAAACTTTAAACTCAAAATTTGACTTTACATTTATTTCCTGTTTCAGTTACAACTTTTATGCGTTAATTATATTAGTGTGCATATTGATTGCCAGACTAGAAGTCAACATTTGCAAAGGTATGGATATAGTTTGGTTAATCTTTAGTGTGTCGTTGGGTCAACAGCATGCTCGTGCTGTTACTTGGGCAATTGCTATTCCGCTTCTGCTTGTTTCGCTGGCATATCAAAGCTGTATTTCCTCAGAAGCGCTAAGCTTCTCATCTTTTCCCAGTTTTAAAGATTTAATTAACCGACAAGGCTACAAAATAGGAATTCGCGGAGTTGGTCGCCTAATCTCAGTGGTTTACAGTTTAGCACCGGATAACGTAAAAGCTTCTTTAGATCATTTTCTTGAAGGAAGGAATTTAATGGATTTTCTTGATTTCAACACGCAATTAAATTTTTACAATGAAGTCAACTTGTCAATATTTTTAGATATTATGAAACAGGAAAAATTAATTATTGCTACTACAACACTGGGTGAATTTGGAGATGGAATGTATCAACTAACTAGAAACAGCATTTGGTTGGCTGATAATACACACTATTGTAAAGGGATTGATTTAGAAAAGGAAACAAAATTGGTGCTTGGAATGAGTTTTCGAACATATGGATATTTGTCTCGAGAATGGTATAATTGGTTGCAAAAAACAGAGGAAACTGGTTTAAGAAAAAAGTTCAGGTGGTTAAAAACTGCATGGAGTGCTATGCATTTTAAGGACATTTCTAGAATTGTTCCGTTGCATGGTGTTACGCCGCCGGAGAAAATTGGATTATCGTCACCTTTTGGAGTTACAATATATTCGGTTGTGCTATTTGAGCTTTTTCTGATGGTACCTAGCATCACTCTAAAGTTATATGAATGTGCTAGAAAATTTTTTAAGCGTAAGCGCGATTCTGTAACGGACTGGGTTTCCCACATTGCCAACGCAATGATATGGCTTAAAAAAGTTTTTGTTGGAAAATATTGCGGCAGTCTAGTCTAGCAGGAATTTTATGTCATAGCAAATTTCTTGTTAAAAAGCAATAAAAATTTTCCTATTGAAACAAATAAGCTAATTGGCAATGCTAGAAACATAAACTAGATTAACCAGGTAGACAAATTGAAAAGCTTAACTTTTTCGAATGGCCGATGGTATGAAATATTGAATAATTAATGTAGCCGCACGTGTGATTAACAATCATACTACCCACATTAGGGCAGATAAGCTTTTCTATGTATTCTCATCTGGTCTGCAATTTTGATTTTAAATGCTGTACTTACTAACCATTACGAACTACTGAGATAAAGCTGCAATTGGGGCTAAGTACCTTAAGCGATATAATGGAGTAGGAAAGTACACTACCGCGACCACAAAAGCGCTATCCTGTTTAATCTCAGTTAGAAGCTAATCTAGTCATCTGTTTTTGGTTAGTAATTATAATAAGTTGCGAGCTTGAATATATAAAATATATAGAACATTTTTAAAGGACGAGATAGATGTCGCAAGTATTTGCAAAGGTCAGCAACTACTTTATATTACAACGAAGTTAAAACGTTTATTATTGAGGTTAACGTTACAGACAAGCGTAGAAGCGTAGGCGAAAACGTTTCCACTATTCTGGCTGAATCTATTAAAAAATTCCACTAAATTTAGTTTACCAATTTATGCTTTGGCATTTACAAAAGGTAATGTACAAGGATGTTTCTGATTAGTAGAATTTTTGATTTATTCAAACATTATGTTTTTGTCAGTATGTGTAAATAAATACATGATATAAAATTTTGTAAGTACGAGGACATTATTGTTTTTCGAAATGCGGGTTTGAACTGGTTAAGTAACATTCTTACACATCTGAATAAATCAAATATCTAATTTTTATTTGGATTGATTGTTTGCTTTTAATGAAATTTTTTCATATTTTGTTTTGGTAAATGCTTGAGAAAGTTGCAGAGTCTGAATGATTGTAGGCTTTGCAATTTTGCAAGGTTTACGTCTTTAATAGGTATTGTACGAATTTGAACCTATATAGCTCCTTTTCATTTGGAAACAATTTTGGTTCAGTTGGAAACTATTGGATCCTTAATTGGTTCCTTTGGTACACTTGAAACACCTTTGGAGTTCTCTTTGGAACATCTAATCTAGTCCTTCTGGCACTATGAATACCGTAGGCATCTCTTGGAACCCATTGAAGCCCTTAAGTTTCCCTTGGAAGCTTTTGTTAGTAAGTCGCCTATATCGCAGTGTAAGCAGAGTTAGACGAGTGAGGTTTTGTTGTGCTTTCACCAATTGGGGAGTCAGGAATCCCCCAGATGAGATTACCAGTGACAAGGTGACCAGTAACCAGGTGAGCAGTGACCCAGTAATAAGTGACAAGAAGATCAGTAACCAGGTGATCAGTGACGAGATAACCAACAACCAGTTGACCAGTGATAAGGTGATCAATAACCGGGTAAAGTAAAAGTAAAACTCCGTTTTACGTCTGATCCTCATCAAACCTAATGGTCTGTTCTCCCTGAGGAAGA
Organism: Entomobrya proxima; assembly: GCA_029691765.1. Lineage (NCBI taxonomy): Eukaryota > Metazoa > Arthropoda > Collembola > Entomobryomorpha > Entomobryidae > Entomobrya > Entomobrya proxima. The sequence continues at coordinate 62,003,636 of CM056168.1, forward strand.
CACCTGCCTCTGCTAAATAATCTGCTAATCTATATTCTAGTCTACGGAGTCGAGACAGGTTATCATCTTGCGATGATCTTCTACACAGAGAAGGGACACTCTGCGAGGATGCTGTAGTGCGATATCACTGCCCTTGTGACGTGCTCATAAGAGCGATACCACAGCATACTGACCAATTGGTACACACCGAGCCGAGCAGGATTAGCAAGCAGCCTGTCCACTGCTGGTGAGCGATCACCCATCCAACAGTTTTCAGCTAAGGCCGTTGCTTAACTTAGTGATCTTACGAGAACTGTTAAGTACGTACCAAGCTGGCTTGCTTGACTGCTTGCGGGTAGCCAGCGACTTGAAATTGGGGATATGGCAATCATTTCATATACCCTTTTATTAACGAAAACAACTAATAATTTAGTAAAGTCAGCCGTTGGCTTAATCTTGTTTACCATAAATTATTAATGCAAACTGCATTATATCTTTTTTTAAAGTTTGAACCTAGTATACAAAAAATCAGACCATTGTATATGCATTCTACATTAAAGGTTTATTCATGTAAGGTAATTATAAGGTAGCTTCACAATTTGCTTCAAGATTTTTCTACACATAAACATACTTAAGTTTCCATGAAAACACATTTTTTATGTTTATGATAGATAAACGTGGGAATAGCGCTGGCAGCATTTGGCAGTGAAAAGCATTTTTATACCGCAATAAGCAATAGTAGGTCAACTGTTAATTCATTTGCAAAATTAATGCAGATAAGAGGAGTTAGCTTGTCAAAGTAGTTAAAAGAAGCAAACCCAACCCTGATGGTTGCGCAACTTCTATAAAATTTACGCTTCCATCTAATAGCTTTTGCAGCGTCATTACCAAATCCGATTTGCTTTTGCAGAAGGTGCAAAAGATTGTATGATGCAGTGTGCACGCGAGCCATTTCTCCATACATTATTGTAGATGCAAATAACGTAAATGATAGCACTGCAGCAAACAGGGCAAACAACAAATAATTTTCTTCAATAAAATCCACTCTTAGCATTGCTGTCACCATCATGGGCTGTGACAGAACCATGGTTACGACCATAAAGACTAAGGCGTTCCTTTGTAACTCGTTCATAACTGAAGCTAGTATTTGCATGGTTCTATACTCGAGAGCAATATGGTTTGTATCCAGCATATTCAAAGCAACAGCGATCTGAAAACTGGGAACAAATTCATTTTAGAAATAGTCTTGATAACAACTAGTTTGATATAGAACGGCTAACAGCATTCTTACCTTTCTAGAAGTTCTCGAGTTGTGGAAACACAAAGTGAAAAAAATATTCCCAAACTCATGTTTCCAATAGTAGCGAAATATTGCCAAATTATGTGGTTGATTCCAAGTACAGTAAGCTTCACCACAAAATTAACAGCGTTCCAAATGTGACTTTCCACTGTAAAATGTGAATGACACTCAGGCAACATCCAGTATCCATTTAGTGATGGTTTGCAAGAGTTTACCCAATGAAGTCCCCAGATATATACAGGGGGATAACTTACTCCGAATATAACAAATATGTAGTACGGAATGTACAAAGTGATTTTTCCAATGATTGTTTTTTGTAAGTTAGCACTGCATTTTACGTTCCAGTAACATCGGGATACTCTAAGAAGGCTATTTATGTACAAGCACATTGGTTCTGGCTTTGACAATAGTGTATTATAGTAGTGAAAGAACATTGGCATAACTAAAAATCCAAGCCCAAACAAAAATACGTCCTGTAAAAGCAGGGTCTCATTATTTGAGTTTTGAAATTTGAATAATCCACTAACACAATATATTAGGTACATAAATAATTGCAACCAAAATCTTTTTCTTGCTTTTGCCTTTACGCGCTTGAAATCCTTTGGAATTTTTAACAGTTCTTTAGTTGCATCCCAATGAACAAGAACTGTACCAAAATATTCGGATAACTGAAATGATTTAGCTACTAGTGTTAAATGATTTTGCAGCATTTTGAAATTTCTGAGTTCCGAGGATTTAAGTAAGGAGAAAAGCAGTAATGGCTTTTGTAATGTTATTTTTTATGAATTTTGTTACAATTATATTATTATATGGGGTAACCTGGACCTTCTAAAATTGAAATTTTAAAATTTTTTTCTTAAGATAGTATGGTTTGATGGTTTCCTATAATATTTTTACTAGTGGTCACTAAACGAAATTTAAAATTGTAAACTTAGTAAATATAACTGCTGGATTTAAAAAGCTTAGACTTTCTTTTGTAATACTTGATCCTTCCTAGTGATCAAATACCTAGAATTGTATGATCAAATGTGCTTATGTGAATCTTGCTTAAATCACTAGATTAGCTGTTATTGGTTGGCTATGTTTTAAGGTGACATACAATTTCAATTCATTCTTAGTTAGGAAAAGCTTCTGCAAGCCGAGGTAAACACCTATGGAATATTATAAACCATTTGAGTATTGCGTACTAACCGCCGTTGGCTAATATTTAATATATAAAAATGATATATCCTTATCGGAATCCCCATCTAAATTCAAATAATATTTGGCGTAACTTGTTTTTGGTTTTTGTAAGTGTCCATCATTAATCCACCCATTATGAATATTCCGGTCATTTCACGCAATCCAAGTGGCAGGCTTTTAAACCATGCTAAATATTTCAAGACATATTCCGTATAACGATACCGCTGAATTTCTGAAGTCCAATACAAAAACTAGAATAAGACTTCATTGGAAAGTTTCAAGCGTGTTTATAAAATATTCTAAAAGCGGGGATTCCTACTTATTAAAATATAATTTATTATGGTAACCATCTAGTCGTGAATAAAATTTTAGCCGCTTACTTGCCTGTCCATCAATGTTGAATCTTTCAGTCATTTCAAGCAATCAATTGAACATTAAGCTTTATTACTTGGGAAAGCAAGTTAGTAACAGGCTTTGAAAAACAAGTTGAATATTTCAGGACATATTATAAGTAGCGGCATAAATAACGCCTCCGTTATATTCCAAAGTTAAGTGCAAAATCTACATTAAAGACTTTATTCGAGCTGCGAGTTTGGAAGCGATTGCTCCTAAATAAATAAATATATTTTTGTATGGTGAATGTCTAGACGTGATAAAATCTTTTAGCAGCTTAGAAGCGTGGAAAATAAAAAAACAAGCCCCACGTGGCTCTAGGTTAATCAGATAATTTATAATATTTTAAGATATTTTTATTTTAGTAGTATTTTCAAGCTTTTTGTTTGTCTTACAGCGAAGTCAGTATTAACCTGTGCAATACGCTTTTTTATACAACTCAATTCACAAGCCAAGTCGTCGAGCGTCAGAAATTTATCCAGTAGCAGTTACTTACGTCAATAGACAATCATAATCCGAACCAACAAACAGTTGTTTGAAGCAGTTATATTCAATAAGGTTACCTAGTTTAGGTTTTTGTTACGATAGTCGGTAGTCTGCAACATAATTCAAAATGATCCAAAATCATTTATCACTAATCAATCGCTAAGTCATTTTAAATATCGGTGTATTTGTGTACTGATATTGTACATTGGGGTGAAACCAGCCAACAGCTAACAATTTCAAAAGATTTTGCACGTGTCGAAGCTAATGACAAAGATTTTTCGTAAATTTTTTGTAAATACGTCAATTAACATTGAGATAACGGGATTAAAAGTTCAAAATGGGTATTCAAAGAGTATTCTAATAGCCTGTTTATATCGTCATCCAAACTATAAAAAAGATACTAGAAAAAGACATAGCGTGCATAAAAAGTATGATAGGAAATTTCTTAGAAACGGATAATGACTTCATTCTAGTCGAAGTTTTCAATCTAAGAAATCAAACAGTTCAACCTGTACTTAAATTCTGTCAATGCCAAAACGTGAAACAATTGATAACAAAGCCAACAAGAAAAGATCAGATTTTAGACCTTATTTTTGTCCGTAATAAAAAGAATGTTATATCAAACAAAATATATGATGCTGACCTAGCTGACCATTTTGCCACTGAATGCGTATACCAATATCAACATGTGAAACCTGAATATAAAGAAATAAACTTTTGAAATTTTACTGACAAGGATACAACGAACTTCACCAATATATTTAATGAAGCTAAAATGCTAGAATGTACATCTGCTGGAGAGTTTGTAGATAAATTTTGAAAAATCTTTAATCACAGTATTCCACGTAAATCAATAAAGATTAACGAAAAAACAAGTACAAACTTTTGTTGCTGAAGCTACCAAAAGCATTATCAAACAAAGAAATAAAATAAACCGAAAAACAAGAAAGCTCCTACCACAATACTTTAAAGAGAATTAGAAACTTTGAACAAACAGATAAAATTTCATATAAAGCAAGATACTAAAAAGAAATAAAATGATAAAATATTAAAATCTAATATATGGAAGGGTATTGGCCAAATAGAGGGTACCATGACAAATAAACAAAGTGACATAAACACATCACCTGATATACTAAATGATTATTATGTAAATATTTGTTCACAAGAAAAAATAACAACAGCACTACCTACTAAACCGATAAACCTGTCCCATGATCCTGAAATCAAGTTTACACTGAAACCAATTTGTGCAAATGATATTACTAATGTGTGGTACAGTATGCAGCAAAATGAGTCAACTACGGAAGATCCGTTAGCTTGCTGTAACAAGATAGTAAATTTAGCTTTTCAATCGTTTGATTTTCTTTATGGTATGGTAAAGCTTTTTAACAACCTAATAAAACAAAGTGAAATACCAGACTTTCTCAAGGTAGCAAGAGTAATTCCAATTCGTAGGATAAAAAACCCAACTCAACCAAAGGATACGAGACCGATATCCATACAGCCTATTCTAACTAAAATATTAGACAAATGTGTGCATTATCAAATAATATCCTACTTTGAAGAAAACGATCTTTTCACTACTCGTCAATTTCGATTTAGGAAAAAGCTTTCAACCAAACACGCTATGATGACCCTTACAGATAAAATTTATGAATCGATTGATATTGATGAGATTATCGCAGTTATAGCACTAGATGTAGAAAAAGCTTATGACAGCTTTGACAGGCCAATACTGAGAGAAAACTTATCGTGGTATGGGATAAATGATAAATTCATAGACTCGTTTTTTCAGGTAAATGTCAGTATGTAGGGAGGAAGCCGCAAAAGGCTCATGTCTAAATGGAGATCTGGGGACAGAAGTCTTCTTTTTCTAAGCCTCTAGGAGCTTGTTTTCCGCGACCTCTTTTAAAATGAACTGTGTTATTTGTATGGAGGTATCCCGATTGATTTTTCCCGCTTCTTCGTTAATTTGGTAGTACTGTTTTCTCAAGTTCTTTGGCGTTATTATGCGCGATAGTAGCTTCCAGAACTTCTTGGACTGCGGCGGATTCGCGTTGCCAATGATTGGTATCACGACGCCACTGGGAAACAATGTTGCTGCGTTCCTGCAGGAATGAGAACGTGGTTATACCAATCTCGTTGCGATATTGGAGTAGACCGACTAACTTTTGTTGAATTGACTTCTTGTATATATGTAGCGCCTGTAATAGGTCGTATAGGTCCGGTGGCAAACTATATGACTCTGAGATTCTGCATTTTTGATAATCCCCAATATAGGTTATGTTCTGGGTTAATTCAAGCCTCGGAAGAGGGAAATGCTGCACTCCGGGTTTTTGACGTTTTGGATGTTCACTATAAGGACACGGTGCAGAACAAAAAGCTTCTCTCTTGATGGGAACAATATAAATGTGATTATATCTCTAGCTCGACGCTGATGAGCGGGGATGAGAAACTAGTTCTTTGTTTGAATGCTTCTAATCTAACAGTGGAGCAACAATTACACCGTTGTACGGCGCTGAAGAGCTGCCTACCAGAACTGGTTTATTATTTTTTTTTCTTCGCTTGGCTTCGCTTGTCACATCCATTCCTTCGCTTATCATAACTATTTTTCGGTTATCATAACCGGTGATTTGCTTATCATAACCATTCCTTCGGTTATCATAACTGGTGATTCGCTTATCATAACCATTCATTCGCTTATCACAACCATTCATTCGCTTATCATAACCATTCCTTCGGTTATCACAACCATTGCCTTGCTTACCAGAACCTTTACTTCGGTTATCGCAACAAATGTTTCGCTTATCACAACCATTGCCTTGCTTATCAGAACCAATCCTTCGCTTATCGTAACGGGTAATTCGCTTCTCACAACCATACCTTCGCTTATCATAACCGGCGCTTCGCTATCACAACCATTTCTTCGCTTATCATAACCGGTGCTTCGCTAATCATAACCGGTGCTTTGCTTATCACAACTATTCTTTCGCTTATCATAACCATTCCTTCGGTTATCAAAACCCTTTATTCGCTTATCACAATCATTGCCTTGCTTATCACAATCATTGCCTTGCTTATCACAATCATTGCCTTGCTTATCACAATCATTGCCTTGCTTATCACAATCATTGCCTTGCTTATCACAATCATTGCCTTGCTTATCACAATCATTGCCTTGCTTATCACAATCATTGCCTTGCTTATCACAATCATTGCCTTGCTTAACACAATCATTGCCTTGCTTATCACAATCATTGCCTTGCTTAACACAATCATTGCCTTGCTTATCACAATCATTGCCTTGCTTATCACAATCATTGCCTTGCTTATCACAATCATTGCCTTGCTTATCACAATCATTGCCTTGCTTATCACAATCATTGCCTTGCTTATCACAATCATTGCCTTGCTTATCACAATCATTGCCTTGCTTATCACAATCATTGCCTTGCTTATCACAATCATTGCCTTGCTTATCACAATCATTGCCTTGCTTATCAGAACCATTCCATCAGTTATCACAACCATTCCTTCGCTTATCATAACCGGTGCTTCGCTTATCACAAATATTTCTTCGCTTATCACAAATATTTCTTCGCTTATCACAAATATTTCTTCGGTTATCACAAATATTTCTTCGCTTATCACAAATATTTCTTCGCTTATCACAAATATGTCTTCGCTTATCACAACCGTTCTTACGCTTTTCATAACCACTATTCGGTTATCATAACCATTGTTTCGCTTATCGTCTCCCAAGATGTATCATGCAACACTTGAAATCGCGTTGGTATCATCATCAAACAAATGAATTTCCGCCTGACAGCATCAACCAACACTTGAATTTTGGGGTAAGTGAAAATTAGTGTTACATTGAAAGCCCACATTTTTTGCTTTAAGCTGCTGAAAGTTGCATTCAAATACGCTGAGCCATAGCGGAGTTATGACTTCCACAAAACACACATAAAATCAGTAATATATTTTCAACCCAAAGCGCAAACGCAAAGTTTTCTGCAAACGAAGTTTGTATTTCTGAGAATTAGTGCTACTGATTGAGCTTTTTATGCTTAATTTAGTGCAACAAAATACACAATTATTTTTTAGAAGATTAAATGAAAGAAAGTCTGCAAATTAGGATAGGAATTTTGCAGTACCACTTTAAACCGCCATTTTCTCAAAACCACCATTTGGCAAGTATCGCTTAATGCTGACAAGCGAAAATTCATTTGTTTGGTGATGATGGCAACGGAACTTCAAGTGTTGCATGATGCATCTTGGGAGACGTTATCATAACCATTGCCTTGCTTATCAGAACCAATCCTTCGCTTATCGTAACGGGTAATTCGCTTCTCACAACCATACCTTCGCTTATCATAACCGGCGCTTCGCTATCACAACCATTTCTTCGCTTATCATAACCGGTGCTTCGCTAATCATAACCGGTGCTTTGCTTATCACAACTATTCTTTCGCTTATCATAACCATTCCTTCGGTTATCAAAACCCTTTATTCGCTTATCACAATCATTGCCTTGCTTATCACAATCATTGCCTTGCTTATCACAATCATTGCCTTGCTTATCACAATCATTGCCTTGCTTATCACAATCATTGCCTTGCTTATCACAATCATTGCCTTGCTTATCACAATCATTGCCTTGCTTATCACAATCATTGCCTTGCTTATCACAATCATTGCCTTGCTTATCACAATCATTGCCTTGCTTAACACAATCATTGCCTTGCTTATCACAATCATTGCCTTGCTTAACACAATCATTGCCTTGCTTATCACAATCATTGCCTTGCTTATCACAATCATTGCCTTGCTTATCACAATCATTGCCTTGCTTATCACAATCATTGCCTTGCTTATCACAATCATTGCCTTGCTTATCACAATCATTGCCTTGCTTATCACAATCATTGCCTTGCTTATCACAATCATTGCCTTGCTTATCACAATCATTGCCTTGCTTATCACAATCATTGCCTTGCTTATCACAATCATTGCCTTGCTTATCAGAACCATTCCATCAGTTATCACAACCATTCCTTCGCTTATCATAACCGGTGCTTCGCTTATCACAAATATTTCTTCGCTTATCACAAATATTTCTTCGCTTATCACAAATATTTCTTCGGTTATCACAAATATTTCTTCGCTTATCACAAATATTTCTTCGCTTATCACAAATATGTCTTCGCTTATCACAACCGTTCTTACGCTTTTCATAACCACTATTCGGTTATCATAACCATTGTTTCGCTTATCGTCTCCCAAGATGTATCATGCAACACTTGAAATCGCGTTGGTATCATCATCAAACAAATGAATTTCCGCCTGACAGCATCAACCAACACTTGAATTTTGGGGTAAGTGAAAATTAGTGTTACATTGAAAGCCCACATTTTTTGCTTTAAGCTGCTGAAAGTTGCATTCAAATACGCTGAGCCATAGCGGAGTTATGACTTCCACAAAACACACATAAAATCAGTAATATATTTTCAACCCAAAGCGCAAACGCAAAGTTTTCTGCAAACGAAGTTTGTATTTCTGAGAATTAGTGCTACTGATTGAGCTTTTTATGCTTAATTTAGTGCAACAAAATACACAATTATTTTTTAGAAGATTAAATGAAAGAAAGTCTGCAAATTAGGATAGGAATTTTGCAGTACCACTTTAAACCGCCATTTTCTCAAAACCACCATTTGGCAAGTATCGCTTAATGCTGACAAGCGAAAATTCATTTGTTTGGTGATGATGGCAACGGAACTTCAAGTGTTGCATGATGCATCTTGGGAGACGTTATCATAACCATTGCCTTGCTTATCATAACCATTCCTTCGCTTATCATAACCGGTGCTTCGCTTATGACAACCATTCTTTCGCTTATCACAACCATTGCTTTGGTAATTATAACCATTGCTTCGCCTATCACAACAATTGCTTTGGTACTTATAACCATTCCTTCGCTCATCATAACCGGTGATTCGTTTATCATAACCGGTGCTTCGCTTATCAGTTTATCACAAATATTTCTTCTCTTATGACAACCATTCGTTCGCTTAACATAACAGGTGCTTCGCTTATTACAACCATTCTTTCGCTTATGATAACCATTACTTCGCTTATCACAACCATAGCCTTGCTTATCAGAAGCTTTTCTTCGGTTATCACAACAAATGCTTCGTTAACGACAACCATTGCCTTGCTTATAAGACCCATTTCTTTGCTTATTATAACCGGTGATTCGCTTATCATAACCGGTGATTCGCTTATCATAACCGGTGATTAGCTTATCATAGCCGGTGATTCGCTTATCACAAACATTCATTCGCTTATCATAACCATTCCTTCGGTTATCACAACCATTGCCTTGCTTACCAGAACCTTTACTACGGTTATCGCAACAAATGGTTCGCTTATCACAACCATTGCCTTGCTTATCAGAACCAATCCTTCGCTTATCGTAACGGGTAATTCGCTTGTCACAACCATACCTTCGCTTATCATAACCGGCGCTTCGCTTATCACAACCATTCCTTCGCTTACCATAACCGGTGCTTCGCTTATCATAACCGGTGCTTCGCTTATCATAACCGGTGCTTTGCTTATCACAACTATTCTTTCGCTTATCATAACCATTCCTTCGGTTATCAAAACCCTTTATTCGCTTATCACAATCATTGCCTTGCTTATCACAATCATTGCCTTGCTTATCACAATCATTGCCTTGCTTATCAGAACCATTGCATCGGTTATCACAACCATTCCTTCGCTCATCATAGCCGGTGATTCGTTTATCAAAACCGGTGCTTCGCTTATCACAAATATTTCTTCTCTTATGACAACCATTCGTTCGCTTAACATAACAGGTGCTTCGCTTATCACAACCATTCTTTCACTTATGATAACCATTACTTCGCTTATCAGAACCTTTTCTTCGGTTATCACAACAAATGCTTCGTTAACGACAACCATTGCCTTGCTTATAAGACCCATTTCTTCGTTTATTATAACGGGTATTTCGTTTGTCACAACCATTCCTTCGCTTATCATAACCGGTGATTCGCTTATCATAACCGGTGATTCGCTTATCATAACCGGTGATTCGCTTATCATAACCGGTGATTCGCTTATCATAACCGGTGATTCGCTTATCATAACCGGTGATTCGCTTATCATAACCGGTGATTCGCTTATCATAACCGGTGATTCGCTTATCATAACCGGTGATTCGCTTATCATAACCGGTGATTCGCTTATCATAACCGGTGATTCGCTTATCATAACCGGTGATTCGCTTATCATAACCGGTGATTCGCTTATCACAAACATTCATTCGCTTATCATAACCATTCCTTCGGTTATCACAACCATTGCCTTGCTTACCAGAACCTTTACTACGGTTATCGCAACAAATGGTTCGCTTATCACAACCATTGCCTTGCTTATCAGAACCAATCCTTCGCTTATCGTAACGGGTAATTCGCTTGTCACAACCATACCTTCGCTTATCATAACCGGCGCTTCGCTTATCACAACCATTCCTTCGCTTACCATAACCGGTGCTTCGCTTATCATAACCGGTGCTTCGCTTATCATAACCGGTGCTTTGCTTATCACAACTATTCTTTCGCTTATCATAACCATTCCTTCGGTTATCAAAACCCTTTATTCGCTTATCACAATCATTGCCTTGCTTATCACAATCATTGCCTTGCTTATCACAATCATTGCCTTGCTTATCACAATCATTGCCTTGCTTATCACAATCATTGCCTTGCTTATCACAATCATTGCCTTGCTTATCACAATCATTGCCTTGCTTATCACAATCATTGCCTTGCTTATCACAATCATTGCCTTGCTTATCAAAATCATTGCCTTGCTTATCACAATCATTGCCTTGCTTATCACAATCATTGCCTTGCTTATCACAATCATTGCCTTGCTTATCACAATCATTGCCTTGCTTATCACAATCATTGCCTTGCTTATCACAATCATTGCCTTGCTTATCACAATCATTGCCTTGCTTATCAGAACCATTCCATCGGTTATCACAACCATTCCTTCGCTTATCATAACCGGTGCTTCGCTTATCACAATCATTGCCTTGCCTCTCAGAACCATTCCATCGGTTATCACAACCATTCCTTCGCTTATCAGAAATATTTCTTCGCTTATCACAAATATTTCTTCGCTTATCACAAATATTTCTTCGCTTATCACAAATATTTCTTCGCTTATCACAAATATTTCTTCGCTTATCACAAATATTTCTTCGCTTATCACAAATATTCCTTCGCTTATCACAAATATTCCTTCGCCTATGACAAATACTTCTTCGCTTATCACAAATATTTCTTCGCTTATCACAAATATTTCTTCGCTTATCACAACCGTTCTTACGCTATTCATAACCATTATTCGGTTATCATAACCGGTGATTCGCTTATCATAACCGGTGATTCGCTTATCACAAATATTTCTTCGCTTATCACAAATATTTCTTCGCTTATCACAAATATTTCTTCGCTTATCACAAATATTCCTTCGCTTATCAGAAAGATTTCTTCGCTTATCACAAATATTTCTTCGCTTATCACAAATATTTCTTCGCTTATCACAAATATTTCTTCGCTTATCACAAATATTTCTTCGCTTATCACGAATATTCCTTCGCTTATCACAAATATTTCTTCGCCTATGACAAATACTTCTTCGCTTATCACAAATATTTCTTCGCTTATCACAAATTTTTCTTCGCTTATCACAACCGTTCTTACGCTATTCATAACCATTATTCGGTTATCATAACCGGTGATTCGCTTATCATAACCGGTGATTCGCTTATCATAACCGGTGATTCGCTTATCACAACCGTTCCTTCGCTTATCATAACCGGTGCTTCGCTTATCACAAATATTTCTTCGCTTATCACAAATATTCCTTCGCTTATCACAAATATTTCTTCGCTTATGACAAATACTTCTTCGCTTATCACAAATATTTCTTCGCTTATCACAAATATTTCTTCGCTTGTCACAACCGTTCTTATGCTATTCATAACCATTATTCGGTTATCATAACCATTGTTTCGCTGATCATAAACTTTGCCTTGCTTATCAGAACCATTCTTTTGCTTATCATAACCATTCCTTCGCTTATCATAACGGGTAATTCGCTTGTCACAACCATTCCTTCGCCTATCACAACAATTGCTTTGGTACTTATAACCATTCCTTCGCTCATCATATCCGGTGATTCGTTTATCAAAACCGGTGCTTCGCTTATCACAAATATTTCTTCTCTTATGACAACCATTCGTTCGCTAACATAACAGGTGCTTCGCTTATCACAACCATTCTTTCACTTATGATAACCATTACTTCGCTTATCAGAACCTTTTCTTCGGTTATCACAACAAATGCTTCGTTAACGACAACCATTGCCTTGCTTATAAGACCCATTTCTTCGTTTATTATAACGGGTATTTCGTTTGTCACAACCATTCCTTCGCTTATCACAATCATTGCCTTGCTTATCACAATCATTGCCTTGCTTATCACAATCATTGCCTTGCTTATCACAATCATTGCCTTGCTTATCACAATCATTGCCTTGCTTATCACAATCATTGCCTTGCTTATCACAATCATTGCCTTGCTTATCAAAATCATTGCCTTGCTTATCACAATCATTGCCTTGCTTATCACAATCATTGCCTTGCTTATCACAATCATTGCCTTGCTTATCACAATCATTGCCTTGCTTATCACAATCATTGCCTTGCTTATCACAATCATTGCCTTGCTTATCACAATCATTGCCTTGCTTATCACAATCATTGCCTTGCTTATCACAATCATTGCCTTGCTTATCAGAACCATTCCATCGGTTATCACAACCATTCCTTCGCTTATCATAACCGGTGCTTCGCTTATCACAATCATTGCCTTGCCTCTCAGAACCATTCCATCGGTTATCACAACCATTCCTTCGCTTATCAGAAATATTTCTTCGCTTATCACAAATATTTCTTCGCTTATCACAAATATTTCTTCGCTTATCACAAATATTTCTTCGCTTATCACAAATATTTCTTCGCTTATCACAAATATTTCTTCGCTTATCACAAATATTCCTTCGCTTATCACAAATATTTCTTCGCCTATGACAAATACTTCTTCGCTCATCACAAATATTTCTTCGCTTATCACAAATATTTCTTCGCTTATCACAACCGTTCTTAGGCTATTCATAACCATTATTCGGTTATCATAACCGGTGATTCGCTTATCATAACCGGTGATTCGCTTATCACAAATATTTCTTCGCTTATCACAAATATTTCTTCGCTTATCACAAATATTTCTTCGCTTATCACAAATATTCCTTCGCTTATCAGAAAGATTTCTTCGCTTATCACAAATATTTCTTCGCTTATCACAAATATTTCTTCGCTTATCACAAATATTTCTTTGCTTATCACAAATATTTCTTCGCTTATCACGAATATTCCTTCGCTTACCACAAATATTTCTTCGCCAATGACAAATACTTCTTCGCTTATCACAAATATTTCTTCGCTTATCACAAATTTTTCTTCGCTTATCACAACCGTTCTTACGCTATTCATAACGATTATTCGGTTATCATAACCGGTGATTCGCTTATCATAACCGGTGATTCGCTTATCATAACCGGTGATTCGCTTATCACAACCGTTCCTTCGCTTATCATAACCGGTGCTTCGCTTATCACAAATATTTCTTCGCTTATCACAAATATTCCTTCGCTTATCACAAATATTTCTTCGCTTATGACAAATACTTCTTCGCTTATCACAAATATTTCTTCGCTTATCACAAATATTTCTTCGCTTGTCACAACCGTTCTTATGCTATTCATAACCATTATTCGGTTATCATAACCATTGTTTCGCTGATCATAAACTTTGCCTTGCTTATCAGAACCATTCTTTTGCTTATCATAACCATTCCTTCGCTTATCATAACGGGTAATTCGCTTGTCACAACCATTCCTTCGCCTATCACAACAATTGCTTTGGTACTTATAACCATTCCTTCGCTCATCATATCCGGTGATTCGTTTATCAAAACCGGTGCTTCGCTTATCACAAATATTTCTTCTCTTATGACAACCATTCGTTCGCTAAACATAACAGGTGCTTCGCTTATCACAACCATTCTTTCACTTATGATAACCATTACTTCGCTTATCAGAACCTTTTCTTCGGTTATCACAACAAATGCTTCGTTAACGACAACCATTGCCTTGCTTATAAGACCCAATTCTTCGTTTATTATAACGGGTATTTCGTTTGTCACAACCATTCCTTCGCTTATCATAACCGGTGATTCGCTTATCATAACCGGTGATTCGCTTATCATAACCGGTGATTCGCTTATCATAACCGGTGATTCGCTTATCATAACCGGTGATTCGCTTATCATAACCGGTGATTCGCTTATCATAACCGGTGATTCGCTTATCACAAATATTTCTTCGCTTATCACAAATATTTCTTCGCTTATCACAAATATTTCTTCGCTTATCACAAATATTTCTTCGCTTATCAGAAATATTTCTTCGCTTATCACAAATATTTCTTCGCTTATCACAAATATTTCTTCGCTTATCAGAAATATTTCTTCGCTTATCACAAATATTTCTTCGCTTATCACAAATATTTCTTCGCTTATCACAAATATTCCTTCGCTTATCACAAATATTTCTTTGCCTATGACAAATATTTCTTCGCTTATCACAAATATTTCTTCGCTTATCACAACCGATCTTACGCTATTCATAACCATTATTTGGTTATCATAACCGGTGATTCGCTTATCATAACCGGTGATTCGCTTATCATAACCGGTGATTCGCTTATCATAACCGGTGATTCGCTTATCACAAATATTTCTTCGCTTATCACAAATATTTCTTCGCTTATCAGAAATATTTCTTCGCTTATCACAAATATTTCTTCGCTTATCACAAATATTTCTTCGCTTATCACAAATATTTCTTCGCTTATCACAAATATTTCTTCGCTTATCACAAATATTCCTTCGCTTATCACAAATATTTCTTCGGTTATGACAAATACTTCTTCGCTTATCACAAATATTTCTTCGTTTATCACAAATATTTCTTCGCTTATCACAACCGTTCTTACGCTATTCATAACCATTATTCGGTTATCATAACCATTGTTTCGCTGATCATAATCATTGCCTTGCTTATAGGACCCATTTCTTCGCTTATTATAACGGGTATTTCGTTTGTCACAACCATTTCTTCGCTTATCATAACCGGTGATTCGCTTATGATAACCGGTGATTCGCTTATCATAACCGGTGATTCGCTTATCATAACCGGTGATTCGCTTATCATAACCGGTGATTCGCTTATCACAAACATTCATTCGCTTATCATAACCATTCCTTCGGTTATCACAACCATTGCCTTGCTTACCAGAACCTTTACTACGGTTATCGCAACAAATGGTTCGCTTATCACAACCATTGCCTTGCTTATCAGAACCAATCCTTCGCTTATCGTAACGGGTAATTCGCTTGTCACAACCATACCTTCGCTTATCATAACCGGCGCTTCGCTTATCACAACCATTCCTTCGCTTACCATAACCGGTGCTTCGCTTATCATAACCGG
The DNA here is from genome assembly GCA_029691765.1 of Entomobrya proxima. Lineage (NCBI taxonomy): Eukaryota > Metazoa > Arthropoda > Collembola > Entomobryomorpha > Entomobryidae > Entomobrya > Entomobrya proxima. The sequence goes on from CM056168.1 coordinate 62,019,690, forward strand.
TGCTTCGCTTATCATAACCGGTGCTTTGCTTATCACAACTATTCTTTCGCTTATCATAACCATTCCTTCGGTTATCAAAACCCTTTATTCGCTTATCACAATCATTGCCTTGCTTATCACAATCATTGCCTTGCTTATCACAATCATTGCCTTGCTTATCACAATCATTGCCTTGCTTATCACAATCATTGCCTTGCTTATCACAATCATTGCCCTGCTTATCAAAATCATTGCCTTGCTTATCACAATCATTGCCTTGCTTATCACAATCATTGCCTTGCTTATCACAATCATTGCCTTGCTTATCACAATCATTGCCTTGCTTATCAAAATCATTGCCTTGCTTATCACAATCATTGCCTTGCTTATCACAATCATTGCCTTGCTTATCACAATCATTGCCTTGCTTATCAGAACCATTCCATCGGTTATCACAACCATTCCTTCGCTTATCATAACCGGTGCTTCGCTTATCACAATCATTGCCTTGCCTATCAGAACCATTCCATCGGTTATCACAACCATTCCTTCGCTTATCATAACCGGTGCTTCGCTTATCACAAATATTTCTTCGCTTATCACAAATATTTCTTCGCTTATCACAAATATTTCTTCGCTTATCACAAATATTTCTTCGGTTATCACAAATATTTCTTCGGTTATCACAAATATTTCTTCGGTTATCACAAATATTTCTTCGGTTATCACAAATATTTCTTCGGTTATCACAAATATTTCTTCGGTTACCACAAATATTTCTTCGGTTACCACAAATATTTCTTCGGTTATCACAAATATTTCTTCGGTTATCACAAATATTTATTCGCTTATCACAAATATTTCTTCGCTTATCACAAATATTTCTTCGCTTATCACAAATATTTCTTCGCTTATCACAAATATTTCTTCGCTTATCACAAATATTTCTTCGCTTATCACAAATATTTCTTCGCTTATCACAAATATTTCTTCGCTTATCACAAATATTTCTTCGCTTATCACAAATATTTCTTCGCTTATCACAAATATTTCTTCGCTTATCACAAATATTTCTTCGCTTATCACAAATATTTCTTCGCTTATCACAAATATTTCTTCGCTTATCACAAATATTTCTTCGCTTATCACAAATATTTCTTCGCTTATCACAAATATTTCTTCGCTTATCACAAATATTTCTTCGCTTATCACAAATATTTCTTCGCTTATCACAAATATTTCTTCGCTTATCACAACCGTTCTTACGCTTTTCATAACCATTATTCGGTTATCATAACCATTGTTTCGCTTATCACTACCATTGTTTTGCTTATCAGAACCATTCTTTTGCATATCACAAATATTTCTTCGCTTATCATAACGGGTAATTGGCTTGTCACAACCATTCCTTTGCTTATTATAACGGGTAATTGGCTTGTCACAACCATTCCTTCGCTTATCATAACCGGTGCTTTGCTTATGACAACCATTCTTTCGCTTATCACAACCATTGCTTTGGTAATTATAACCATTGCTTCGCCTATCACAACAATTGCTTTGGTACTTATAACCATTCCTTCGCTCATCATAACCGGTGATTCGTTTATCATAACCGGTGCTTCGCTTATCACAAATATTTCTTCTCTTATGACAACCATTCGTTCGCTTAACATAACAGGTGCTTCGCTTATCACAACCATTCTTTCGCTTAAGATAACCATTACTTCGCTTATCACAACCATAGCCTTGCTTATCAGAACCTTTTCTTCGGTTATCACAACAAATGCTTCGCTTATCACAACCATTACCTTGGTATTTAGAACCATTCCTTCGCTTATCATAACCGGTACTTCGCTTGTCACAACCGTTCTTACGCTTTTCATAACCATTCCTTCGGTTATCACAACCATTCCTTCGCTTATCATAACCGGTGCTTCGCTTATCACAACCGGTGCTTCGCTTATCACAACCATTCTTTCGCTTATCATAACCATTCCTTCGGTTATCACAACCATTCCTTCGCTTATCATAACCGGTGCTTCGCTTATCACAACCGGTGCTTCGCTTATCACAACCATTCTTTCGCTTATCATAACCATTCCTTCGGTTATCATAACCATTCCTTCGGTTATCATAACCATTCCTTCGGTTATCATAACCATTCCTTCGGTTATCATAACCCTTTCTTCGCTTATCACAACCATTGCCTTGCTTATCAGAACCATTTTTGGTTATCATAACCATTGCTTTGCTTATTACAACCATTGCTTCGCTTATCGCAACCATTGCTTAGCTTATCAGAACCATTCCTAGGATATTGGTGTGATAAGCGAGGACGTTGGTATGCTAAGCAAAGGTTTCGATGTGATCAGCGTAGATATTGTTGTGATAAGCGAAAATATTTGGTGTGATAAGCAAAGCTTAGGTTATGATTCTCATTGCTTGTCATACCAAGATTTACGCTTATCAGCCCGATTTCATCACTTATCACAACCATATCCCAGAGTATCACACCAATATTTTTGCTCATCACCAATCTCTTGTTTATCACACCAATATCTGCGCTTATCATAACATAAGATGCGATAAGCGAAGGAATAGGTGGGTGTTAGGCGGATTTAGGATAGGCGGCGGATAGGCGGATTTAGGATAAGTGATTGACATGAGAATGACAGGCGATTGGATTGACATTCTATAAAAAATGGAACTAGATTTTCCTGGAGAATTTCTTAGTGTTAAGTCATATTGAATTATTAAACACATCAAATATTTGCCAAAGCAGTAAAAATACGGTGCCTGTCACATATCCACGTATTTTAGTAGCCACGTCTGGATACTTACTTCATTTACTATCAAAAGGGATTATTAACATAATAGTCGCAATAGTTGGCTACAATTTTGGTGATGGCATTTATGGAATACGTATATATAATCTTTATGTATCTTATCAAAAGACAGAACATGAGTCAAGGGCAGCTACAATTATAACATAGTCGATTGTCTTCATTTAAATAAACATGTTGTTCATGACTGAATGTAAATGGTTCTTCCAATGCTTCCATAGATGGGGCATGTTTTTGCTTGTGCACTTTTGACGTCTTTTATTTTTATTCGGATATTATTCTTGTAAGTTTTTGCATGGCAACCAGTATTAAGTTTGTGCTTTTGGTGATGTATAATAAACGTTATTTCTCGTAACCCAGCAGAGGTGCATAGTTATAGACGCAGTTTTGCAGAAGGTGTTCTGGTTTGGTATATTTTACGACACACGATATTACCAAGTATACAAAAGTGCTGAAAAAATATACACTATTTGGACCAGTTTCAAATAGCTCTGTTGGATATTCAACGGAGTTAGAACATATGATTTCTTGACAGTGGATATACGGCGACATCGTTGGCAAATAACATGTGTTTTTACAGAATTTTTTAACAAAATAGGAAATTCCAGTTCAGTGGAACATTAAAAAACTATTTGGTTGTATATACAATGTCGGTATAAATCAGACGTGCATATGTCGCGTGTTCATATTCTAACAATTACGTTCGTAAAAACCCATAATAAGCGCATAGATTTTAAACAATCGAAATGAATTATTTTATTTGTAGAAACGGCTGACTAAATTGTCGTTTTCAGACGATTTTTTAAAATACGGATTTTCATGGATTATGTATCAAATAAAAGCCTAAAAAGTAACTAGCATCTAAGTTGATGAGATAGTCTTGGTCTAGACAAACAAATGTTTTAATCTCTAAATGCTTGAATACGGAAGTAGTTGTAATCTTCTATTGCCTAACTTTAAAATAAAAGATTTTATATGAGACACCCGGGATCTAATTTGCTTGTCTTGAACTGACAAGGAGTACCTTTCTTTGACTACGCACAAACAGAAATGAAATACATCATTTCTGGTAGATTTGGGTGCGTAGATTACGATGGTGCCCGTTAAAATCCCGAATGGGCCTTTGCAGAAACGCTGGCAGGGTTGGACTCCGCCCGATGTAAGCGTTAATGCAGTGCTTAATACACAGCAGCAACCACTGGAAAGCGCAAGCTTTTTTGCTTCTCCCCCTTATCTTCACTCCATTTTATTCCAGTCTGTCCAAGAGAGAGAGAGAGAGCGCGCGGCGGAGGTGAGCGGGGGAGGAGCTACTGCACAGCAGTGTGTTGGAGAGAAGAAAAAAGAAGTGAAGGGGAGGAGCGCAAGTGAGACTTCCAGGTGCTCGATGCTGTGTAGTAAGCACTGGATTAACGCTTACGGCGGGCGGCGTCCAACGCTGCCAGTGTATCTGCAAAGGCCCATTCGGGATTTTAACGGGCACCATCGTAATCTACGCACCCAAATCTACCAGAAATGATGTATTTCATTTCTGTTTGTGCGTAGTCAAAGAAAGGTACTCCTTGTGAGTCATTGATTTTTTGTTCTGCTAGCTGCCAAATAAACTCCATCAAATATTAGATGATGCCGTGTGTTAATAACGGTTGCTTTTGTCGAATCATTGAGCTATGTAAATAGATGTTTGATTGCGTCGTTATTAGTTATTGTCGTGATCATGAAAGTCAACTGTTTCAAAATTCTAATTGCTAAATTCGCCGTTTCTGTTTGTTCTCTACTCGTCAAAATGGATTTGTACTCTATAAGTCTTTAGAGATGTAATTAGAAATTAGGCACGCAGCAATGTAGTCGAGTTTCTATTATACCAATTAGCAAACTATTCGTGGTTCAACTGCTTGTTGTAAAATAACTAATCCGTTTTTACTGAAAAACAAACACATGCATGCATGAATGTAATTTTGTTGCATGTTCATATCAAACCGTATGCTTCAATTCTGTAAAATTAACCATTTATTGTGATGGCGTAATTTTATGCGCTTAACAGTAATTAGCAAAAGGAAAATTTTCAATCTAATTGGATAAACCAGGCTAGAGTTTATTTCATAAACACATCGTTGCGTAAACATAGATGACACTGCTATTAGTCTCATATTACATAAATGTAGTAAATGGTTTGCAGTATTGATAGCTCCAATATATTATTGCTCCTTGTTTAGAGCAATCATTGTTAAAGCTACTACATGGCACGTGTAGACTTTTTGTAAAACCTTTAAACCAGTTAAACTAGCACTAATTATTCTGACTAAATGAGATGACGTACACTTTTGCTATGTCCAATATTCAATTTTCTAAACGGTATTTAAATGTTTGACAAACATCATATCTATCTGAATTATATGCCTAGTTTAACAAAGTTAATTACAAACTATATTGCTTATATTTTATCTAAGTACAGAACGTTTAAAGAAGCTAATATAAATCCGACAATGCCAAATAGTTGACAAACATCGTTCAGCCTACCGTCATTTAAAAATACCAAATTTAGACTGGAGCAATCCGCCTGTTGTTATAGTCAAAATATACAATCAACCAGCATACGGTGTAAAATATTTTCGGCATGCATCTAGAAGTCAAATGTTAATGCCAAATATATATTCAGTAGATTCCTAGTCAAGTTATACATCAAAATTTTTCCGTCACGAAAACCACGATACTACCTAGTAATCTACTTGATTCCGTTTGTCAAATTAAATATAAATGTTCATTTTTTAAAGAAATAAGCCACCTATGTTGACCAACCTGTCAATTGTTAGAAACCTGTCAAACAATTTGATCGTTTTAGCTATCTTATGCAAACTATAAAATATATTTTAAAAAGTTTAATTTCGGCTACTACCCAAATTTGATATCCAATACCCAATTGACGTGTGTCAGAATATATGAAAAATGTGAAGGTAGGCAGTGGTACATGAAACTAGTTTTGATCGACACTTAAATATTAATTTTGACACTTTCGTGTAATAGAAACAGATTTATACGAACAGTCACATAACTACATGCCAAGTTCACCACGAATGGGACGAGTGTACTTCTCATTGAGATGCATTGACAACGAGTGGGTAGAAAAGCTTGTTTGATTTACTTGCGTGGGCGTTGATATTACTAATCATGCATAAAATTTGATTTGTACGACATTTATTTTAGTGTCAAATGTCTGGATAGTTTGTTCTAAAAGTTAGAACTGCAATCATACTTATTAAGTTTTACCAAAAGTTTCTGAATTTTTTATGGTCCTCATATAAAAGCAATACAGAAACTACACTTCGATCCTAAAATGGTCTTGCTAGGAGCCTCCGGGCTAATCAAGTCTGTTCAAAAAGTTCTGATTTTGCTGAATACTGGTGGTGCTTTGCCCTATCATTGGAACAAAGCCTCTTCTACATTGGAAGTAAAATCTGGAGCAAAGTTGGGTCTGTACCGCCTCCGTCTTGCTATATCAACCATGTACGCGGGATTAGCGCTGTTTCAGATAGTATATTTCTGGAGAAATGCCGACTTGTTGGTAAAAACTCACAATGTATTTTTTGGAACTGCTGCGGTAATTGGATTGATTACCCACTTTGTCAGCTATTGGAATAAAGAAGACATAGTCAACCTGTTCAACAGTTTCATTTATTATGAACGGAGGAATGTAATCAGCACGAAAGACGAGCACAATATTACGATAAAAATTTCCGTCTATATACTCACTTCAGGAGCATTTCTTGGCCCGTTCACGCAATTACTGGATAATCTGAGAAATCCGTGCTTTCCAATTTATGTTGGATTTTGGCTGAGCAATCAATGTGAGTTCGTCAATTTAGGAATTGCCCATGACACTGAGTGGACTTCAGAGAAATTGGTAACTAACACAATAATGGCTCTGATGACGTATCACATTTGGAGCTTTGTCGTTCAAAGTCTACTGTGCAATATGAACATACAACTGATAATACTTGGCCATTGTCTACGGAAGTACCTATCCAAGTGGAATGCAAAATCGACGCCAAAAATCTTGTCTGCATTTCGTGAATTGCAGGTCATGTGCATAGAATATCGCGAGCGCTTTTCCAGACTGATGATATCCAGCGTCACATTTGGATTTATTGTGTTTGCAGTGATTTGTTGGTACAACGTTGTTAAAATTGTAGCTGGAAAAGGTACCTCATCAGTTGAGTTCATTATATTTTACGTATGGGTGGGTCTTGAGGCTATGGTAGAAGTCGTGGTTCTCAACGGAATTCTAGCAGACGTGTGGAAAAGCTCTCAAACAAAGCTGCTGAAAGCAAATAAAAAAGTAAACATGGACAAGTGGTTAAGAAGATGGTTAAGGTCACTTCCTGTTCTAAGAGTTTATATTGGGGGAACAAACTTCTTTGATGCACTTACACCTCTTAATGCACTTAACTTTACTATTGATAAGGTTGTAAGTTTATTGCTTCTTGATAAATGAATAGTATGAAAAACTTACTTGTTAGGAAAAATGCATAATAATTTTTATTTATGCATAATATTTTTTGTTTCTGGTAGGTTTTGTCATAACAAAATTGAGTATTGGTTTATCTATGTTTACAGAAGTTGCTGCTCGTAATACCACAAAATTGGAACAGTGCCGCTTGTTTGGTATCAGTGAGTGAGCTTTAGTTCAATGCGTTGTGTGTGTTTTGAATGTGCTTGGTTGTAAATGTACTTACATCGTACTAATTTATTTCACTGGCCATACAGTGCAAATAAAGGGTTCCTGTACATTAGGTGTAATGTCCAGAATCAGTTAAGTCTCGTCAGAAGAGTTTGAAAAGGAAACCCAAACAAAGTTTAATTTTTGAAGTACTTGTACAGATAATCTTTGTAATCATAGTATATCTCAGGTTTTTATAATAATTTAAACGGCTTTAAACCTTTTATGGTATCCCTCTCAGCAATTTCGGTTCGAACTTCACAAATTATTCTCCGTCTAGCTGATTTCCTTCTGATAAGCATCCAATGGTTTCCAACAGAGTTATCATACAATCTAAAGTCATACTCAAGATTAAACTAAAGCGTATGACTAACTTTGCTAAAAATCTGAAACTTGTCGTTTACCCGCTGAGCAACCTCCTTTTACATTAAGAGTGCGCTATGCTACACCATATCGTAAACGTTAGCATTTTTATACGCGTTGCTTAGCACCAGTCCACCTAAAAACAGACCTGACAACATCATTCTAAATATAGGATTCTTTTCCATGTAAGTTTGAAAGGGATCCCCTTGTTCCAAAAAATAATTAAGGGTTCTAAACACCGTGTCAAACCATTTATGGTATGGCTTTGAAGTCCAAAATGTCCTCTGATCGTAGCTGCATACACAAAGATACATCCAATTATACACTTCCATCCCCACAAGTAAAAAATATTGGTAAAAGCTTGAAACGGAATTGCTTTCAAGCCACGTTGACCACAAGGCAAAATGCGTAATTGGCCGATATGGTTTTCAATACGAATTTGATACGTTGAGATTTCAGTATTGCTAATAGACTCTACAGAAATTAAGGAAACCAGTAGTTGAGTCATTGCGGAACAGTCAGAATTTGTTACTGCGTTGATCCATTGGTTTTGTCCATCTTTGGTGCAAACAAGGCTTTCTTCAAAATACCATGTAGTATTTGCTGCTGATAAAAGAATTATTTGAATAATTTTCAAAAAGAAATTGTCAGGATAGATTTTTCGGTTGTGTTGTAAAAGCAATATTGGATTGCAGGCTTGCGCAATATAATTATTTGTAAAGCCTTCCAGATTCAGTGTTTCGGAAACCGAATTTTCCACATAGGTAACTACGTTCAACAGACGAAGTAAGTATAAACGGTTTGTTATAGCAAATTCATTAATTGCAATGTTAAATGATTTTTCTCCACCATACTGGCTGATGGAGTTTGAAAGCGTGATTTTTGTAACTTGTCGAGTCTGTAAATCCATTTCCAGAATTAGAAATGCAAAGTCGGTATTTAGGTGCGTGGTTTCAACTGAGAATGCAATGCTGCAATTAGATTTAAAAACTCGTCGTGATATATGTTCCTCAGCCATAGAGCCAGCAAGACGAAGTTTGTTGTTAACAAGACAAAAGCCCATTGACAACATTAATTTTACTAAAATGGTTTTGTGCATCTTTACTACGTTATTACAATATACTATTGTTCATACATATATTATATGATATATAAGCTTGAAATCATTCCAGAATAAAGTACTGCTAGTTTTAATTTGCTTGGCATTCTCTTTGACTAGCTTCACACTACCATGATCTTTTTCTAGCCTAAAAGTAACAATACTAATGCATTAATTTTTTCATCGTTACTGCATATAATTACTTAAAATACACAGCAATACGTTTCATGTGGGAGTTTACAATAATACTTGTAAAAAACATGGTAATCCAACCCGTTAATCCTTACAAATTTGTTATTGAGTAGATTTACATCTCTTATGTTTTAAAAATTTGATGAATAGACTGTTGCAACATATGTGCACTCTACCTATATGATATGTTAGCACTATATTCACAGTTTGGTAGTTTTTCGACAAAATCTCAAGCGCAAAACAAAGAATTGGAAATATAACAATACTTAAGTAAACGAAAAACACAACTACAATGTTGTCTCGTGTGGATAATGGCTTTGGTAATGGTCCTAATACCGCCAGTGCTACTGTATCATTCCAGCTTTGAAGCCGATCTGTCCATTTTAACCAAATGTCAAATAAACCCGAAGCCTCTAGAAAACGTATACTCAATGTCACCGTGCTTTCATCCACTGGAGAGATCTCAATAACCCAGCGAGTCTGCACGGAGGGAAGTGGTTTCTTGCTCTTACTAATTTTATGGTAATTTGTGTTTTCTCTGTACCTATGTTTAAGTTTGGAGTACGCATAATTGATAATATTCCATTCGTCAATATATGCAACCTTATCATTTTCACAAGTTCCAATCATATCTTCAAAATATCTTCTGTTTGATTTCATTACTAGATGTTTATCTGATGGGTTTAACCTTGCCCTAATTTGTCCTATTATGTTTGAAACAGTTGTGCTTTCTCCTATGTAGGTTTTTTCAAAGTGAGTCACTGTAGAAAAATTTCTGAGTTCTAGGTGAGGGGGTAGCATGTTTTTAAACATGGTGAGTGTTTTAGAGAAAAATGTGGCATAGGTAGGATTTGTTGCTGATCCACCGAAATCCAAATGAGAAACAAATGTAAAATTCTTCTCAACAAGTGACTCAAAAGATTCTATTTGACGTTTTGTTACAGGTGCAATCAGATTGGTAATATTGTCTCCCTTGTACGCGTTGGAGATCACAACACCCATTATAATCCAGATTGAGGCTAAAATCCTAGCTTTGTGAGTTACATTTGAGTCTAATTTAAGCAAAATCTTCAATGTAAAGAAATTATCAGAAAGTTGTGAAAGCTTATTTTTCCTCTGGATGAAGAACTTGCATAAACAACCTGTAAGCAACGCACATTTCACCAGCAAAAGCCAAGTGTACAAGTCAAATGCTGACGTTAAGCCAAACAAGGAAAATTTATCGATCTCGGTCAAATTTGAACAGATAAGAAATGACCAGCCTTTTCTGTTCATTGTGTAAACATGTGGATATAATCTGCTAAACCCTGTTTCCTCCCAAATCGTTGGGACCTTTTCAAAAACCAGTAGGTCATCACTGACCATTGAGCTATTTGGAAAGATTATACTAAACACAATTACCGAGGGATTAGGAATAAGCGAATTTCCAAATTTTTTTGACTCCAAAAAGTATAATTTGGATAAAAAAGCAGGGGAGAAATGTTCGGAATGTGGAATACCTTCCTTTGACTGCGTATCAAACCACCAAATAAGTTTATCCTTCCTACTAGCAAAGAAATTTACTAATTTAAGATCTATCTTGTTTTCAACAACAGTAAACACTAGGTCATGTGTGCTTGTTAGCAAACAAGTGAACGATACGTCAAGTCTACGATAATCTTGAAAATACGTCAAACAAGCTTCTCGTATTTTTATGAGTGAGTTGACATAATTTGATATGACTCGATATATTGTTTTGATTTTGAACAAGTGACCATCGTTGCTGGTAACTCCAATATATATTTTTCTCCAGTATGTAAAAAACTTGTACAAGTCATATTCCATTTCATATTCAAAGTCAAGCCAAAAATATGTATCTTTGGTAGTTTCACGCACCATGCTTGAAGCATGACCTACAATGGCGAAATACATATTGGTCCGCGAGATATATGTTGCATCTTTGTCCCTATCAAAAAATTGTAATTTTACGTATGCCGATATTCTTTTTGTAGCATAATTGTCTATGCTCCAGGTAGTACACTGCAGTGGGTTCAAATACAAGAAGAGCTTGCAAAAACTGTATACTTGTCTGAGTGTCTTTGTTAAAAACGGGTTTAAAGTTTTCATGAAAAACCCATGCTTGGATGTCTTGTTGCATACAAATTTCCTATTAATCAAAAAATTCTGGGGAATAACTGGCTGGGTACTGTTGTTAGAGATGTACTCATGAAGCACGATTGGAATTGTTTGTAAAATTTCTCTTGAAAGTCGGGTAGCAGGTGTTTTCAGTCCCTTCAATATTTAATATAATAATATACATACATTTATTACATTATGTTGGAAATTGTAAAATTAAGACACTTACTTTTTCATTATCCCGCAATATAAATGTTGACGCTCGAATTTCGCAATTCTGAAAACTGTTGAGTGCGTCAATTATATCAACTTCAAAGTCGTCTGAATTTTTTAAGCAACATACCAGCTTTGCAAATAGCAAAATTTTGCAAAACAATCCAAGCATTTTTGTAAGATTTTTTATCAGGTGTTTTGACAAGTAGATCGAAACTACTGGAATCAAGTGTTTCTCATGTACTACTATCACATAAGAAGTAACTGTATCAGTTTGTTGTTGCATGTTGACGGAAATAGTTTTAAAGTTTGAGCAGGGGTACTTAGCAAATTAAAATTGTCCGCTCGTGCCAGCTTTCAAGTAGCATAGCGCAGTTGCATTTGAAGCAAAAAAATACTCTTCCATTCTTTTGTTGTATAACCTGTATACACGGAAAAGGTGACATCCGTAAACAGCAGAAAACTTAATTTCCGGGGTAGTTTTTGCATAAGCTAATATGAACTACCATATAATAATAGTTAAGCCGTGAAGAAACTTTGAATGGTCAACCCTTGCAACTGAATGCATAAGCGTCTCATACAGTACTGCTGTTGCTTACAGCGGAAATGTCTGAGAATACTGTTTTGGTTTAGCAAATGACAAGCACCATTCCTTTACGCGTATATACGTGTATACTGACATACATCCTGTTGGTATTGTAATTTGGTTTACCAACAGGTACCCCCAACTAGTTAGGTGCAAGGAATGTTTCCTGTTTATAAATAGTAAATAAATATGTTCTTTAAACACGGAAAACTGTGGGCTTCCGTATATTTGCGTAAAAATAAGGACATGGTTTTGTTGACAGGCTGGAATAACTAAAGAGGACAATCAATTAAAGTTAAAATGCGAATGGACATTAAAAATTATATTTGAAAACGTATACCGTGTAGGACTTGATAAAGAGATTTGCCAGCCAGTCCGTCTGCAAAAGTAGCTAGCTAATATTTTAGATGTCGTGTCTGTTCGTCCGTCTGTCTGTCATTATATCAAAATCCCACGTAGTACACTAGAGCGGGATCAAATACAAGAAAACCTTGCAAACATGGTTGTTGTTGCTCAAAAACCGGTTCCGAGTTCTCATGAAAAATCCAACCTGGATGTCTTATTGCATACAAATATTCTGTTCAAGAACAAACTCTCAGTAATAACTGTGTTAGTATTGTTGTTGAAAATGAATTTTTGCTTGCACTTTTTGCAATGTTTGTAATTCAATCTCTAAAACGGTACCAATTCAGATTTATGCAACTGATAAAAAATGTTATTCCAATCGTTAGAAGACTTTAATTTTAGAAACTTACATTTTCATTATCCCTTAATACAAATGTTACCAAGCGAATTTCAGAATTCTACTTTAAGAACCGTTGTCAACAACATGGGTTGTGTCAAATACCTGCTAATACCATGAATACTAGCGCGTTCTTTTGTAATTCGTTCATAGCGGAAGTTAGTATATGCTTTGTTCTGTAGTTCAGAGGAATTTGTTTGGTATCCAGCATTTCCGAAGCAACTGAGCACTATAAGATTAAAGGCGTTTTAAAATAGGCTAATATATACGAAAATGACGGAAAACGCCATTGACCGGAAGTGTGTGTAATTCGAATTTTTCCATATTTGTGTTTAAAATACATTGTGCATTTATTTGTCTCGAAAATAGCTTTATATTATATTATAATATTCATGTCCGGTTACTTCATACATACCATTTCAGAATACTCATACACAATGCATGCTTATAAAAGAGAAATGAGCATAATTGCAAAAAAAATTCACATAATATTTTGCTTGCAAAGCTTAAAAAGTTTTTACTCTAATCCTTACGAAAATTAAACGTATGCGAATTTTTGCTGTGGAAAAGCCACAGAGTTTGTAACTGACCGTTGCTTGTCTTGATTTTATGATATGAAAATGCCATGCATCCAGTGAGCGGAGGCTAGAATTCCTAGCTCACAGAATCACAAAAGCCATTAGGAAATCATCTTATCGAAAGGAAATGTTTTATGGTCTGGTCTAACCCAAACAAGGTCGCAGTAGAGCATTTTCACATTTCCTTCGAACTCTAGTTTCCATCTGGCTTCAGGGTATTACAGGGTTTGAATGACAAAAAAGTAGGTCCTATAAACTCAAACTATGGATTTGAAACTGTATCTGACGGTTTTAATGGTATCTGCTACCACTGCATGCAAAATTGATTTGGGGTATGACCAGTGTTTCACAAGTCCATCTAGTGAATTTGTAGTAACAAAACACAACACACACTTGTGTGTGTCTGATTCGGATAGTGTTCTAATCGTCAGAATAATCGTCCAGGCAAAAAAGATTGCAAACTAGCGGATAAAATCATGAAACATAAGTTTCGTGTTTAATTTCTGAAAACGGCTATTTATACATCAAATATTCATGCAAGCATGCATTTTGTAAAGATGGACATCATGATGTCGTATTCGCTACGCGTGTAGCAGAGGAATCAGGCGTAAGTTCGCTCAACAAGGATGCTTTTAAGCTTAATGACAACCTATGTGCTATAGCACTGCCAATAAAAAGTCCAGTCAATCAAAAGGACTCAAACAAGCTGCAAGCTGCCCGAAAATAATATCAGCAGAGGAAATTCTATTATATGGAATGTCTCATGTCCTATTTGTCATGAGAAGGCATGTCCTCCACTACCAACGCCACGCAATTGGTCCTTAGTACAACTGGAATGCTCTAAGCCAAGCTAAGTAACAATGTCAGCCTTGTCCACCATCTGTACTTTCACAGGCGTGTCCCCCACAAACAATATGCCCACCAACACCACCACCTAAACCCCAAAAATGTTTGCAAGGATTAATCCACCTGCACCTCCACCATGTCCAGCTCTTTCTGAACCACAGCCACACACTCAAGCTAATTTTTCTGCAGCAGCAAATGGGAGCTTGAAAGAGTGTACAACGCTAGCGCACCCTGCTCCAACATACAATTATGGCTATGACGTGTAGGGAATAATATGTGCAGTTGGAAGCCCCAAATGCACTTACGTATGCTTACTGCAACACACTTTATCTCGCTTCGGTGCGTCCCAATATTTTAACTGTATAGTTAGCAATCCAGCACAATAGAATTCATAGCAGTTTATAGAGAATGGGTTTAGCCTTTAATGGTTAGCCCACTCTCTCATAACACTTTTATACCCCGGTTTATGGTTAAAATCCGAGCATGCACTGTCATAAACGAAATAATTACAATACCTGGAATTTCCAGAGTTTTTCGAAATATTGCTGTCTGCTTTGGCTTGAAAAGGTGTACTTATCGTTTATGCTTCTCTTTATCTCTTAAAGGCTTAAATCACCGCAAGAACCACATGCACCACAAGCTTCACAAGATGCGTTACAAATCGATCCACATGCATCACCGGAACTGTGGGCACATGCTTTTAACCCGCTACCAAAGGATCTGCAGCATTCTGCAAACATGAATAGGATGTAATCAAAAGCAGTTTGGTACCAAGGTGTTGCTTCTGGAACCGGAAACTCAGGCATCAGGTATTTGAATTTAGCTTTTTTCGGCTATTTTGGAAGTAACACAAGCAGTTGTAATACGGCGCGACAACTTGAATATGGTCGCCCAATTATTTTACAAAGCAATGAAATCAACTGCTTGAGCACCAAACTTGATTTTTACTGCTTCCTCAAAAAGTATAAAACAATAAACACACGTGACAATGTGTTGATTGTTGTCCACCGTTTTTCTGGGAGCTGCTGCTGGTGATGGGATTATTTTGGCACTCTGTTGATGGAGACAGGAAAATTCCACAGTTTGTGGTTGTCCAAATCCATACTGTTCACTGTGTATAGTCGAATCAGGTTGACAATCCTGTGTAGAATTTGGTGGCAAAGTAACTTGGATTGGTGAAGTAACTTGACAATTTTGCTGTTGCTTTTGTTGTGTATCAAAAATATTTTCCTCCGTCAAGTCTGGTGGAAAGTTTTGTGATTTGGTAGGCAAGTTTTTTTGTTCACTTGTGTTTGCGGCGGGTTTGGGAGAAGGTAGAGTTACAGGCTCGTAATTTAGTGTCGGAGGGTCGTAATTTGGTGGCGGAGGTGGAGGCTCATAATTTTGTAAAAGGAGTGAAGGTTCGTAATTTGGTGCGGGGAGTAGAGGCTCGTTTTCAAGATTTGTGTTTGGCCGCCGTAGGCGATTGCAATCTCTATAACACTGTGGAGTTTTTGGGTAGTAGCACATCACTAGGTACATTAGACATGCGCATGTGCGCATGTCTAATGTATCGGGATATTTCACACATGATGTTGGTTTCGGTTAGATAGAGAAAAGGTTCCTGGTAAACATTTGCCTATGTTCAACACAGTAACAGCATTTAGAAAATGAGATAATGACAAGGTAGGAGGAGGTAGATAATGAGAGGGGATTAAAGTCAGAAGGACAATGAGACAGAGTCTTAATTCTAAAATCGTTTTTATTCCTCCACCTCCTCATCTAACCGTACTTTAATTTTTTCAATCAAGCTTTTTAACTGTTGTGAAGGTTTGGGGTTAAGCCATTCCTCCAAAATGAACTGTTCACATTTATCCTTAGTAAATTCCTGTGCAATGAAGCTTTTTAGAAAAGTTATGGGGCAAGTTAATTTAAATTTTGCGGAGGATCGGAGCTGGTGCAGATGGAGGACTTATCGTGGTGTTGTAGCATCCTGCTGTTTTTAAGCTATTATAAAAACCTACATCCACTTTCATCCCATAAATTGATTGTAGAATATAACCAGACCCATTTCTTAGAAAAAGGTAAATTTTCTCAATAATACTGTTCTCTAGGTTTTTGATTTTCTCATTAATTTGGAAGGATGAAATAATATTTGTTATGTTTCAATGTGATCAGATTTAAACGTATCTAATGGGTCATCCTTTCTGATGAATTGTACCTGTAATATACCTTGCAACGTAATTATTCCTAAATCTTGAATACAGATTAATTAGATTTTTCTAAAAGTATTTCGTATTGCAAAAGTCAACCGTAAGTAGCTTCTAGTTTATTCCCTCATGAATAAAAACACGCACTTCTTCATTTTTTCCACTTCTCTCATTAAATGGAGAAATATTTTTATTGATTACCGTATATTTACCTCTTCCAAATTGATCACTATTATTATTAGCATGAGATCTAAAATGAGCTTCCACTTCAAGGGTTTTGCCTTTAAAAGCACATATTCTACATGTATGTAGCGATGCTAAGTGGTTTTGATATTCCATATTGGTAGTAAATATGTCTTTACCATTCGGGCAGGCGAATTGTTTTTTCTTCTCTAATACCTGAAAAAGAACTTTAAAACATAAATATGTTAAATTTAATAATAAAATAAAAGTAAAGTTTAACTAGACTAAAAGTAGACCCTTTTTTCTAAGACAGGCAGGCTTTTCAAAGGCATTCGGTGAAAACGGTGGGATGAAAACACACAGCATAACAGATGAAGCTCAAGTTAAGTTATATTACAAAGCTTTGACTGAGTCAACTTGCGTATCTTCTAAAAATATCAAAAAGATTGTTTTGTCTCTTCACAATCAATTTCTGTCGTTTCCGAAAATTCAGGTTTTGTATGGATCACTATCATTATTTCATTTCTGTATTAGTCAGAGTAGCTTTTTTGCATTATGTAGGATACAATTTCGTAGGACTTTTCAAAACTCGAAGGATTGGTTGTATCCATAAGGTTTTCAGATTTGTATAATAGGTTTATTTTCAGGTTCGTAGGATCTTCATAGTTTTTCTAAAACTTATGTTAAATAATTCAACAACGAAAAGGGTAATGCTGATAATGAATTATATTTTTCCGAATTTAGAAGATTGTTTTAGTGATCAAATTAGTAAAAGTAATAAAAGTATTTTTCATAATTAGGTACCGGGTCCATAATCTTTCATTGATTCTTCGACAAATGTTTTTCCATTTGAGTAATTGCGGTTGTAACCGCTGGCAAATACTCCTAATCTTCAAGGTAACCCCTTTGCCGGGTAGCTTGCTTTATCGCTGAAGTAACGTTTCGTAAAGTAGGATTGTCCCTGATGAAAGCTGCTCTTTACTCAGTAATGTTTAGGATAAACAACATCAATCATTCATTATTGTAGTTTCTATTTAAATTTGTCACAAAAGACATCTCTTTTCTAAAAATGCCTGTTACCATAATCAGGTTTTGGAGGACTTAGACGCAGAAATACCTCTTTTGTTTTCCTCCTCCCTCCTTTGTTTTAGGTGGTTTTTTGTTTTAGGTAGTTTATAGGTTTCTTCCTCTTCTTCATCTAGCATTCCGTTTATTAACTATTCCTTTAGGTGCAGGGTTGACTGATTTTGCAGCTTTATCTCAAGTCTCCCCACCAGAAGATCCACCTGCAGCTGAAGCGGAGGTTGAGCCAACCCCTTTCAAATCCTGCCATCCAGAAAATTTAGATGGTGAGGAAACTTTGCGCGTAGATTTCTTTTTACAGTTGTTGGTTTTACAGCAACCACTCCAACATCATTCTCAGCTTCACTGGCAGAAAAATAGATAAGCTCTTGGCTTGCCATCCTACAAAATAATATAAAAGTAATAATATCAATTTATATAGAATTAAAAAGTATAAATAAATGAAACTGCTTACTTTCTTAAATCTAATGTTTTTGCACGCGTTGCAATCATTTAAATAGACAGCAGAAAGACAAAACTGTATTTGGCTAAACGTCAAAGAAACTGAACTGAAAATATCACTAGGAAATGTGGCTGTAGTAGTTTTAGGATAAAGTAGAAATCAGCAACTGATTCTATTTTGGCTTTTGTACAGAAACTTTTTATTCCATTTGCAAGAATGCGTTAAAAAACTTAATTAAATTTGCAAAAATGTTATCAATTCAATTTATGTTACGTTTTTATTTACATTAGTTGACCTAATGATACGTACTACGTGTTGTGTTAATTAGGTTAATGTACTTTTACAAGGAAAAAACTATTGTGAAGTAACTTATTTCCAAATTTTGTCATCCTGTTGACCAGAAACCTCCATCACTACGTAATGTTGCTTCTAATTGCTATAGGGAAAATATAAATAGATGCTAACGATTACGTAAAGTTAGTATTATAAAACTTATATTCGTTAGGCAAATTATCTCTTTTTGACGTCGTCAATATACTAGTCCGAAACAGAACAGGCTGATAAAAACGTTCTCCTTTTAGTACCAACGACTTTTTAGTACCACTATTCATTATGCAATCAAACATTTAACCTCAATAGTCCGTGTCTTTCAACATAAATCAGATAATATTACATTATTCTTGTTGCTAAATACTTACCAATTACTCCACCTAATAACACGAAACCTTTTGAAGCAAACAATGAACGTAAATGAAGCTTAGCTCCAAAACCTGGTGGCAGCATTACATTGTTTGGGTGTTGGATTATTAATTAATGAGGGAAATACAATGACTCCATGAATGCCAATTATGGAAATAATATAGAAGGAAAGGAATCGGATTTCGTATTTGTATTTCTTTTATTTCTATATAAATCTTAACACTAAAACTAAAACTATCCGTAGGGTTGCTGCTCTGGGGTGGTCCCTACTGCTCTACTTTGGTCGATGTGGTGGTGATGACGTTCTTTTCTGTGGGGCTGCTGCTACTACACATTGCATGGGTTCATAATAGCTGTATCATTACGTACATACACACATATTACTATATCGTTATATCACTCTATATCACTACATCTTTATAGCGCTGACGCTTACGCTGCAAAGCACGCTTACTGCTTTGGCTACTTCTTACCATAACAATACGTTTGCTAAAGCAATGCTTTGTCACTTCGATGAGCGTAGTGAACAATGCTTTTGATCATGATGATGATGATCACAATATCTCTACGTCGTTACAACATGCACACGTTAAAAGATATTTTCAATTGTAAATGGGCAAAGGTTCACAACCGTCGGACTGTGGGAAAAACATGTTTGGTTAATATAACCTCTAAAACGTAAATATCCATGGTAAGCCATCATACGGCAACAACCCAGGTTTTCACCAATGTAGTCAAACCAAAAAAGTCGCAAAAGTGGTCGAATGAGCAAAAAAACGATTTTCAAAAAATTTGCCGAGGTGGTAGAATGAGCAAAACACGGTTGTAAAAATTGGTTTCAATACTAGATTTGAAAAAATTGACTTGGGTTATGTGAAGTTTGACTTGAGTTGGGTTAAATATGACTTGGGTTGGGTTAAATTTGACTTGAGTTGGGTTAAATATGACTTAGGTTGGGTTAAATCGAGATTTTTAACATTCAAAATACGGTAATTTTGACAACTGAAACCACTTTTGACCACCATGTGGGGAAGTGGTCAATTTCATGGTCATTGCCAGCACTTTGTCCACTTTGACCCCTCCCTCACAACGACCGAAGTGGTGGATCCAGTGATTTTGAATGATGGTTAGTCAGGTTTTAAAAACGTGTTTGAAAATCTAGATAATTGATATTGAATTTGTTTAGCATACAAATGATTCTTAAACACTAGTACAAGAGGAATGTTTATTTATCTGCACAACCAGTTTTTCAATTTTAAGCCGGAAATTTTTTAAATTGATTACAATAACAAATTTGGGCTTTGTGTAATGAAACAGTAAATTACACTACTGCTGCCCTATGCTAAATCCATTAGTGGATTTACCAATAATATAGGTAAATACCATTTAATGAAAATTGCAAATTTTTTTAAAAATAAGACAGTTAAGTGGCCTAGTCAGTCCAAAAACATTACTGACAGGATTTTTGTACATTCGACAATCGACTGTTCCAAAACTGAAAAAACTCTATAGCTAAATTACCTCCAACAATGTTATATTCAAAACAAAAAAATATTTTATGCCGTTATATTCTTTTTATACTTAATTTTAGGCAGCCATGAAGCTAGAAAATAAATTAGAATATATTTTCACTTAATTATTTATTGAAACATTTTTTAAAGCAACGCCTTCCTTCTCTTCAGGTAGCACTTTAGAGATAATATGATTAAGTGCTCTATTTTATATCCAACGAATGACGCACGTAGATATTATTGCCACGTGGAATCCTAATGTACACGCTGGCATTTATATGTTTCAAGTCCTGAGCACTGAACGTATGAAATTTGCCTTGCAGTATGGGATGGAAAAATGCAATTTACCCCAGTCTGTTATTATTTTGTTTGCTGGCACATGGATATATTCTGAATTTAAAAATACCTAGTACTTGTTTAATAAATTTGTATATTGGCAACGATATTCTGCAGAATAGAATCATTCCAACAGATACAAATATATGGACAGTGTATTTTCAATTAGAAAACACAATAGATTTTAACACTGATTTAGAAGACGATCCAAATTCGACATTTTTATATTCCAGATATGTTTCTCAGCGTAGCACCTATTGTGCAATGTTTTTAATACAGTCAAATAGCTTTCCGTATATCCAACAAGTTATAAAAAATTCAGGGTTTGCAGCCTCAAATCACGTTTTGTTTCTTGTACAAACAAGCAGTATAACTGATTTCCAAAACGACTTGATTCAAAATCCGGAATTTTGGTATACTGCGGACACAACCTTTTTTGAAATCACCAGTTTCACTAATCAAATCAATATTTCTGCCATTTATTGCTTTTGCTGCGAAAAAGTAGAAAAATTGAGTTTGCAACGTGATTACTTCAACAAAGTAGCAATAGAAGTTTTCAATAAACTCAAAGAAAAAATTAAGTCTACAAGCTTGAACAATCATGCCTATCCAGCTTCAATATTATACGGAGCATATGCCAACTTTTCTGAACAAAATGTGTGTTTTAATGCTCTGGAAAGCACTCAAATGTTTCATGGAAATCTTCGTTTCTGTCACGGAGGTAGCATAGCCAAGCTATTTTTAGCCATGCTGCACACCAATACGTCAATGAAAGCCAACAATTTTGTAACTTTAGAAAGTAAGCTGATTATTAAAATACCGATTCCATTTGTTCGTCAAATGTCTGAAGATATAGCATTTAATGGAGGAAAACTAATCCATATTAGGATAGACAATGCAAAGTTAATATATTGTAAACTAGTACCTGCCAGATACCAAGGATCATCGCTTACATTTGTGAACGTTCTAAGCTATGAAGTTTGGATTGCACTTTTTTGTATGGCATTAGTATATCACAGATTTCTTAGTGACAACGTATTTGCAACAGTGGATTTAGCTATGCCTCTAATTGGAATGGAACTACGATATAAACATATTCATGCTTTTGCTGGAGTGTACCTTGTGTCGGCATTAATACTTTCAGAATATTACTGCGAAACGTTGTCACTGGATTTCAAATTTGCTGAGGGTGAAACTTCATTAAAGCAACTTGTGAAAGAAAACTTTAAATTGTATTTTTTAGGACAAAAGCAGATAAAAGCTTACATGGATATGTTTGATAAAACGTTAGTTCAAGAATTGCAAACTGCAACTGGAGTCTCCAACATTTCGAAGTTGTTCTATCCGGAAGAATTTGTGTGGCCCAACTCAACAACAGACCTTTTGGAAACCATGCGATTAAAGAAGATTTTATTTGTAAGTGGTCTTTCGATTGAAAAGCTTTTTGGGAGCTTAGGCTTAGTTATGTATGAAGTAGAGAAAATAATTGTAAATGATAAATACATTTGTGAGAGCGTTCTAGTAGATGGTATAAGTTATACAAAAGAAACCAGTACATTCGTTTTGTGGGGTGTGGGTTCGCGAGTTTTGTTTGAAAAGTTTAGAAGTTTGGTGGATGCTGGATTTGAAATTCAAATGCGTGGATTGACACATTTGAAGAAATCTATAGGCCAGAGACTAAGTTGGTCCGAGGTAAATACAAATTTGCAAAAACCGGCACCGTTAGCATTAGTATCACCTTTAGGAAATGTTTGTGTGGGATATCTTTCCATAGAGTTTTTGGCAATTACTGTATTTACTTTATTGAGGTTGGTACCTATTTGGTATTATATGTTTATTTGGAAACCTCAAAACCTTAAAATCTCTACTTTTAATAAAGTCTAGGGTTCCAAGAAAGCAAATAAGATGACAAACAAAATTATACATATAGAACAAACTGAATAAAAATCTGCTTCGAGAACGGTAACCAAAAATAATGTAAAATTGAAAGATGTACTTGAATGTAAGCAATTAAACTGTATATCAATCAACTGAGTATTATGCAGAAAACCTGTATACTAGAATCATTAAATGTTCCACCTTATTCAAGTAACCTGCATTCCAGTTGGCTTTTTTGAATCGTCATATACCAAAACCAGCAAACCGTCGACTAAGAAAAATGTATTACAAAGGCATAAAAAAACAGTTTGCGATTAATTCCAACGTCATTTAAGTTTCCACATTTATTAGCTCGATGCGTCAGCAGGTGAGCTTATTAACGAGTAGCGTGTCCGTGTGTCCGTCTACTTTATTTTTGGGGTCTATACCAGGCTATTTGGGTTCTATACCAGGCTATTTGGGGTCTATACCAGGCTATTTGGGGTCTATACCTGGCTATTTGGGGTCTATACCAGGCTATCTGGGGTCTATACCAGGCTATCTGGGGTCTATACCAGGCTATTTGGGGTCAAAATCAGGCTATTTGGGGTCAAAATCGGGCTATTTGGGGGCTAAAAGGGTCAAAATCAGCAACTTTGGGTCAATTAGACCCATTATTATCTATTATAGAGATGTTTTACCTATTTTAGATGGACTTAATGGGCTTTAAATCAGGTTAAATGGGGTCTAAACTAGGTCTTTCGCAGCGAGGATTTTTAATGGTTTACCATTCTCTGGTTTATTTATTTATTGATACAAGCTAGCAACCTTACTGCAAGGTAATTACGCTAACAGAGTTAAAATAAGAGATACACATAAATACTTCAGATTACCGGAAAAACTTAAGCTATTTTAAATATTTTTGTGCTGGTTTTTTAGGTTTTCTTACTGCATACTAGTTCGAACCCTTTATGCTTTGCGTTGATACCTTAATGAATGTAATAACTACAATTGTACATTTTCAGCTGCTATTTAAATGTGTAGTATTCAAACCGATACCATGTACTTTAGATTAGGTTAGATTAGATTGATTTTATTGTCTTTCATGTGCAGATAACTTATAATTTGAAAACTTGAAAAGCGTACACCTCGGTTGAAAGTAAATTAAATGTCTTCGTCAAAATAACATAGCAACCTGGCATTTGTTAGGCAAAAGGAATGGCTAGATTAGTGACTGATTTAGGAACCATTGGATAATAAAATTAGAGTTTTAGCACGACACTGAAATATTGATGATAGTTTGCTTGCAGTTATTATTGTATTTACATTGATAAAGATGTTGCGAAAACTAGTGTATGCATTTCATAATGGTTAAAGGTGGCGTGTTACGGAATACTAACTGTGTATTATTATATCAAATGCGGCTAATTAGGACGGGAGCATAAGTAAATTTATGTTATTCTTTGCATCGGGCATTATTTAATCTTTTCATCTTCTTGGAATTTCTTCCTTTATTTTTTACAGATGCTTACACATGGTAAGTTTTGCACTTTTAAATGATTTATTGCTAGGAGGAGAGAAGGCGGTTTGCACAGAAATTCCATGTATGCATCCAACTAATTTGCCTACTATCAAATTATTATTATTCTGATCCAAAGGAGTTAGAAAAATTAGGGACTGTATGCAAGGTACATTGTCCAAAAAGAGAGCCATTAAGAAATTATAAAAAATGCTCCACCAGTTTTAATTAACTAATGATATATATTTTTATTTGGAGAAGCCAACGTATACCTATCATCATGTTGTTCAATTCCAACCACGCAAAAATAGCAAACGTATTAAGTCGGCAGTAGAAACATCAAAATAAATCATTTCTAAAGCCTACAAAGCAAGTTTAGCTTTTGAAGGAAAATGTCTTGTAATAAGTCTACTGCTTCGAAACCTTGCGCTTTACTTGACTTTGTTATATATTTATTAGGAAGTTTGAAATTCAGTGTTGCTTTGATATCGCCACCAGCAAATTCCAGTCTAGCTTGTGATTTTCACGTCATATCACCTAAATTCGAAACGCAATTTCAATCGGTCAATTTGTCCAGGTCAGAATGGACTTTTCATAAATCCGAACCTCGTTCACTAAACACGTACACAATTCACGAACCAAACACAACAACATGGCAAGTTTCAGAAAACGATGTAAACATTTCCTTAAAAGACGGCTACTTGAAATTTTCTGCCAAGCATTATGATGACGCTTGCAAAATATTTGTGGTATTCTTGGAAACGGTTGAAGAAATAACTCAAACTATTCACAAATCGGGCTATGCAACATCAACCGACGTGCTATTTTATACTTTTGTGTCAAATCCGGATATACTAACAAAATTCAAAACTCTTCAAACCTCTGAAATTGAACCCTTTAATACTAACTTAGTTTTCTTTGACAAAAATCTAAATCGGATTTGGCTGTACTGTTACTTTTGTCCCAAAACTTATTTTTACGTTGACAAAACAGGAAATCAAACTTTCAAGGAAATTATTTCGTTTCATAAGTTTAAGCTTAATGGAAACGGCTATGGACAAGAGATTTTATTCTCAGCAAATGCTTTGATTCCACTTGCAAAATATAGTAAATGTTCTAATTCATTTCGCACTAGGGCATTAACACATATAGCTTTTAGAAAAAATGTGGAAAACTGCGATAACTTGGATGCCGTACAACTTGCATCAATTCAGACTGCCTGTAACATTTCCTTAAAAGTAAATCCTTTTAGTGATTTTGCATACGCCGTAGTAACTCCGCCTTGGTTTCTGCAGGTTAAAATTGGGGAAAGCGTATTTCAAAATATTCCTAATGAATTTGTAAACACCAGAAGCAGTTTGTACATGAGCCGTTCGGAAAGTAATTTTAAAGTTATTACCTGTGTTTCAAAATACGATTCAACACAGTTTGAGTTCACATATACGTCTTGTATCTCATTCGAGTTCTACATAGTCTTTCTTCTTGTTTGTATACTAGTAGCGTGGGTAGAAAATAGTATATGGAAAGGCGCTGATATTATTTGGCTTGTGGTAGGAGCAGCTGCGCATTTAAAACACCGCCAGGGTATACTCTTTGCTGTTGCAATTCCAATTTTGCTAATAAATATGGCATATCAAGGCTTCATATCGTCGGAGGCATTAAGCTTTACAGGATTTCCCACAGTGCAAAAACTACTTAGCCATAAAGGATACAAAGTGGCTCTAGGTGAAGCATCTTCTTTCGTTCCTTTATTGACAAGTTATTTACCAGACCAGATCAAAGAAGCTGCCAGTCTCAATCTGAATGTTGCTAATTTGACAAGCATTTTCAAATATGAAAAGGGTTTAGATAATCTCAACTTTAATTTGTCAGGACTTTTACAATTTGTGGAAAACCGTAAACTCTTAATAAGTACAGGAAATCTTGGTGAGTTTGGAGATGGCTTTTATTACCTTATGGGCCGTAATGTTTGGATGGCGGATAACAAGCTATACTGTAAGGGTTTTGACTTTGAGAAGGAAAGCAAATTGCAAATAGCTATAAGTTTTCGATTTCATGGATATTTATCTAAACAAGTGTATGACTGGCTGAACCGAAACGAGGAGGTATGAATAAGGATTAGGTTTGAACGCTTACAAACTATGGTAAAAATTAAACACTTTGAGGATATTTCTAGAATTGTAGCACTGCTGGGATACAAGCCGCCGCAGAAAACAGAATTGAAATCGGCACTAGGTGTAGTTTTTTTAGCGGTTGTGCTTTCTTATTTCGTATTAATTTTTGTTAACATTATTTACTATCATGTAGAGTACTTAAGAAGGTTTTCAGTATCTTTGGTGCGTTTTGTCACAAAGCATACTACTGGTTTAAAATTCAAAAGAAAAGCTAAACAGTCTAAAGATAATACTGTTAGAATTACTGTTTCAACAAACGATTAGCATTAAAGTATTAAAATACTTACAGCTGCACACATAATTTACAAGCAAATAGGTAATTAATAAATATTTCCATTTTTGGGAAACTTGTTTTCTGAGTTTGTTTAAAAAACCTAATTAAACTAAAGTATATTAAGTATTCTGAAACAACAATTAATTGTCGGAATTCATCCACGCGCCGGGTTTCTGGCTCCGCACAAAAAAACTTAATTATGGAATTGCTTTGACCTGTTTTCTGCCTCGTGTCATCGATTAGATTTTTCAGGTAGCTTTATTTATCTTAAAGTTTTAATAGCTGGAGTAAACACGCAGCAATATATGATAAACTAGGCTAAGGTTTTTATATGCCTATTATATTTGTATTATTGCTATAAAATAATTTATAACTATTTGTGCATATAAAACATAAAGCATATATCTATAAAACTACCGGGGCCAAATAAATAAAGATTTTTAAAAAATCAAGTATATATTTGTAAGGAAAATTTATTACAATAACACTTAAGATCAATGCTTTCTTCTGATATAATGAAAGTTTCGTCATTTGTGCAAAAAACAGCAAATTCATATAGAGCTTACTTATTGGATTCCAATCCAAACGGAATAAAAATGAAACACTAAAAGTCGAAAAAGTAGAATCGACATGAGTAAATGTTCAAATGATATTGCGTAATGTAATTCATGATCCAATGATGCTTGTCAATTGTCAAGTTTTTGTCAGGGCTATAGCCCAGCTTGTTTTTCCTAATTGTTCCATATCTGCTATATTTTGTTTTGGGAAGGGTTTCCAACATTTTTCACACTTTTGCTTCTGCCGGCAGCAGCTAATAAAAACAGTATATTTGTAAACGTGCATCTGTGTCATATAATAGTTACACGTGTATTTTTCATGGAGCTTACCATTTCTTCTGAACCTTAGGCCTCCGCAACCACCCGCATCACATCCTCCAAGGCTTCCACCTCCTCCGCCACCACCTAGACAAAAATATTGAAATACATAGAAAGTCCATCAAATTATCAATATGCTACTTACCGCTTCCACCTCCACCTTGGGATGAGCTTGAATCTTCAACGGAAGATGCAACCACGACTACCAAAATGGTAACGCCAAACCAAACGAGCAAACGTTTTGAAAACATGTTTTCATTTAAAAACTATAAATTTGTGAATGGTACAAAATTTGTGAATGGGGTTTTGCTTTTATATCTATTGTCTTTAGTTATAAAACGCTTGAAAGCGCTTCAAAAGTCTAAATAATTGTTTCTCAGAATTCCAAAAAAACCGCAGTTAATAGCGTAGTTAGCATTATCAAACCGGTTGTAAAACGATAACGTAATGCATTCGCTGTAACATGAAATCGACTGTTATCATTAATTACATAGTACTGGGAACAGATAGAGAAGTGCGATTAGTCGGGGTATTTAAAATACATTTGTCCTTATAAATTCTTTTGAATGCATTAATTAAAAGCATGTTTGTTGGTTATGAAGCTTACGGGAGCTATATGTACACCATAAGGACAGAATTTTCACTACTACACAAACATTGTAGTTCTTTTCTGATGCAATTTGTGAGAAAGCTGAGAGTCAACAAACTTCATTTTTGCCTATGCTAATGAAGCATTTTCTAGAAAGGCGATAAAAACAATCTTGATTGATTGATTGATTATGTGCAAGTTGAAACTGCGGAAACTCCCACTTTAAAGGTAACACATTATCATTTTCAATTTTATCCGTATCACATTTGCTGACAGTTAAGTTGTAAGGTTTTCCGATCAACAATAAAACACTATCATGTATCATTGAAGGATTGAATGACTGATACTGCTACAGGCTTTTACATTATATTGTGACACTTTACCGCGAACATGTTGTGAAAGCAAGGTAGGTTTTAATACTGGCTTTGTTATCAGAGCTTACATAATGATAGATGCATTCATGACAAATGACAACCTTCAAAATTGCAAACTTATTTAAAGCACTTGCCAATAAATTGCCAGTAACTGATAACGTCAAAGTATACTTTGCATAAATGCCGGAATCAACTATAGATGCATAATCGTGGACAACTTTGACCTTCGACGATATTCATGCCAAACAACATGATCACCAGAAATACAATGCTACAAAAAATTTTTTTGCTTTGCTGCTTACTACATTTATTCGCCAATCAAGTTTTAAAATTTTCAACAAATGTGTTCTTATAAACATGTAATTTCAAACCAGCTATCAGTACACGTTTCGTTCATAATAGGAACATACCAATCGCCGATCCAAGTCTCAAGGTATTCTTCACTCATACAAAGATTTGAGCTATTATGAATCAAATACACCCCATTGTTCGAACTATCCTCCAGTTTCCACACAAAATCCGAAAAGTTACCAACTCCTTCGGCATAAGAAGTAGCCCAATAATCTTGAATGGTTAAGTAATGCTCATGGTAGACATTCCGAATTCTAAACAAGTTGGTAGAGTTGTCAACAGGAATTAGATTCCAATTGGTGGTGGTATTTTTCAACGGCTCATGTGTAAATTGTATCAGACCTTGGGATGGAACAACGTCGGACACATCGAAAAGCTCAAGAAGTCGTCCGTCCAGATTGTGTTTGATGGTGCATGAGGCATTGGAAACTAAAAATGTAATCAAATTAGAATTTTTAAAGAATATTTGAAAAGTTTAAAAAAATAAACGTAATTACTTTTTTCACGTTGCAGGATTCCAGGAAATCCTAGAGCCACTTGGCTTGCTCCAATCAAGCTGACACTTGCCAACACTGCAACTAAGGTATTCATTTTTATAAAATGTCAACGCAACAGCCCTGTTTGGTGATCAGTTCAGAAAAGCTAATAAACCAACTGGCCTGGAATGGAACCTTTTATACATGTATTTCAGCATACTTTGAACAATCAGGTTAGTTTAATCAATCATTTCCTTATTTTAAATTATTGATATTCTGATGCAAAGCTGCTTGTCAAGCCAGGTGTCTGTATTTAGCCTAAATGAATCAGTACTGATAATGCTCAACTGTCATTCATTTTTGCTTGATTTGAGACAAAGTTGTCAATTGCGTCAATCATATAGATTGCGCATTCTTTTGAGATAAATTTGAAAAGGTTATTAATATTTCTTTGCAAATTATTGCGCAAGACACTTCAACCAAAGCTTACGTGAGAAAAAGCTTTTGAACATTGACCACTGACGATATATTTCTTGTATCCGCAATGTGCATCTAAAAAGAAAAGTATGAGTATTTCCAGCAGTTTACTTTTAATGTACTTTGGCTAAAGATGATATTGCTTCAGAATTAATATACGCTACGAATTCTTCTGTCTAATTGAAAAATACACAATATCCGGGAGATTATTTGCCTTATGAAAAGCACTGACTCAGTAAATTTGTTAAACAATTGAACAAGTTTACGTATTTGCGAACAGACGCATCAATTTCACAGAAGAAATGTGTAACATTTTAGCTTTAAATGCAAACCTTCTGCCACTACAATCAGCAATACCTAACAAAACTACATATGTAAATGTCCCATGCATTAATATGCAGAATTATATTCATAACTGAATTAAAATAGCTTAAAATTTTTGTTCCTAGCACCGTCAGCAGCAGCAGGTTCAAAATTTTACTACATTTTGTTTACCTCCAAAACAGAAATGACACTTAGAACTTAGAAGTGTGTATCAAATTGCATAAGTTTGTAAAACCATTGTTGTTTAGGTCAATCCTCACGTATTTACATATTGTGCAGTGCAAGAGCAATCAAATTATGTGCATGCTTTAATAATAAAATAAAAAGACTAGAAGTATTCTTTACTCTGCAATTTATTACTATATTAGCAATAGAACTTAAAATGGTTTTGATTAAGCATGCCACATTGTGCTTATTCAGTGCAAGTAAGTTTAAACCAGCTATCACCACAAGTCTGGTTCATATAAGGAACATACCAATCACCAATCCAGGTTTCCAGGTGCTCTACGCCCATGCAAAGATTTGAACTATTATGAACCAAATAGATTCCATCGTACCACTCATACTCAAGCCTCCACACGGATTCCTCAAAGCTTCCAACACCCTCCTCATAAGAAGTGGCCCAGGTTTCAAAAATGGTTAAGTAATGATTAAATTGGACATTCCGAAGTCTAACCAAAGTAGATTCTAAGTTAGTGGAGTTCTCAAGGAGATTTAGGTTCCAAACTGTGGTGTTGTTTAATGGTTCATGTGTAAATACAAGCTGTCCTTTGGGAGGGACATCCTCAGTGAGAGCTCCGAGTTGGAGCATCCGTCCGTCCAGATTGTGTTGGATGATGCATGTCAGATTGGAACCTTAATAGAGTAAAAAATATGTTTTATGACAAATTAGGTTTTAAAATCAGAAAATGTTCCTTGTAAACTAAAAACCTTTTTGCAAGTGTTGCGTTGCTGGAAAACCAAGTACCAACTGGGCTGCTGAAATCAAGCAAACGCTCAGCCAAATAGTAACCAAAGTATTCATTTTGTGAAAGTTTTTTTTTTTGCAAAACTCCTGTGTTGGTTATTGGTGTGATTGAGTTTGTAAAAGCTAATGAACAATCTGGTCACAAATGTCACCTTATATAATCAATTTCTGCGTAAATTTTTATCTGTGATTGACTGAAAACAACTGATTGATAAGTTCTAACATATCATTCTGCCAGTCGGTTCTTTTTGAAACAGGGCACTAATAATATTTTAAGAGGGTTCAATTGACACTTGATACTGCTAAATCTGTCAAAAGGTGGTTATTTGCGTCAATCGTATTGAGTGGGTGTACACTAAGTATTAATTTCGAAAAGATACGGTTGTACTCAACAAATGATGTGCAAAACACATCATTTATATTTTGCGTAAGAAAAAGGTTTTGAACATTGATCATTCACGGAATCTTTTCTGTATCCGGGTTGTGCGGGGGTGCAAAAATATATGACTCAAAATGTTTTCTTTTAGTGGTCAATTCTTTACAATACAAAATGCAGGTCCTATATAGCTAATGATAGTTATGTTGTTCCAGAATTACTTACTTTGCTATTGCTTCTGTTGGATCTAAAATTGTAGAATATCTAGATGATAAATGGCGTCTTACCCAGAAATGGCATTAAACGTATGAAATTAAAGAGTAAACACATTTTTTTTCGTCAACCCACCACTGACCCGTGATTGCATGCTAGTAACACACTTTCAAGTTGTTACGACGAAAAAAACAGGGTCTGTGTTGTCAATCCAATGCTGGATGAAGGTCTCCCCAAGTGTATTCCAAGCTTTTTTATCTCGAGCTTTGATTTTATCTGCACCACCGAAAGCACTATCTACACCAACCCTATCTGAGATCTCTTTATTTGTCCGGTGGTCACCAACCCAGAGCCCTTCGGTGTAACAGACGCTCTAGTTGGCTCCATAGGAGGGCTACTGGTGGAATTTTGTTCTACGGTGGAATCTATAAAGACAATGGACTATATTTAAAAGCTAGAAAATTTGTAGTTTACTTTCTTGCAAATCCAATAGATTGCGTTATTACGTAGCATAATTGAAATTCCTCATTTATCAAGTTTTTTGTATGATAGTTTTATTTGTTAAGTTTTTGCGCGAAAGAGTAAACTGCTTCAACATAACTAGTTCTAATGAGGTACATACCTACAAAACCAATAAAATCGTGATTTCCTGATCAGAACTAAAATGCAATCAGAAAAAATGTTATTCAGGTTTTGTCATGTTAAATGATGCTGAAATTAATTTATTATTGCTCCAGTTAGCCTATTTTCTTATATGAGATATTATATATCGGCAGGTTTTATATTTTTCAAGTATTTCTCGTTCAAAATAGAAATATAGTTTATTTAGCATTGCATTATCCTTCTTCCAGTAACCGTCAACGAGTAAGCTCCACTTCCGCCTCCTCCTCCACCAGCTCCAAGGGGCAGTCTTCAAGCCTCATCATTGCGATGGTCCTATGTACAGGTACAGTTCACTTGATCTGGCTCTTATCTTCTACGAGCTTCCGTTCTGCTTCAACCATAAAAACTGCGTTGTTTATTCATACATTCTGCCTGCTATTCACCGATCTCTCTTGGCGTTGCTTTAATACAAGCTATCCGGAAGTTGTAGCGTAATGACGGACCAGTGTCCTGCTTTGACTTACCTCTTGTAATATTTAATTACAACAATGTTATGTGAATACATATGTATTGTTCGTTTGGTTTGAAATAAATTTGAAATGGTTTGGGGGCTGAATTTATGTAAAACAATGAACTTTATGATGACTGATTAGCATGGAAAATTTTCACTGAGTCAGTGATTGACATGCTTGTTCAAAACGATAACAGATAACCAACAGATAAAGTGAATGCTCAATCTGATGATAGGAGCATCATGCGCTGAGCCTGTGGTCTGATTCTGCGCAGTTTTGTATCACCAGCCTTTGATATCCAACATATTTCCTCTTTCCAGATGAAGTTTTGTAAGCGTGCTAAATTTTAAAAATTGAATTGTGTTTGTTTCAACGAAAGTCCTTTCATACTGCTATAGTAATTTTTGTAAAATATACACGTACATACACAGTTGCTAATTTATTTACTACAAATTATTACTATTCAATTACCATTCTTCAATTTTAAAGTTCTTCAGTTATCAATCAATCAAAATATCAAGCATAATTAGGGTATCAAGTTGTTTTAACCATCGATACGGGCCAGTAAATGTACACAAATTACCGCTTTAAGAAATTGTGAAGGCACAAGTGATTTAACACAAGTTTAAAGACAAATTTAGGCACCATACCAGCATTTGTTGCAAAACATGTCAGGAAACAGTACAATCAGATGCGAGCTATGTAAAAAAGAGTTTCGATATTCATGTGATTACAAAAAACATTGGCGTGTACACACAGGCGAAAAACCTTACAAATGCAAAATATATAACAAATCGTTTTCCCAGAAACCTCATTGTGTACAACACAGACGTAGCGTTCATGAAAATTATAAACCCTTTGAATGCAGAATATGTGGTAAATGTTTTTCGCAAAACACCCACTGTGTTCAGCACCGACGCAGCGTCCATGAGAAGTATAAACCATTTGAATGCAAGCAGTGTAAAAAGACATTTGGGAACAAGGATCATTTAAAATCTCATGAAAACATCCACACTAGGATTAAGCGATTTCAGTGCCCACTCTGTGAAAAACGTTTTTTGCAAGCTCAAGGTTTGAGAATTCATTTAAAAAGTCATACCAAGGAGAAGCCGTTTCAATGCGATCGCTGCAGTCAACGGTTTGGTTTAAAAAACCAGTTAAACGCTCATCGAATAAAACATGAAGGTAAACACACTGTGAAATAATTGTTTTAATATACTATCAATTATCATAAATTAAAATATGATTTATGATTCAATTCAACACAGGAGAAAAGTACAAGTCCATTCGTTGTGTGTTTTGCAACTCTGGATTCTTTACTATGCAAAAGCTTCATTGTCACATTCTTACTCATACAAAGGAGAAGCCATACTTTTGCAGCAATTGTGAGGAATGTTTCAACCAGTCATCTATTTTGCAAAAACATATAATTATAAAGCACTCAGATGAGCGCAAATACCGTTGTGAACTGTGTGATCAAACATTCAAAGTGAAGTCGTCATTTCAGAGACATGTTCAAAAACACTTGGGTGAAAAGCCTTTCAAGTGTCCAGTTTGCAATAAGAAATTTATTTCCAACAATGAGCTCTTTTTACATAGTGCTGTGCACACTACAGCCAAACCATTTGAATGTAAAGCATGCGGCAAGTACTTTGGTCGTCTGGATAATCTAAATGTGCATAGAAAACGTTTGCACTGACATGGCATAAAATTTGTCAGTGTAGTTAACTAGAAACAAAACTCAACTGAAAAAAAATGTACACATGTAGTATGAACTGCAAGATATTGAATAATTGGTTCCAAATAACAAAAGGAATAAATCCAATGTTTGTAATTTGCATTTGCTAAAGTAGCTTAAAATTTATTTTAATGATTTTGTTAGGTTACCGACATATTAGGTTACTTACGTCCACTCGTAAACACCTGATAAAAGGTTTTTGTAAACGATGCATTACGTAGCTACGCTGTTCTGCAAGCTCTCATTATTTGACTTATTTTTTACAAAAATATCTTGAATAGTGACTAGATTATAAAACAAGGTAACAGGTCATAAAAACTTCATCGTAGACGCAGCATATGCTGCAGCAGTTGTAACTACGAAAAATACGACTCAACTTGTCAGTTTCTTTGTTTGCTTTTATTACTGTCGGAAAATTGGCGTCATGTGCTGAGCACGTCA
Source organism: Entomobrya proxima (assembly GCA_029691765.1). NCBI lineage: Eukaryota > Metazoa > Arthropoda > Collembola > Entomobryomorpha > Entomobryidae > Entomobrya > Entomobrya proxima. The sequence goes on from CM056168.1 coordinate 62,054,540, forward strand.
TGTCTTGAAAAATTTGTGAGTTTCACAATCATTTTTGTTTTCTCTCAACGAAAATAATATAGCGTACAAAATATTAGTTTCACACTTTCTCATAGGGGGAAGTTCTAAAATTAAGTATAAAATAGTAATAACAAACATAATGCATTGATATATTATGTAAATTTCAGCTATCAACTTTGGAATATTGTGCACACTTGAAGATAAGTAATATACCTGCTTGTATTTATAAGTGTCATGTATAAATGTAGCAGATAACATTATTATTCACGACATAGACATTCAAAAGAATATGGGCTTCGGCTTCCTTAAATATGGTTCTAACTGACTCCTTCGTACCTAAACATTTGAAAAGATTCATTCATGAAAACTGACTCAAAACCGTTTAACAAACATTGAACATTTGGATGCAGGGTAGAAAGAAACGACAAATTAAATACCATGTTCCTACGTATTTTGTCTCTAGACATTTATTCTAGAATAATTCTAGAATCCCGTAGACCTAATACTTGAGAAATTGCATAAAAATGATTATATTGTGATATAAGTCAGTGGTTTCCAAGGTGGAACAATTTAATTATATGATTTTGTGCAAAATTGACAATAGGAACATAATAATTTCCTTGGCTTATTCATGCTATACACTTTAGTGTTTTTGTAGGCGTTACAAAATACTAAAGCACACAAGAGTACTGATGTTATAATCCATCTCGGGAATATAACATTGGTGATGTTGTAGTTAGTGGGATAAAGAGGGCTCAAATCAGAACCAACAAGATGGATCTTGCAAATACACTTGTTAGAAGTATCAAGCATACTCCAATACAACCCCAAATATAAGCGCCGAATACATTTGCTAATTCGTGAAATGGAATTGCTGAGTTTCCGCGTCTCCACAAGCAAACAATCGAAACTTTTCACTAACTGATATTAAAGGGAAATGTCGCGTAATAAGTTTGTATGGCTCTGATCCGACTTCAAACCAGATTGTTATTGGGGAATAGCAAAACTTCCTATCAAACTGATTTGTTATTACTCCATTTATGTATTAGCCTTGATCGACTCTGTAAGTAAAGTTTTCTAGCACTAATTGAATTATTATTATTGACACAATGTGACCACGAGACGTAGCCTGTAAACTACCTCTCAAAATAACATTTTCGTTTATTTTGCACTGGTTTAGCACATCTACATTGAGTACGCATTGGTCACAGTGCTCAGGGCCTGACCTGCCAACGAAAGCAGAAAGTGAATGTTTATAGATGTAGCAATAGCATGTTATTATGCATTGAACCTAAAACTAGATGTTTTGCACTGTTCTGCTCATTAACCAAACCTCTACCAGGTTTTGGGTAGATGGCATCTAAAATTTCTCTGGTCGTAACAGGGTACGTCATTTCTCAGAATTTCAGTTGCCTTCAGTTCCCCGTTTTTGCTCGTTACACAGGTTTTTGGTGGTGTGGATATAAGTAGAAAATGTGATAGAGCAAATTCTAATAGGAAAGCATTTTTACACTTTGATTCTGTTGCAGTAAAAAAATTGGAAAGAAGGAAATTGTACGCATTAGCAAAATTCTATTTCGTATTACTGCTCCAACAGGGAACCCAAATAAATGCAGATAGTGGTTTCAAATAAAAAGGGAACCTTTGGCAAAATGTTAAACCTGCTGCCGTACTTGCTTGTATTTTAAGGTTTTTGAATTAACTGACAGTCAAAGCAACCAAGCAACCAGAGAAGGCTTGCAAGATTAATAGATATAACATTTTTAACAAACAGTATTGGCACTATGATTGCTGTGTAATGTACAAATTGAGTTTGGAATATTGAATTCATATTCCAGTATTGCTATAGCAATAGCATATGTTTTAATTTCTGGTTCGTGCTTTCATTATACGATGATTTACAATAAGCTGGGTAAACTAAAACACTATATTAATTTTATTATATCTGACTGCAAAAAACCTGAGATCTTAAACTGAAAGTTTTTATAATCCACTTATGTGTCTAACTACAAACACCTATTTTGTAAACCTTAGAAATCCAAATGCGCTACTGAGTTCAATTATTCGCGCCTTGGACAGCTACTACGCAGTGTCTATTCTGAAGTTACGTATACATGAAGTTTTTCTAGAGTGGGCGGTTTACTGCGATCAATATCGATAATTGTTTGAGCAAATCGATTTTACCTATTATTACAAATATTACATATAAATTTGCAATCCAAAACCTGATTCTGTAATCAAATTGATCAAAACCCAACTTTAGGACTCATGTTTTCAAGAATTTCAAAACTCAGACAATTTATTCCAATTTCGTAGTATGCTCACCACAATATCAGCTACCTATTTAAAGCTAACTGGTATACGCCCTTTTGATTTTCTTTCCAAAAACAAAATAAAACGTTTAGTATGATATTTATTTTTCATAATATTGCGCAACCTATCTTTTAATATCGAGATAAAACATCCATAAAACTACATAGTAGTATACACTTATTTGTACAATGAAACTATAACAAATATTAAACTATATTGCAAAAATTTTTATATAATAGTTGACCTAATTGGAAATACCACTATTTCCTTGTAAACGTTTTACAAAAATTTTCACTATTCAAAATGTTCTAGAAGCTCCTGGAACATTTGTATTTAGGAGGTTACCACAGAAAGACACGTTTTGGTTAAAGCAATAAAATATTACTGTTCTAAGCGATTGTTCCGAATTCCTGTTTTTTATTTTACTTATTTCTGTCAGGTTTAATTAAACGTGAATTGAATTGGGTAGAATTTAAATATGATTTATTTAGAGGAACTAAGTAAATTTCACAGTAATATAGTAACCCCAATCGTTAAGTGTAAACCAAGAACCCGATATCAGCCTAGAATACAATTGGTATCATCACCATTCCTAAATTCCTTAAACGTGTATCAGCGTACATTTGCCAGAATACCCGGTATCGTGATTGAAGTTCAGCTAGATAGCCAAAACGCCATAACCTTTTCCAGAAATCTACAAACCTGGAAACAAAAAGTGTGGACTGTATTTTGTTTAATTTACTCATTCCTAGAATTTTTATTATGCACTACTCCGCTATTATGTAAATTATTTTTAGGGAATAAAATTTGCATGAATATGGCTCAAGGATTGTTATGTGTGCTTTTTCTTATAACAGGAGTTTTTATGATAACACAGATTTCCACAATTTACTATCATCTTAATCCATCGTTGCTAAGCAGTATTAACAAACTTCTTCTGTTGAACACAAGATCAAACCCAAAAGCAATTAATATTCCAGGAGGTTTGTTGCTAAGTTACCTATTATGTGCGACAAGTATTGTGGCTCCATTTTGTATTATATTTTGCATTCTTCATTTGGATCCTTGCTACGTTTTTCTGAACAATTTTGTTTTGCGCTCTGAATATCAACGAACACCATTGGAAATATTTGCAAGTCTTATGGTATCAATTCTGTTTATGGCATTTGGATGTTTAACATGTCTTAAAATTGTGTTTCACGTTTTGTTGCTGATACTAGTGCTACTTTTAGCCATGTCATCTATAATTTATACGCTAGAATTTAAGCAGAAAACTATGTCAAAATACGAGATCGTAGCTGAGTATATCTTGGTAAGAGTTTTTGTAAATACGGTAGGACATGTTATGAGCAGTACGACATTGTATTTTGTCATATGGAGTCAGAGTTTCCTAGTGGGTAGCGCTTGGCTTGTTGTTCACGGGTCTAAGGTAGTTCCATTATTTATGGTGGTTTATGGTGTAGGTATGTTTGTTATAGGTTTGTTATTGTCACAGTGTATTTTCCACTACATTGCAAATTGTAGAAGACAGAGTATTGAGTTTATAAGAAAGCAAAGAGTTTTTTGGTATACAACTAGAAAAGGCAATGAATATTCGTGCTTGTATAAAAAGTGGAAAGCTCAGCAACCATTTCCGTTGTATTGTGGAAATTACTTTGCGTTCAGCAGAGATTCTGAACTTAGTTATTTAAACGTGCTAAGTACAAATATAACAAATTGTGTGCTGCTACTGGTACCATAGTGGAATTTCAACTTATAAATATAGCTGAAGAATTATGTTTAAGTTTAAATGCTTGAATTTTATTTAGATCACCGTTTATAAACTTTTGATAATACAAATTTCAAGCATCGTTGTCTAAACATATACAAACTTTTAAATTACAAATTACACATAATTACAAATTTTTAAACCTATATATATATGCTTAAAAGTTTATATTTAAAGTATCGATTACTCACTTCCTTAAAAGTATAAGCTGCACAGCCATGTCATTTGCAAAATTAATACAGTTAAGTGGCGTCTGCTTATCAATAAAGTTAAGCGATCCAAATTTCACCTTTATAGGTACAAAACTCCTACACGCTTTCTTAAAGTAGCGAATTTCAACTTTTGAACTGCCGTTACTGGAAATAACACAATATTTCATTTTGTTTAAAATTTGCTTAGATTTAACATATAATTGAGACATGCTACCAAGCAGCACTACTAAAACCAAGCTACTATTTGGAACAATACACCCAAAAATGAGAAACAATAATGCATTATCCGCAGATCGAGGTAGCTTTACTAGCATGGCCAATGAGAAAGAGTTTAGAGGAATTGAAGCCAGAATAATAGCTGTTAAAATGGCTTTTTGCTGTATCTCGTTCATCAAAGTCCCCATAAGATAAAGTGTTCTGTAGTTATAAACCAGACTACCCAAGCTGGTTGCGCACGTTAAGCAATTCGAGAATCTAGATATTTAAATAATATATAGTATTAAAGCTGTCTAAAAATTTTACCTAAATTTTCAAACCACATACCTTTCCAAATGTTGGAAAAACGATATTGTGCACAGAATCACAATCCCGCTTCCTGCAAATGCTCCACTGAAAAATCCAAGTGAGTGCACCCAGTGATTAAGCCCAATTACAACTAGCTTTATCAAAGCATTTACTGCTTTGTGTTTTAGTGAACCAAATGGCAGAAAATTAACAAATTTATGAGAACACTCGGGAATTAACCAATAACCTATCAGTGATGGCATACATGGTTTGATAAAATGTAAACCGCAAACAAAGACAAATGGAACTATAATGCAGTTATAATATATCAAATGGGCTAATATTGTATTGAAACTTGGTTTGGCTGGTTTAGTGTTTTTACTCATGCATTGATTTATTTCTGGTGGACCAAACCTCAAATTCAAAATTCCATTTACGTAAAGGCAAATACTTATTGCGTTGGTTCTGCATGAAATAAAAAAGCTATGACCTGCAGCTACAAATATGACAGCGAGCGCAAATATGATTTTCTCAATTAGCGGAAAGTTGGTTGAATTTGACGTTATTATCCTAAAACCTCCTCCAGCTATAAGTAAAAAGATAAATAGGGAGTGCACATGAATTTTTGTTGACGATACGTTTGAGGGATGAGTTCCAACTCTTAGTTTACGTGTAGTATAATCCCAGTGTAGTACAGCACTACCCAGAAAATTTGAAAGATTAATGAGTTTTTTAAACAGGTGTAAGTTTCTCTTTAGCTCTGTCATGATAAACTTGAATGGTTAGGTTTCAGAAATATAAACTCAAACAAAATTATATTTACTGAAAACTGCAAAGAAAACTATTTTGCAAACTTCCAGCTACTTTTTTGACCTTTAAATACTGAAAGCCAAAATTATCCTGAATTATATTTTATAAATTTTATAACCAATGAGTTTTTGAATAAACGTTGAAAACCTTAGAGTGTTGTTTACTCCAACGACGTAAAACCTATTTCATGTAAGACGTTGAGTTATATAAGAATTCGACAAAATAACTAAACTAAAGCGGATTTAATTGGTGTTTAAGTTTCAAATCCCAATATGATTTGTAACAGCAATTAAGATTTACAGCAAAATGGTGGATCTCATGGAAAACAAATTGAATAGTTTGAAATGTCAATTGTGTTGAACAGATATAACTGGTTTGTAAATACAATGTTTCTGTAAATTACAAGCATATCTCACAATCGTTGTAAATACTAGCTGTAAAATTTAACACAAGAAAGGAAGAGCCGCTAACATTAATTGAAAATACAATAGTTGCTTCGAAATACCTTTCACAATAGAAAACGACGAATAAAACTTGAATAAGTTGACAACATATTATATTACGTAAAGAACATTCGTTTTCGATTCAATCAGCTATTCGCGGTTTAAATATAACCGTCAGAATGTTTTAACAAGCCTTCAGTTCACCTCGCAGTTCTACTAAGTGTTAAAAACTTTCAAATTTAGAAATGTAAATCGATTCTATCCTGCGTCATTCAATATGCGTATCGAATGCGTTATTGGAGGTAACTTTGTTAGAGGCAGGCAGCTATTTCTGTGACGTGATTTGCAGCTGATGTATAAATACCCTTATATAGCTCGTTGCTGGAAAATTTATTTTGTAGAAAGTAGTATATCAGTGGTTAAATTAATTCAAAAATCAATGCAATTTAGCGGAGTTAACTTTTCGATAAATTCTTCGAGCCAAACTTAACTAAAATTTGTGCAAAACTTTTACAAATTTTACTAAAGCGTCGTCGTTCTTTTACTATTGCTTTGTTTTTCGCATTTTGTGCAAGAAATCACACGACCTTACGTAAAATTGGGACATGCTTCCTAGAAGTACCAACTGAACCATGGTGACATTAAGGACAGACACAGCACATATTGCAAAAATGAATATGTTTTTTGCTGGAGAATGCTGTTCTAACCAGCATTACAATTGAAACTGCCTGAAGCGGAATAGTCACCAGGATGACACCTGTGACGAGACTCTTTTGTTGAATTTCGTTCATGAAAATTCCCAGGATTTGCAGCATTTTGTATTTGCTTTTCATGTTGAAAGACTTGTTTGATAGCTTTGTGCAGGCTGGGATCCTAAAAGATTTTAAATAAATTAATCTTTAAATATGAGACTTTTTAAAGCAAAATAATAATTAATAGCCTGTAGGTATCTCTTCAAGTGCTCCCAAAACATTAACGTACTCATAACCATAATACAACAACCAATAAATGCACCAAATTGAAAGCCAAACGATCACATCCAGTGATTCAGCATCAACACGCATAGTTTAATCATGCTACGAACAAAACACCAAACCAAATAATTTACAGTTTGAATTTCTGTATTTAGTTGTAAACCTTTGCATTCAGGAATTAACCAACATCCCAACAGGGAAGGCTTGCAAGGATGAAAGAAAAATGCTCCATAAACAAACACAATACACAATAGGAACAAAAATAGCACTGTAATATATCATACGTGCAAAAATTGCATTAATTTTAAACAGGTGACTTTGTTTCACAAGTTTATTCGAAAAGTTTTATTTTGTGAAAAATGTTTCAAACAAAAGCAAACCGTTGACTTAAAGACAAATGGACTTGTATTTGGTTTTGTAGGAAATAATGCACATAAGAAGAAAATTCAAATTGATTATTGACACTACGTATAAGATTTTGTCAGTAAATGAAAGTTCTTTCGCATTAGGTACTACAAGATTGTAAGCTCCTTCTAGTAATAAGAGCAAGAATAGTATTACGTACAACCGAATCTTCAGTAGCAAAGCATAATACTCTTTGGATGAGTTATTAGTAATTTTTAGCGTCCCGGATTTTTTATCCCAGAAAAGCAAATTACTGCCAAAGGCGTTTGTTAAGTGAAAGATTTTACTAAGGAAAGGCAAGTACTCACCAAACATATTGAAGCTTCTGAGTGGAGATTACGGCTGAACGTTAATAAAGCAATTTATACAATATACTGAAAATACTGAAAATACTTAAAATTGAGACTCAACTTTTTGAATACATCGAGAAGATTTAGGAAAACAACCAGTGAAAAACAAGTTGACAAATATTTGCAGCTAAAAGATATATAAAATATTAAACACACGAGCATGATTTAAATGTTTAACTTGACGGAATATTACAATTAAGTTTATCAGCAATTATTCAAGATTATTTACTTTCGAAAGAAAAGTAACGTAACGTAGATATATTTTCTTGACAAAACCTACGCAAATATTGGTCCTTCTTGTAACTTAACATTAATTGCTCTGATGTCAACCTTTAATTGTTTTAAAATTTCTGTTTACGCAAAAATATTTTATCTGACTTTTGAATTTAAATTTTCTATAAGGTTAACATTAATTGTTGCAAACTAAATAACCTCCATTACATTAATCCAATCGTTTATGATATTTCTATACCATACCATTACATACTATAATTTCCGATCATGTAAAAATGTCAAGTTATGCTAACTTTATATAAGTCTCTTATTACGAACAAAATCAACAAAATCTACAAGCGTGGAAAACAAGTTGCCGGAAAAGAAACCTCCCGAATTTGTTTAGTCCATTAAATTATATTTGGATAAATTGTTCAAATATTTTTCCAAGATAAACGGATTAGAAAGCTTGATTAGATTAGAATCATATTCCTAGGAGTTTATTTGGGTGGCTAAAAAATAAATTAGCGCTTGTTATAACGTATGTTGAAATTCCTAATTTTAGAGCTCGCTGTTGATACTTGGTATATATATATACTAATAACATTGTATAATTAGTCTTCTAAGTATTGTCAGTCATCACCTAGCATTAGGCTAAGTAGGCAGCACCAACTTTAAAATAAGCTTAAGGATACCTATGTTATATCTCCACTAGTTTGATGATCACTTCTTAGCGCAGTAGCTGCCGCTGCAGAAATTTTCCGACACGGACCGGACTTCAATTTTAGTATTTTTTGCTTACACTCACATTTTAGTAATTATGGTGCACCCACTGGGAACACTAATGAATGAAATTCTGCAAATGGAAACCATTCCCATATTTGTGGTTGCGGATATACTACTGCTGTCATTTTGCATGACGGCTTTCATCCGAATGCCCATAAACCATGGAAACATTCCACAGCTTGCATTGCTGCTTGCGTGCATTTGCAATACTTCACTGGCTCTGATTGTCCTTTTGGGTGGATTGGCAAAAATATATACGGACTGTAAGAAAGTTCAACAATGTCTGAGTAAACTTCAATTAGAGATGAACTCGCAGTCTAAGTATGTCGTACCAAGCAGAAAATGCAGAATCAAGTTTTTAAAAAGCTGTAATCCAATGAGAGCAAAGTTCGGGTCGTTGAATTTTGTTGATCGTTTGACACCATTGGTGTGTTTTGATTTTGCTAATAGTTTGACCGTGCAACTACTGCTGCTCGGAATAGAGTATGTTGATGAAACAATAGCAGATTTCAATTGTTTAATATTTGCGCGGAGAAAATCATAACAAAAATAACGAAAACTAATAATTGTTGGTTAATAGCTAAGAAACAGAACATTATGTCTTAACTCCACCAATTTACTGTAATTTTAAATATAATATGGCAAATCCTAAGCACATAAAATTTGACATTTAAATATTACAAAGAAATATATTAAACGAATTATATGATGACACAATAGGTTACGATAAACTCAATATTATGTTAATCTGTTTATGGCAAAGAAATAAATTATAGTATATTTTTAAAAGTCACAAACTTAAATGCTAAATATCTCCCTCTGTTAAGCAAATTCTCAGTTTATGCAAGCACAATTAATTACACAGGCTTGCCATGACTGGATGCTTTGAAAACTGCCCCATAGTTAAATTTTGCTGACTACAGCAACTTGTTTTGTAGAACTTATAAGATATAAAATCTTGTTTTTCTTTTTGAAGCCAACAATTTATTCGTTTTGATTTCCTCCTTCTTATTGTTTTTCTTAAGGTAACAATTAAATGGACGGAAAGCCGTAAACAGCTTTTTGCTAAAATATTTTCTCAAAGCTTATTTCAAAATGTATTTTACCGGAATATTCTCTCTTTTTGAATGCATCTTGTATTCCAAAATTCAGCTTTTTAGAAGCTCAAGTTTTGAAAACTTTGCTAAGTTTTCCCTGACTCAAGGCACCATGCTTGAAAGAAACCTATCTTTGTTCAAAAAAGTTTGTCATTTATCAAATACCTATGGTAGCTCTTTACTCTATTGGAACCCAACTTCCTGTAGACTGAAAACAACTAATTTAAAATATAGGTTTTTACTTTACAAAATTGGATTCCATAGTTTCTGTGCTGCTTTGCTTCTAATTGGTGCTATGCTAAAGTTTCATTCTCAAGAATTTCCACTGATTGAAAAAATCATATTGTTGCTTTCGCTTATATTTGTATTAAAGGGCGTGTACTTGTTATGGAGACATTTTTGAGATTCTGATATCTCGGAACATTTAGGCTTTATTGAGCTACAGTATTATTTAGCATTTAGCGCAACTAATACTTAACAATATTCACATAAACTAAGATTCATTGGGGCCTTTGTGTCCAGTGCTGCAAAGTTCTTGTTCGGCTTATGCTCGAAACCCATATCCCGATTTTCCCGATCATGCTGCCACTTTAGTGGTGATATTTTTCCAAGTAGTATGGAAACCTTGGGGTAAACTGTGTGGGTTTTGTAGATAAGACTACCCTGCCTTACATGAATCCCAAAAAGTTTCGATATCTTTGCTAGTGGAACATTTGGAGCATGTTTTGATTTTGGTCTAGATCTTAGAAAATTATTTTTGTAAACAAATCGGGGTCTAGATTTTCCTCGCTGCTCCTGATCCTTGACTGCTGGTTGGTGCTTCCGTCTTAGTGCAGGCTTTGATGCCCAATTTCTAAGCTTTAGTTTGACCTAGCGTTTGTGGACTATTGTTGAGTTTGTTGGCTGCAGCACTAATTGAGGTGGAAGGCTCCTCGTCGAACAACTTTGATGTCGTCTTCAAGCTTCCTAAGAATGCCACCGTTACAATACATCCTTATGAGAACCTGAACCCTGATGTTTTTGTAGTTTAGTATCCCTGAATTATTTTGTATATACACGTCTGGCGCTTACCTTCTTCTACAAAGTGTTTCACTGCTTTAATCGTTGACCTTTTAGCGAAATTTTCGAAGTAGGATGTAACCCGTTTTAAAAACGTCTCTTTCTCCCGGAAAATCATGACGATGCGTTTATTTTGGAAAACCGAAAAATACATCATATAACCCCCAAAGGACGAGCTATCACATGATGCATTCAATTTTTTATCTCCTGCCTTCATTTGCATTTTATCTCTATTTGCGTAAATGTCTCCACAACAAGTACACGCCCTTTAGCTGGCCATGTGTACTTAGTTACTTGTAAAAACAACGCCGTCAGCATTTGCTTGTATGTAAACGGAATAATAAACTTCAAGTTAAACCATCCAGTCACAATGCCCCAAAACGTACTAAAAGCACAGTTTAGACGCAATGGTTTCAATGCGCTGCTAGCCCATTTGATATACTACAATTGCATTTTAGTTCCACTTATTTTTGTTTATGGTTTGCACTGGTTTCACCCATGCAAGTCTTCGTTAATGGGTTACTGGTTGATTCCGGAATGTTCAAGTTTTAGCAAAAACAATTATGTACAAAATATAAGTCCTTTAGGTTTTAGGGCTTTTAACATAGTAGCAAAATTTGTTGTGCTATTACTGAATCATTGGATGCACTCAATTGGATTTTTTCTTGGAGCGTTTGTGGGAAGCGGCATAATAATCCTGTGCTCAATGTCATTTTTGGAACATTTGGAAAGGTATACCATATGCTAAATAGGAAAATATAACTTTAAACTTAAAATTTATTTTTCCATTTTCTTATTTTTAGATTTTCCATCTATGTATATCAAGAGACAAATTGGGACAACTCTGTAAATAAATATCGAACACTACAGGTCTTAGCAGTTGTTATGAACGAGGTGCAGCAAAAAGGACTGGTCACTGCTGTGATTCTTGCTTCCATTTCCCTAAACGCGTTTTCAGTGGCAATGCTGGTTAGGCTACCAAGAACGATGGAAAACATTATTTTGTTTGCTATTTTTGGTGCAATTGTTCCAAATACTATACTGGTTTTGGTAGCACTTCTTGGAAGTATGTCACAGTTGTTTATGAAATCTAAGAAGATTTTGCAAAATTTCAAATATTCTTGGGAAGATTTAAGTCATTCGAAGGCTGAGAGGCGTTGGCTTAAAAAAGTGTGCAAAAGTTTTACACCCGTTAAAGTAAAATTTGGATCATTAAATTTTATAGATAGGCAAACACCGTTAAACTGTCTAGACTTTGCAAATCAGTTGGCAGTTCAGCTTTTATTGTTGCACAAATAGAATGAAGCAAGCAAGATTGTGTCGTGGGACAGGAATATGCTAATATCAGGTTGGTCTACTGTATTTTGCTGCATTAATAAAGTATCGCATGCACAAAAGATAAATTGCAAATTAAAAGCTTTGTGTGATGGTACTTATCTCTTTTAGCTTGCTTTAGGGATACATTTTGATAAAATCGATAATTTTTATTCATGTGACATAGAACGACAGAGTTTTTAATTTCATTGCATGTAGGAAAACTGAAAATCGAAATCTGAATCAATATTTTTTTATTTTATATTAGGCTGGGCATGTTTTCTTTCTTGCTGCTGATACAAATTCAATTAGCCAAAACCCCGTTTTTTAAATTCGTGATTTGCTCACCTTCTTGGCTGGAAAGTAAACACTTTAAAAATGTGTTCTGGTATTTTTTGTGGGATTTTTTTGGTGTAAATGTCAGAAGACATGCATTTTTGTATCATTTGGTGATTTTTAGTCAGTAATCAGTTAATTGTTTAGTAAAATTCAGTTTTATTTTACTGAATTTTTTAGCTGAGCAGATAAAAATATTGTTCTAAGCTTTCTATTTAAATTTATTTTTAGACAGAGAAGTTATATTATTAGAGATGTTTACATGCTGTTTAATCACAAATGTTTATTTGAATGGTAATTTCACTATTACACTACGTATTTTACCTTAACTGTTTCTAATTTTTGTTAATTACACAATTCAATTTACCGTAGCACTATATTTGCAAACAAAGATGCGGAGGTTTACACTACACATAATTCTTTCTGCACTTTACGAGAATATGCCCGTTCAAGTTTTCTCATTTGTGGTCGAATTACATCCGAAAATTCAGAATACCGTTCAGCAACAATTCCCACATAAATCAATTGCAAGCTTGGAATTTGCGTCCAAATATTTGATTTATATATCTTGGATGTCGCTGCACTACTTTTGTTCCAAAACGTATCCATGTTATCCAAGCATCGTAAAATGTCAATTTTTAAATTTTCAGTTTTGGGTGTTTGGGCTGAATTTGGTAGGTGCTTGCACTGTATGGGGAGTTTCCTTTTTTCAATTTCTTTATTTTCAAGATGTTTAACGTAATCCGCATGCGCAAAATGCAGTTGTAATTTTTTCAGTTTTGTCAAACATTTCATAAAAGAAAATGACCAATCGTTTAAAAAATTAGACCCAGCAAATGAAAGATTTAGTGTTGTTAAATCTAATAATTTGAGAGTGGGTGGAAAATCAAACCGCAAATTATACCAAGACAATGACAAAGTCTTCAATTTTTTACTGTACTGTTCAATTTCTTTTAGCACGAATATTGGACAAAGGTCAAAGCAGTTTGAGAAAAATTTGTTGCCAGTAATATTAATGCACAAATTTTCCAAGTTGACAAAGTTCCGAAGATTTTTAAAATGACAACTTTTGGCATCATCCAAATCCAAACATGTAGTGCATGGATTCCAGCAGAATTGTTTTACACTGTTAATGTTACCCTCTGATTTAATTATATGACACTTAAGCTGTGTGTAGTACTTTAACTGATTTAGTGTATTGTTTTCTATTTTTATTTGAATTGGTGTGAGGTTGCGACTCACCAAAATCTCTAAGTTTACCAAATTAGGCAGAGATGGAAAAACAGTTTCTTCCAAAAACTGGTTTAAAATTTTTTGTTGTTCTACACGCTTGTGTTTTTTGTGTTTCCCATTCTGACGAATGGTCAATTTCAATGTTTTCAAATTTGGTAGATGCTCCAGTACCTGCCACAAGAACTTGGCTATGTCAACCGGTTTTATCGGTGGCTTTTTAGATAGTTCAATTCGTAATGTAAAATACCAAATTTGCTTTCCAAAATTATTCAGAAATTCTATCAAAAATTTGTTCAAACTGCTTATTGCTATGTTTATTGATCCCGAGACAATCGGATTGGTGGCAGAGTTTAGAAAAATATTTTGAAATTGCTTTAATTTTGATACCGGATTTTTCCGAGTTCGTTTATGGACTTTTGAAATGCAAATTTCAAACAAGTGTCTAAATTGAGATTCGTGGTTTTCTACAAATGTACTGTCAATATTCAATCGTTCACTTTCTATGATTTTGTCAACAATATTTTTCCACAGTTTGCACACTTGTCTAGTCAAAAGTACATTATTCTGCGGACACCGGCGATCAAACAATAAGGAGAGTGCAAGGTCATTAGTATCACCATCTTGGGATTTTGGAGCACGGCTTACATTGGCCGGACTAGTTCCACTGATAAAATAATCAAGAACTATGAACCAGACCTAAAATTGTAAAAACAATATAGGTATAATAAATAATTTGACGGTTGTTTTGTTATAGTTTTTACTGCTAACCTCTTCAGGAAATATATTAATGGCAGCCTGACGCTCCATCTTAAACACGAATTCAAAACATGCGAGAGTTAATTAAAAATAAGCGTAAACTTAATTCCAATCAAGTTGAATTGCACTTTTAGTAGTTTTCACGTTTTGAAATTTGCACTAGGTAATACCGTAGGTTTAATCAGTACTTTTCCATACAATTGTGTACGTTATAACATTTCCAACTCTTGAGCCTGCTCTAATAAACTTTGTTATTCTATGGAGGACTGACGCAGTATGAAGGAGAAGTATGCTGCATTTTCTGTAAGTTCTCGGTAGCTAGTAATTTTCCATTTTTGTAGGCATTGTTGAAGGATATTACCCTATATTAGGATGAAATACTGAGCAAAAGGTTGAACATGTATATTATAGGCTTTACCAACAGCTGTAACAAAAACGCATGGAAATATTTTAGAACAGAAGCTTTATATATTTATTGCTTTTATGGTGCATACAAAACTTTGATGCTTATAGGTAGGTAAGAAAAAGGAACATGGGCTACGGCTACTCTGCATTTTGGTATTGACAAGGAGTATGCGACAAAATTACCCTTTCGTAAAATACACACGTAGGTATTCTAAGATTCAATTCTTTTGATTTATCATGCAGCTACTATTTCGTGCTATACATGTCTTGAAGAAAAATGAAGGGTTCAAAAGTCATAACATTCTAAAAAAGTACTTACCCACCACGTAATTATTTACTACGCAGAGGATTTCCATTGTGCAATAAAATGGTTTTCTTGTTTCAATAAAAGTGCTGCTAAATAAGCTGAAATCAAGCCAAAATTCTGAATCATACCCACCAAAACCAGTTTAATACTGATAAGTTTGAATATGTACCTAAAGGAAACATTCTTCCCGGCTTTTATTAAATATAAGCACCCGCTTTAAAAGAAATGAAATAATATTTTAATATTATGGAACTTGGAATGTTGACAGTGCGACTAATTAAACATTTTTATATTTTTCATACAATATTTCAATAATGTACCAGTTTGCAAAACTGATGTGACATGATATTTAGAACGGCATATTATAAAGATGTGGGAATTCATTTACCGTACATATAGACAACAATTTCCTGTTATTTTTGCCACTGCGCTGGAGCAACCAAAGAGCTAACAAATATTTTCACCTTCTCAACACATTTTATCAACTTTCTTAACGGTTTATTTATTCGTTTACAATTGGAATATAGAAAAGGTCTTTCTTTTATTGCCGGGAGGCATTCCTGGAAATAGACGAAAAGAGATCAGAAGAGGCTGTAAGAAACTTAATCCTTTCGTAATCCTTCATTCCTTGTACGTAGAAAATTTAGCAGGACTCGTTTGGTTTTTCGTTCTGGAGCACCTACCTATATTATAGTAAAAACAGCAAACAAATAGCATACTATTCTCTCATAATGAAACAAAAATGTGATAAACTTTTTGCGTTTGCAATGCTCTTATCCTGCTTCTGTAGTATACTGTTACCCAATATGTCATTAAGTTCTTAGAAAAGTATAATTCTGAAAAAACATTCAACATGCACAAAGCTAAATACTTGTAGTGTCTATAGGTAGTGAGCAATTTACTTTTGGTAAAAAAGGTGCTTTTACGTTGCCTCCTTCATTTTTCCAACAATAGAAAATATGTTTTTAGAATTAAGAACAATAGAGTTCTTGAGAAACGAAAAACGGAGTACAGAGAAAAGTACCCGAAATGGAGATGAATAAAAATAATATTAATACGGAAGGCATTAAAACGCACAGCTATTGCCTTGCTCATATATGCACACAAACCATTTCTATTGCATAGTTTGTACGCTGCATTCTATCCGTACAATATCTACCCAAGCATGAAAATTGAATTATTACCCCTTGCAATATTTTCGTAAAAAGTGAGCAACTAGTATAAAAGCGCTGAATTGCTGAAATGTTTTCACAGTTTAAAACCTTATAAAGAAGAGACAAGTCATAACCCGTTAAATTGAACTCCAGTCAGAACTTCTCAGCTAAGACCACTGTAGGTTATCAATAAGTGCAATGAAGTCTGCTACAATTACACCAATTTTGCTGCTAGCAATATACCTGCATTGTTTGGACGTGCATGGCGGTACACTGAAGCATGAAGTGGATTCTGCAAAGCCATATATTGTAAGTAAAATGATTGCTCTTGAAATATTATCATACAACTTTACAAAATATAATTCAATCACAGTAATCGATTTATGCGCATTGAAATATTCAAGCATTGTGATAATTAGCAATAACGCACTCACATTAACTTTGGTTTACTTTTAACAATTTTGAAGCCTCCACCTGACAATTGGCCACTCGAGAAAATAGAATATTATGACAGTAGCATGTGCTTGGTTCCACCAACACCAGGGATGTGCAGGCGACCATTCCCCGTATTCTATTTTAATTCGACTACCCTGACGTGCGAACCATTTTCAGTAAGAGGATGCGTTAAATTAAAAAATCTGTTCCACACAAGGGAAGAGTGCGAGCAAATGTGTGATTCTGACTTGATAAAAATGTAAACTACCCAAGGGTACTATTGAATATTTTCACTTTTCCTGTTCATTTTAACTTTCCTTTAAATTCGGATTTGTTTAAAAATGTGTATATAATTTTTTTAAATAATCCATTTGTTATGTCTTCAATCAAATTAAGTTTCTCATACAAAATCATCACAACACCGTAGCATCCAAATCAGTTAGTATACACCACAGCACGTTTAATTTATTATGGACCCTGGCTTCTTGGGAAATTTTAGATTAACACAGAAAACTCATAAGTGCGTTAATTTTCATTTTGAATCTTAAGCAAAGTTATGATCAAATTCTAAATTAGCTCTACAAAAACAGTTAACAGGCTAA
The DNA here is from genome assembly GCA_029691765.1 of Entomobrya proxima. NCBI lineage: Eukaryota > Metazoa > Arthropoda > Collembola > Entomobryomorpha > Entomobryidae > Entomobrya > Entomobrya proxima. The sequence continues at coordinate 62,072,016 of CM056168.1, forward strand.
AATATATATCGTGTCAGTTTCATCGTTTTGTTGCATATTATGACAAATCGATAAACCTGTAGTTTCCAGTAAACTTTTGATAAAACGTTCATGTAATTTACTGAAATAGTTTGTTGTCCGAAGATAAAATTTGCAATTTTCCCCACAAATTAAAACATATCAAATTTACTTATTTCCTGCTGTAAAATCTAGTTCATAGATTTCGTTACACCTGACAAGCATTTGTTAACGAGCTGTGACTTCTTGACATCAAGTATCCAAGTTTGGTATTCAGGATTCAGAATGAAACAATAACTGAACATTTCTAATTTTGGTCAACCGAAACTAATCAGTGAATCTGGTTGCAATCAAGCAAATGCAAAATATAAGCTGAAATTATGTTCCACAACACATTTAGAGATGATCTGTTTTGAAAGTGGTGGAGCACAAATGCATGAAAGTGTGTTATATCTTCTTAATAAATATGTACTTGCAAACAGTTTTACATCAAATTTTCTATTTTATTTTAAAAAGATGTTTTGTTCTGTCTTGTATTCGTTAACACAAAAAAGTAGGCTTATGTTTTATATTGGATAGCATGCATTTCTTCTTAGATTTAAAGTATGTGTTTCACTTAAAATATATCATATGTCAAGACACATATATAACAACTGCTATGAAAGTAGATAAGCAAAAGAATTGTTTTATCACTTACTAATTCGTACTCTACTTTGATACAAGTAGCAGTTGTGCAGTAAGCGAATTCGCAAAATCAATGCATTTCAGCGGTGTTGATTTTTCAATATAATTAAGCGAGCCAAATTTTACTTTGACACAATTACAGCTTTTCAGAAAGCGCCTAGTCCATCCACATTTTTTTGATTTGTCGGAGTATCTCCATGCAACGTGTTGTCTAATAGTGTACAATGTGTGTTGAGACTGGGAACAAATTTCAGCCATTCCTCCTAAAGGTAGAAGTAGGACAAGTGGACAATCTATCATCACCAGAAATAAAAGCAAGTTAGGTACCAGTGTTTCCATTGTTATTGGCATTCTAACAAGCAGTGTAGTACACAGGGACTGCATTGTGACACAAGAAAAAACCAGACAAGTGTTGGGTATCCGCTGTAAAATTTCATTCATGTGTACACCCAATATTTGCAGAGTTCTGTACATTACGGCCATTTTAGCAGCATCAGTTGATTCCAAAATCCAACAATTTTTCAATCTGTAACAAATTTCATAACAAATTCAGTACATTGCCTTTACCAAAAATAAAATATGTTTTTGCTTACAAATGCAAATGATCGCAAAATGCAATTGCGCATAATATTATCAATCCAACAGCAACCAAAGCGGCAGCATTACAACCAAATGCCCAAAACCAGTGGTTTACTAACAAAACGCATACCTTTGCAAAATAGTTTAAACTCAAAATTACAAAGCCCTTAAGACAGTATTGTAGATGACATTCAGGAATCAGTTCATGTCCCACAATTTCAGCTTTACAGGGATTTTGCCAATGGAGTCCGTATACAAATCCAATTGGAAGAAGAATTGCTGATACGTAAATGGCATAGCACAGGAGTATGTTTAAACGATCAAAGGCGTGCAGCTTTCTCGATGCAATATTTTGAAATAGGATTATTTTCTCAAAGTTTACTAAGCCGTTGATTAGGACGCAGATTGTATCTGCGTTCCGGTAACATGATACAGCGCACAGATATGTTGAAATCAAAACGACTATCGTAGCTGCATAAATGAACTTGTCAGCCCAGGTTACTTTATCGGGAGGATTTAGCACCAGTTTGAAAAGGCCGTTAAAAACAAGCACGGCAAAGAGAACTGCAACAATTGAGATTTTGTTTCTCAAAATTCTCTTATGTTTTCCAAAATCACCTTCATTAATGAGTCTTTCAGACTTTACATCCCATTTTATCAAAACACTTCCCAAAAATCCAGAAAGACAGCATAGTAGCTTGAACACTTTTATGTACTTCTGCATTTTGTAAACTTTTTAAAGTTTTTATCTTATTCTCTGAGAAGAGTGTTGACATCTGGAAAAATACTGAGGGTTTGATCCATGACACAGCTCACCTAATCTGATGGCACGTTTCTTCGACATGTTCAATGATTAATGTTCTACACAAACACGATAAGGGCAGTTTTCATTATCCAAATAATTAAATGAAACATTGGTATCCAGGTCTCAGTAATTAGAAATGAGAATTTAATACATGCGGTATGCATACGTTACACACAACGGATAATATAAATATAATAATACGTAAAACGTACGCAATTTTTCAATTTAAAGTAGTTGATGCCAAACAAATTTACTCATTATTCGAGCAGGTATATGTATATGGTTCATGCAGACTAATTTACGGCAGGCGTTTCTAAACAAGTTCTTTGGTCCTCCCATTAGTAATTTAATTTTAGGAGGAGGTGGCAATTATTCTTACCTTTTGTGTAAAATGTCAGAACGCAGGTTTAAAATAATGATTGAATAACAGAAATAATATAAATTATTTTACATAATACATTATTTCCAATTAAGCACGTTTACGCCATCAAAAAATAATTTTAATTGGAAAGTTGGAACTAAAGTTCACACGTACTTAAGAGTTTGCTGGTTCCACCTAAACAATGTTCCCGTCACATAATGCTTAAATGCGTAAAACCAGAAACAGGTTTGTCCAAACTTTTCCTTGACATGTTTAAATGTCCACCTTATTACTCTTTTAATACTCCCTACAAGGTAATCAAATTTGAACAAAAACAGCTATCAGCTTTCACTAAAGCTTCTGGAGTTAAATTAATACCGAAGTATTGATGAATCTGGCAGTGCTACTAACTGTAGCTTACAGTTGGCATCTTATTTTGCTGATTTAAGAAACTGTTTCTCGCTAAAATACAAAATAATAAAGATAATATTATGAAATTGGTTTAGCAGGATTTTAAATTAACATAATGTATTTGTTATATGTTTGGTGTATGTGTGGAAACTTACTGAACTCTAATATGCGCAGCAACTTTTCAAATTGTTTATTAAATTAATTTTCATCCTTGTTACTTACGGATAAGATCAAACGTGTTGACGTTGGAAGAATAACATTAAAAGCTAATTTTCAACTTACGTGGAAAATACCAGAACAAACAAAAGTTATGTATAAACAATCCGTATTCAAATGTTAATAGCCTTGTTTGACTTTTGTAGCTTTGGAACAAACTAAACAATTTCAAGAAGTGTAGCCGTTTTATAAAAAGTAAATGTTTCTACAACGACAACTAAGGAGTATGTTTCATGTCAACTTTTTCACTGTGTTAATTTTACTACCAAAACTACACTTGCGTTCTAGTAAATATATTATAAAGCTCTTTTTAAACTGTTGTAGGCATTTACAAGTGCAAAACAATATGTTAGAACAAAACTTGTCATTGTTTTGCAAAATGTGTCGCGTAACTAATTTCTTTGGTAGTGTAACAGTCAATTATGACAAAGATTCCCAAAGTATGAAAACCAAAAACTTAAATGGTCAGCAAAGAAACATAAACCCTCATGCTTTAGCTATAGCTACACTTATGTTTGGAGGACTGTGGAAGCTATTTACTAATTCAAAAGCCTTCCCGCTGATCAACTATCTTCTATTTGGAGTGTCTGCAATGCTACTAACGTTTTGTCACATGTGCGCTAGATCAATCAATGCCAGAACAAATAGCCTGTGCATCTACGTAAATGGACTTCTCTCGTTTCAAATAATTTCTATTACAAATCCAAATACCCAAACAGCAACATTTTCTAAAGCAATTAGCCTACTTACCGTTATGGCCCATTTGGTTCATTACACCGCTTTTATAGTGCCATTAGTATTTGTTTACGGACTACATATTTATCAGTCTTGCAAACCCTCTCTAGCGGGATATTGGTTGCTTCCTATTTGCGAAGAAATTTGGACAATGGATATTTTAAACGACTACGGCAGATTTATCAACTCCATGATAAAAATTCTAGTTCTTCTTGCAAATTATTGGATGGTCTCATTTGGATTTCACGTTGGAGCACTCGCAGGAAGTGGCATCCTGCTGATGGGCACTCTTTCCTTATTTGAACATTTGGAAAGGTTAGAATTTTTGTATAAGTGTACTGCCAAATTTCAGTTGATTTTAGTACTTAATTTAATTTGTTGCTCTAGCTTTTCAGTTTTCATCCGTTATTCGAAAAGCTTTACCACTGTGGCAAGTAAGTATAGAACTCTCCAAGTGTTGGCCATTTTTATGAACGAAGTATAACAAAAAGCACTTGTCACCGGAAAGACTCTAGCGGGAATTCCAATTCAAGCATTTTCCCTAGTAATGCTTATAAGACTGTCCCCTTCAAAAGAAAACCTGTTGTTGTTTGCTACATCGTGTGTAGTAGTGCCTAACACCATTTCAGTTTTACTTATATTTACCACCTACATGTCCCAGTTGTATGTGAAATCTGAAAAGATATTGCAAGAATTGAAATATTCTACCAGTTTTATTACACGCGACAAACACTGGAGAAGGTCCGTAAGAGTTTTACACCAATCAAAGTAAAGTTTGGAACGATGAGCTTTATTGAAAAGCGAACACCACTGAAGTGTATTGATTTTGCAAATGAACTGGCCGTTCAGGTTTTGCTTATTAGAAACTGATACGCTAGCTGCTGCAGCAACAACCAAGCACTTACATAAATACATACGCAATACAAAACTAATCCTTAAGTTACAGGTGGAACAATTCATAAAGCATCATGCACCACATCAATGTCACCACTGACACAAGGTAATGCTAGATTATTAGCTATAAAATATTACCTCGTATTTTTAAAAGTTATATGGATTATGGTAAATCATAATGATGAATATTACTGGACGACGTTGTCAGCGTACCATAGGAAAAGGGTAAACTGAATAATAAAACATGATCATAAAATAGAAAATTAAGAAGCCAATTTTGTTGTTTTATTTTTTAAGGCTCAATATAAAGCATTTCTGAGCTACACATAATCATCCTAATGATTACCCCCAAACTCATATTACTGCGTTGGCAAAATTGACTTTTGTAGAGTCAAATAAAACAAAAGCCTGAAATTTTTGTCTAAATTTATTATAATATATATATGTTATGCCTTTACAAAATTCAAAAGCATCTTCTCTGGACATCATTAAAAGGCTTTGCTGCATGATAGGCTGTTGATTTACCAAATGCTTAATCTCCAATTTTATATGCTAATCATTGACAGATTTACCGTTGTAATTAACATACAAGGACCTATCAAGTACAAGGAAAAAATGTCACATACAGTTTTCATATAAGCGCAATTCAGACATGGTTGGGTATCGGCACGATTATTTGTAAAAATATATAACTTGTAATAAGCACAAGCTTTTAGGCAGAAATAATGTTGTAACTTCTACCAAGTTTAAAATGTTTAAGAAAATACTCGTAGTTTGAGAACCGTGGTTCCGATATCAGGGATTTCATGATAGCGGTTTAGGATATAGGTTCTTCAGCATCAATCTTTGCATTAGCCTCAAACCATATAGCCCCAAAACGCCACAACTTCTGATGCTTACACAAACAGAAATGGTAATTACAAAGGGTGATTACTCCTATTTTAGACAACAATTAAATTGATTTAATTAATATATTGTGAATAGGTAAGGTGTGAGCTTTGCATATGTAGTAAATCAGGGTTTTTGCTTTCTATAAAGTGCTTTAGCTACTTGATAAGCTTTAAAATGCCAAAGAAAATCACTGCCGAGTGTGTAACAACCGTCCGGGCACTTTCCAGCACTGGAGTGACCCCAAACGATATTTTAAAACACGTGAGGGGCCTTGGAAATGACATTAGCAGATGCGACGATCTTCAACATAATTAACGCAAGTGGAAAAAGAAGAGAAGAGAAAGCAGCAGGTCTCCCCAGCCCTCCCAAAAACCAGCCATACAATGTTCGGACAAACACCTTGATTGCGAAGGTCGACCGTTTGACCTCCAAGGAGAATCCCCCGTCCCAAAGAGAAATGGCATAACGTTGTCAAGTGTCTCAAGGAACTTTGCGCCAAGTCATTAAAGAAAATTTGCAGAAGCAAGTTCGCAGGAAGAGGATAGTTCACGCTCTGAAACCCACCCACCGTGCTAACCGGATGAAGAACTGCAGACGCCAGTACGAAGATTTACGTTCCAGACTGGGAATAACCTTCATAAGGAAAGAAGATATTCCCATTAAGTCTCCGGATGCTCCCCCGATGGACATGTTTGGATTTGGCTTCTTAAAACAGAAGCTTTTTTCTCAGACGTGCCACCACGTTGGACGGTCTATGGAAAGTCATGCAGCAGGAATGGTCGAAGGTTTCCCCGGAAATGACCTCAGAAGTCATGGACACTTGGAAAAGAAGATGTCAAGCTATTAGAGCATCGAACGGAGATCACGTAGAGCAGAGAAAAACAATTCATCGGAGAAAAATTAATTTTAAAAACCTGTAGTTTGTACTGTCTAAAATAGGAGTAATCACCCTCAGTACATAAAAACCTATTTGCTAATGCCACATATTTAGTTAGATTATATCAACCAATATTTGTTTGAACTTAAAACCATATTAAGTAGGGGGCTACCTGGATTTGAGCTGATGCTTGTCAAAAAGAACTGTTCAAGATTACAGGTTGTCTTCACTAACGCAAGAATTTAGATTGCAAATTTGTTCACTTTTTGTGTAAATAGTTACCTTTTGTCAACTAAATCATGCATATATTTACTCTTATTGAAATCCTAATGCTTTAACATTTTACAAAGTAATTATGTCTGTCAATCAAACAAAATTTGTCTGCTTCTTATTTGAATTTTCTTGGTTATGTCAACATTTCGAAGGAGTATTAATTATTCTAAACTGTTTTGCTCTATATAAGTAAACACTGTGCCCACTCTACATCAACTTCAACTACGCCTTCGTAAATCCCTCCTACGTAAGCAAATTGTCTTACGTTTTAAAAAAGCTTACCACAATTTTCTCAGAAGCGTTTCCCTAATCAATCTGACAACTATATCAAAATGTCGCGCAACAACCTAAATTTCTTTCTTCAGACCATAAAGCTTTCACAAGTATTTGGAAGCACTCTTGTGAGCTGGGATTCGGAGAAACAAGAAATGTGTCTCAGTAAACCAGAAAACGCAAAGTACAACTCTCTACAGAAGAAGTTGAAACTGCTTGCTCTTTTCGCTGCAATTATTGGAATTAGTGGCGCGACAAAAGTTATTTCCTTTCATGGAAACCAACGGCAACCAATGGATAAGCTAGTATTTGCCATAGCTGTGATAGCTTTTCCAGTCGCATATGCATGCATCCAAGGTTGCAAAGCAAATGCAGCAGTACTTTGTCAATACGTCAACGGACTATTCCAATTTCATAAAAACTATTCCCAAACAAAACCCATGAGCAGAAACATAAACGTGTCGGTTATTACTAAAATAAATAAATATCTGGCACGTGCATTGTTTATTTCTATTTTAGCTGAACCTTTTGCGGTAATCTACGGAATTTACTGGAACAACCCATGCGCACCAGGCGTTGGCCTGTATTGGATACTACCAGAATGCGTATATTCCAAATATTCTGAATACTACATATTCAGCAATTTGGTCAAAATTGTAGTATTATTACTAAATCATACTGTCTGGAGCTTTGCCGTCAGTATTGGACCATTAGCGGCTTCCGGTATTCTGATTTTGTGCACTAGTACTTTACAGAATAACTTGAAAATGTAAGTTAAATTTAAAATGATTAATTTATAAACCTTTGCATTAATCCGTTTTCATGTTTAGCTTTCAGCAAGTCTACGCAAAGGACGGTTTTACAACAACATCTTACCTGCAATACAGAACACTTCAACTACTTGGTACCCTAATGAATGAAGTTCAGCAAAAGTCGCTTACCACGGCTGTAATATCTGCAGCCATTCCACTTCAATCCATATTCCTGACGACACTCATAAGACACCTTGCATCTCAAGATAGAAATTACTTACATTTAGCTGTATTTGCGGGTTTTTTTATGGATTGTATTCTGATTCACTTGGTGTTGGTTGGGGGCTTAGCAAAGATATTTACTACATCTCAGGACACTTTGAATCAAATGAAAGCTGGTTTGGTTCCTGGGAAATTTCATAATCGCAGAGATCTGCGATGCCACAGAAAATTTATCAAAAGTTGCACCCACATTAAGGTAAGATTTGCTTCGCTCAATTTTATTGAAATGCGCACTCCACTGAAATGCATTGACTTTGCAAATGGTCTCTGTGTTCAGGTATTGTTGGTTACCAAATAGAAAGTAGCTCATTTTTTAAATAATTACATATAAAACCTAAGATAGTCACTATATATTCAGCACAAATGTCGTCAATATTGCATAACATATTAGTATTTTGGGAACTGCTGCTTTAAAAATATGTTTGGTATTCTGGTAAAAGGTTACTGAGTTTATGTAACACAAAATTGTGGTATTACCTATGTAACACAGTCTGTGTAAACGTATATATTATACTGAAAACCTAAATTGCTGCTGTTGCTTTTACTGCTCAACGACAATAGTTGTTTTAGCCAAACTACATGAACTGTTTTATCTAATCAATAGTTTTGCATCAAATCTAAAACTTCCTGCAGACATATTGAGATGCCATTAGTTGTTTATTAAATCTAAATCAAATCCTTTAAAAGACGAATAAGCAAAATCTGCATCACTTTAAGTGGTTTTCATCGAGAAAATCTTCATTTTTCAAAATAGGACCAATGCAATTTCACCCATAGATGCATAAAATATATTCATACATTCAAATCCTGTACAATTCGTAAATTTATATATTTTTGACGACGCAATTTCAATCAATCGTAATATGCATATTCGTTTTCATTTTACCATGGGTAAAACTGACATTTAAATCTTGTTAAGAATTTATTAAAATATTTTAATATGTTAACATCTAAAAAGTATCACCAAACATTTGATTGGAATCACAGACCTTACTTGTCGAATTTCATTACCAGACAGAAAACTAGTCAAAAGAACAATAAACCTGTAAAGCTAAAAAGATACATTTTATATGCTTGGGGAGGCGTATAGATGAGCTAATTTTGCATTTTGCACATTTCCAAGATAATATGCTTTCTTAGAATTGTACAATGGATTCCTATCTGCTTTCATATTAATGTGATATTTATTCAATCAATGCAATTCAACAATAAAATGAGCCATAAAACAGCCAGATAGTTATATTACCAACTTTTAAAGAGTTTAGAGAATTGGCGTGGTAACTAATCCATTTTTAATTCAGAATCTTGGCGAAAATATCACTCTAAATGGCAACGGATCCAAGATAATACCACTTTTTTGTGGTATTAGAGGCTGTTTCTGCTCAAATGAGTATTCCGGAGTTACAGTAAATCTTTTAAAGATTGTAACAATGTACAGAAACATTATATCCATTGCCAATGTTTCCCCAACACACTTTTTCTTTCCCACCGAAAAGGGAAAAAACTTTTTATATTCTTTTTCAACAAATCTCTCTGGTCGAAACACCATAGGATCTCCCCAAATATCTGGATCGTGATGAACGCCAAAAAAGTTAGGAGCTAGCATGGTGTCCTTCTTCAAAAAGTATCCATGAAATTCCATATCCTCAAGCAACCGATGCGGATTTCCTATAGACGATGCGCTTGCCAGCCTTAAAGTTTCAAAGAGTATGGCTTCCGCATACTTCATATTTTTTCGATGTTCAATTGTCGGTTTAGCTCTTCCTCCTGGAATTTTGGCATCAATTTCCTTCTGCAGTTTTGTTTGCACTGCCGGATGTTGGCTTATATATAAAAGCGCCCATGCTAAAACGGTCGCTCTGTGGATCAAAAGATAAATCAGTTTAATCAACTAAAAGTATTTCAAACAATTAAAAATGAGGAAAAATAGTTAAAACTAATAATCAGGAAAACTTACGTGATTTGACCAGGATAAAATATATCTGCCATTATTGAAACCAGATTTTTACGGCCCGTATCTCCATAAAACGGTGATTTAGGATCCTTTGTCGTTTCCAGTTTGGACAGGTAGTGATCCGTGAAATCCCTAATAAATTTAGTTGTTGAAATAATTATGCTGTTATGGATTCACATTTTAAATTGTTAAAATCTTATACCTTAATTTGTTGAATTGGTGGCCAGCTAGATGTGCTTCTATAGAATTTTCACACATTGCTTGCAATTGTCTATTCTGCTTAACCCAATTGTTCCAGCCCATTCTTTCCGGAAGTATGTATCGTAGCCAAGGAAACACTAGTAGTCCATTTGAAGAGACTTGAAACAGCGAACTAAAAAAATTTACGCAAATCAGTATTTTTCTGGTTAATGATCTAAATAATGTAATTTCATTTACGCCATTATGCGGTCGCCTAGCTTTACAGATTCAGAGCGAATTTCACTCCAGTCGTGTTTATAACCGGACATAATATTCCATAACGTGTTAAATAAAGGATAGAAAAATTTCCTTTCTCCTTGTTCTGCTCGGAATTCCCACTTTTTTAAAGTTTCATTAAAATGTCAACATCGTATAAAATTTTGTCTTCCCATGAGCTCTTAGATGATCGAAGCGCATTTAGAGTTTCTATAGTAAATTGGCGATGGGCATCAGTTATTGGGCCGTGACAAAAGTTTAAGCCTGGGAAGAAAAAATACCTGATTTTTAGAGCTGCATGTACACATTAAAGATGTTAACAAACCTTACCATATCCTTTGTGAGTTTCGAAGAAAATGGGACCATTCTCTTTTCCCGTTGAGTTTGGGTGATTATAAAGCTCTTCAATCAAATCCGCGTCGCTTACAAGCAACCAGCTGCAAGACGAGTTAGGAGACAAAATTCACAAAACCAGATTTTATAAGCTATTTGTATATGTTCATACGTTTGCGATCCTAGTTTAAATTGCACAACAGGTCCATATTCCTTAGCCCAACGCATAAAAGTCAAGTGTGGAGTTTTTCCAACTTGTAATGCATTTCCAAGTATTGGAATTGGCCTTGGCCCTAGGAAATTCAGTAATTTGAAAATATTGTACAAAATGTTTAAAATAGTTAAGAAATAAGTATAAGGATAAACTTAAATAGATTTCATACCAGGTGGAGGCCTTCCGGATTGAGATCTGCCTCTGCAAAAATACACCAGTATGCCTGCAAACAAGAACAATAAGAAAACTTCCACAGGTTCCATGCTACTTAATTTCTTCTTTGGGATCAAAATTTGTCTAGTGTGGTTGAATTATAAATAGAAACTGAATGGAATGCATGCAAGTTCATTTTGTTTGTAGTGATGTGTACACGCAAAGGATTAGTTACAATAGTTCTCGTCAGTGCTTTGATAATAATTGATGGGAGACAGAAACAGTAAAAATCAGATTTTATGATACCGTTTTTTGTTCCAATTCTCACGAAGAATATAAATGTAATAATAATTTATTGCTGCAACTCTAGCACTAACCGTATTTGTATAAACTTTACTGCTTTCTTGTGTTTGATTCAATAAATCCTTTGAAACTCAACTTTCAACTTTTTGAAATGATAAGAAATACCGTATTCCAAACTTTTTTAATGTGGTTACTATAGAGTTGGATTTCAGTTTTGATGAGAGAGACTAACAATAAATGTTCAAATTTCGAAGCAACTTTTATTTTCCGATGCGAAAAATTTATAGTTTCTTCGAAAGCGTGAGAATTTGAAACAAAATATTATCAGTTTATTAGGTAATGTATTAGAGCAGATAAAGCTATAGGAATTGATTTATCAGTATTTCTGATTTAGTTAGTTGCATGAATAATGTGTAAAATTTAGAATATGTATCTGTAGGGTTTGTTCTGTCCTATGTAGATTTGAACTTGAATAAAAAGCATTCGGATGCATTTTGCTATTTTAAATATTATCAGGTAAGTACCAAACCAGTTTGAAGAGGTTTTGATTTCAAACAAGCGTTATTTGTTTTTCTTAATTGGCAGTTACTTTATATATAACGTGTGTAAAATATTGACAATCGGCTAAGGCATATCCGTCATTGAACGAAAAACAAAGACTCTTACTGTGTTGGGGGTGTTTTGAGAGGGGTGGATCCGGCCATTTTGAAATACCGAGTTGCATGCATTTTATTTTTACAGAAGAAGCAAGACGAGCAGGATGACGTGTGGAAGTGCTGAACGAGCAGCGTGCAGGGAACATTCCAGTACATTTTCTGGTCCGACAACGACGAGATTGACGGAGCTGAGATTGCATCATCCCACTTTTTCAACTTTGAGCTCGCCGTTCATCTCTTTTCACCAACCTTACACAACTTCCATACTTTTTTGATTGAGATAATAAGTAGACTTTTTGAGTAGCGATTTTTAATTAGTTGCATTTCAGTTTTTAAGAGAGTAATTTTCCTTTGATTAAATTACGGATTTCCTTCCTTTTGTTTTGAGTTTTTCAATGCGAGAAATTAAAATAAAAAGTTAAGAATTTTGAGAAGTAGGAAAGAAAATCTGACCTCCTGTGTAATCTTGCGTACTTATTTCGAGCACTGATTCGGCACGTTATATTTTCGAGCATAATACCGACGGTTAGTTGGTGGATTGCGAACAGTCATTATATTTCATAATTAGATATCTATAGGAATGAGGTCAGATACATAAACATTAACTGGATTTTATGATATACAGTATACTTCACATCTCACGTAGCCACATACGCTTTTTTAGTTTGAATGTAAAAATTTCATTCATTTCTGTGAACATCCGTCATGCAAGTTGCATTAATATGTTTTATTGTAGAATGTTGGGACGTATAGAACTATAAAATAACTATATCTCGTGGGTATTATAATCTGCAGTGATTCTTCTTCTTCTTTTGTCGCCTATTCACTACTCGTATACCTGAATTAATGGCACTTAAATGGAGTCAACGTTTTGGTAGTAGGGATATTAGGCAACTTATCTCATACGTACTAATTAGCAAATTTTGCAATAGAATTACCACGATGATTACAAATACAAAAAAGAACACTTTTAACGAATTGTTAAAAGCATTATTTTCAGCATTATCTCCATATAACATATCGTCGTATCCCACTTCACCAGTTATCATCACAAGCATTTGGGGAAAGCCTAGACCCCATTGTGGTTCAAACTCAGGTCTCCGTCACGTACAAACAGATAACTTTACCTATCACGGCTTATCGCTATCGAAAATTGTGTGTGCATGAATGCACTTATATAAATGATGATTACCATTTGTCGTCGGGAAAACGTAGAAGTTCGAATCTTGTAAATTATGTATATTATTTTTTCTTGATGGAAGTGGGCATTTCCGGTATGAATGTAGTTTTTCATGAACAATGAAAATTTGTCACTTTCTTTGTTCTTTAGTGAAAACGTTTTAGCTTTCTTTGTTTTTGAAGCTCAGAAAATGTGAACTCTGAGACTTTGTACCATTTCCGGTCAGGATTAAGTTCAGTTAGAAACTTTTTATTGTTTTTCAATAATTTTCGATATTTTCTGTGGCCCACTTCCGGAAGTTGACTTCCTGTTATTGTTCTCGAAATTATTCTTTGTTCTGAAATTGCTTTGTCTGGAGTTGGTATAAAAATGGAAACCAACTTCAAATCATCATGTTAGTTACACTCTGGAAGTGTTCGCGAGAACATAACAGATTGTGTAAAGTTGTGTATCCTCTTTCAGTTTTAGCCAACAACTGTCAGAGATACTACTCTGGAAGTCGTTTATTAGCATTCTAAGATTTCAATAAAGTTATTTTTATACTATTTCGTCTTGTGAGTCTTATCGTTAATTTAAACGCACCCCGAGCGACTCTTGCCATAGGAAAGCTTGGGTTTGGGCAGCCAGCCCTGGTCCTTCGAAGATAACGTGAAGGCCAATCTTATGTTGGCGACAGTGCCGTATTTGAGAGCTATCATTTTCGTGCCAACACCATTGGCAATAGAATATGTAGACTGGTCAGAAACGCAAACATCAGGGGGAGAAATGCTACAACAAATTTGAAAATTCCTCGGAATCCTCTAACAAACATTTCATTGTACACACCGAGATATGTGGTTTTGGCCAACTCGCTTTGGATTTGAAGTGCCGAAAACATTCCAATCTAACAATTAAATTTAAAAAATAATCACATTCCAGCATGTGACGATATAATATTTTTCTATTCTAAGCAAAATATTTTGTCTTACATGGTAAACAGCCGGAATGTAAATTGCCCACAGAAAATTATTTTCCGTTTCTAAACTGCTTTTTCTCTCTGTTGCTTCTGCAGAATTTTCTGATTGATTAGTAAACGTAACAATGACAGCGCCTTCGCACATTAGCAGTTTGACTACTGTTCTATTTCTGTCTTTGGTAGCAAGCTCCAACGCCGTGTTAGAATCACTATCTTTGTTATTAATAAGCTTGAATCTCTCTTCATCCTCAACGTTGTCATTAGGTAGTTTGAGAAGTTGGGCAACGGAATGTTCCATGTCACCAAACTTTCCTATATTTATAATAAGGCGCCATCCACTAATGACGTCACTTTAAAAAGCCGATTTTTTGAGTGACCCACTGACCCCTGTCACTATTTTTTAACGTTAGAGGATAGGGCACTTAACAAAGACCGTCACTTCTTAACCATACTGACCCACTGACCCTTTGAAATGACGTCATTAATGGATGACGCCTAAGGATAAACTCTATTAGTGTTTCAAATCAATTTTTAGTTAGTATTTAAAAACTTACCCATTTCACAAATATAATGAAGCAGAGTTTTGCCTTCAACGGAATCATTGTCCAAGAGGTCGTCCCGCGAAAGGTCTTCAGGAGTTCAAAAATTTACTCAATATTTCTCCTTGTACCCTTCGTCGTTATTATTCAATTTGATTACTTCGTGATGCGACATGATGCCTGTGAGCTACTTGATTTTTCGGATGCCTTTACAACGTAAAAAAATTCCAACTGGCTGAAAATTGATCATATACGCTTATTTAAACCATGCAGTAAACTTACTTAGGATATATATCTGTGCACACTTAACCTTTAAAGTGAGTGTCTTCTCGTGCATTCGAGCAATTGCGTATTAAACAATTGTCATTGACTTTTACTCAATGGAGTGACAATTTACTGCATAATAATCCTGCATCCATATAATCTAACAAACTATACAACATAGTACATACCTATCAAATACCACGTGCCTCCACTCATTGACATATATAATCATACATTGTATAGAAAATGTGAGTAGCCTGTAAACATCCATGGTAAACCATTAAAAATGCTCGCTGCTAAAACCGACAAAATTGTAAAAGTGTCTACAATACAACCTTCTTTATAAAATGTTTATATTTTGTTCAGTTTATCCTAAACTCAAGCCGGTTTACGATGTGAAACGATGTGAAAAAATGTGTTTGCTAGCAAAATTTGGTAACAATTAGAGGTAAGTTTAGCAATGCACACAGTGCTGCACAACTTCCACCGCTAACTCGTCGCTAAGCCTGGTCTAGAGCCGATTTAGCATGGTTTAGAGCCGCTTTAGCCTGGTCTAGAACCGATGTAGCCTGGTCAAGAGCCGATTTAGGCTGGTTTAAAAATAAAGTCTATGGACAGACAGACAGACGGACACACGAACACCGACATTTGCAATAGCTCCTCTGCTGAAGCAGCGAGCTAATAACTATTTGTAATTATTATATAAATTTGATTACATATGCTTTCTCAATTGCAAAGGCTAAGGCTACGCCAACTCCCGACAGCCAACAGCCATATTTCGAAGTTACGAGAAACGAAATTATTTGTGTTTTGGTCGATAACTACTGTCAATCTAATAGTAATACAAAAAAATTCAAATTAAATAAAGCTAACGTAAGGAAGTTATTGACGTTTTAAATTTAAATGGGTTTGAACATTTAGCGGTGTAAAAATGCAATTTCGATGAACTAAAAAAATTGGCTATTTTGGGATAACCTTATGCAAGTAGAGGAACAATTAGTGACCTTAAAAACAGCAAAAAGTTAATTAATTTTTGCAAAGCAAATCAACTTATTGCCGTAAGACAAGTATAAATATTTTTACAATTCAAACTGCTACACAAATACGTAACTCACAAAGCATTTTGAAATTTGTTAGATGGAAAAACATTATTGGAATGGAGGAAATCCTAAAAATTATAAAGCCAGCTATTGGGGAAAAGTATAATGCTACGCTAGAGAGTGGAGTACAGCTCAGGTTGGAAAACAACCTAAAGAAAGGATCAGTGATAAAAGCTGTCAGATTCTCTGATTCTTCCCTCCCGTGCACACAATTGTTTTTAGTCCACTCAGAACTTTTTGTGAACAATTTGCTTTCGGCCAGCGTGCTCGCATTTTCACAGTTTAAATCAAAGAAAAGTACATCAAAGGAAATTGCAAACGCAATCAATAAACTTTCTACAAGCGACGGTGTTCTAAGATTGTGGTCGCATCCAGCCGACATTAATACCATTCGTCAAGTTTGGCCTTTTCTATGGCGGAAATGGGACAAAATTGTTCTCTGGAGTTATGGAAAAGAGCGGTATAATTATTACCCAAAAATACGAACATTCAAGGTCCCAGTTTCAATTCAAATTGATAAGCTACAAGCAAAGTTGGTATCAAGTGAGGTGATACCAAGTCCAAACTACAACATGAGTGTGTTAGTGCACTACATACTAGAATGTGCTTCTTCCAGAAACCAAAGCAAACGCTACACCTTGGCACAGCTGCAAAGTCAAATCCAGCTACACTCACAGAAGTTAGACTTTGTCGAGTTTTTAGCACTTTGCTTTGGCTGGTGCAGACTTTCCAAAATTGACCAGACATTGGAACTGGAGATCGGAGTAATAATAAATCACCTTCACTTTCCTGTTAAACTTGAAGACTACATCAGTTCAATAAGAACAAAAACGGTTTCACTGTATGGAAAATGTACGCAAGCAAAATTTGAAAGTGTCGAAGAAGTTCTTTGTAGTTTAAACCGTCTTGCAAAACTTGGTTTTGTCAAGCTCTCAAGATCCAAGTCCGCTGGTGCCCAAATGGTTTATCCAATCATTCCTCAAAGTCTAAAAGAGATTTTACGCTCATTTGTAGCCAACGGTGACACCAGTTGTTTTGAAACTTTTCAAAATGTAACTCGTACACTAAACCGTGCAGAAGAGATGATAAGCTACATTTCAAAGATTAAACCATGTGCTTCTTCAAAGCTTTGTTTTTGTAAGCAAAGTACTCAGTCAAAAAACAAAGAGATGTTTCAACAAAATCTTGGTTCAACGCAAAAGAATAGTGAAACCCCGAAAAAGCATATTTGTTCATTTTGCAAAAAAAAACTTCTCTACTCGCAGCGTTCTCTCAAGACACAAGAAAATTCACATGGAAAAGCAATCTGACTTTTGTATCTTTTGTGGATATTCTTTTCCCAGAAAAGATAAATTATTCCTTCATCTGCTTGCACATATAGGCGAATTGAAATGTTAAATATCTCTCTGTGTCAAACAAATTCTCAGTTTATATAAGCACAATTAATTACACAGGCTTAAAACTATCCTATATTTAAATTTTGCTGACTACAACAACTTGTTTTACAGAACTTATAAGCTCTAAAATCTTGTTGTTCCTTTTCAACCCAACAATTATTCGTTTTGATTTCCTCCTTTTTATTGTTATTATCAGGGTACCAATTAAATAGACGGAAAGCCGTAAACAGCTTTTTACTAAAATATTTTCTCAAAGCTTATGTATTTTACCAGAATATTCTCTCTTTTTGAATACAGCTTGTATTCCCCAATTCAGCTTTTTAAAAATTCTAGTTTAGCAACTTTTCTAAGCTTTGCAAAGTTTTCCTTGATTCAAAGCACCATGCTTGAAAGAAACCTATCTTTGTATCAAAAAGTTTGTCATCTATCAAATATACTTGGTAGTGCTTTATTCTTCTGGGACCCAAGTGCCTGTAGATTAAATACTATTAATTTAAAATATAGATTGTTGCTTTACAAAATTAGATTCCATACTTTTTGTACCGCTCTGCTACTAATTGGCACTGGCCTAAAGTTTCATTCGAAAGAATTTCAACTAATTGAAATAGTCATGTTCCTGCTTTCCCTTATATTTGTGTTAGCCGGCCATGTATACCTAGTTGCGTGTAAAAACAACGCTGTCAGCATTTGCTTGTACGCTAACGGAATATTGAACTTCAAGTTAAACCATCCAGTCGCAATGCCCCAAAACGTACCAAAAGCACAGTTTAGATGCAATTTGTTCAATGCGCTGCTGGCCCATTTGATATACTACAATTGCAAGTTAGTTTTAATTATTTTTGTTTTCGGTTTGCACTGGTTTCACCCATGCAAGTCTTCGTTAATGGGATATTGGCTGATTCCAGAATGTTCAGGATTTAGCAAAAACAATTATGTACAAAATGTAAGTCCTTTAGGTTTTAAGGGTTTTAACATAGTAGCAAAACTTGTTGTGCTATTACTGAATCATTGGATGCACTCAATTGGATTTTTTCTTGGAGCGTTTGTGAGAAGCGGCATAATAATCCTGTGCTTAATGTCATTTTTGGAACATTTGGAAAGGTATATGATATGTTAAATAGGAAAATGTAACTTTAAGCTGAATTTATTGTTCCTTCTTATTTATTTTTAGATTCTATGTTTATCAAGAGACAAATTGGGACAACACTGTAAATAAATATCGAACTCTACAGGTCTTAGCAGTAGTTATTAATGAGGTACAGCAAAAGGGACTGATAACAGCAGTGATTCTTCCTTCAATTTCCCTAAACTCGTTTTCAGTGGCAATGCTCGTTAGACAACCACGAACGCAGGAGAACCTGATCTTGTTTGCTATTTTTGGTGCCATTGTACCAAACACTGAATTGGTTTTGGTAGCACTCCTTGGAAGCATGTCGCAGTTGTATATAAATTGTAAGAAGATTTTGCAAAATTTCAAATATCTTTGGGAAGATTTAAGTCATTCGAAGGCTGAGAGGCGTTGGCTTAAAAAAGTGTGCAAAAGTGCAAATGAGCAAATGGGACAGCAAGAGGGGGTGTGGCATTTATAGCTAAATCAAATTTTAAGCTTTAATAATACTCGATTTAGCTAAGGCGTATGATATGATTGATAGACTTATTTTGACTTCCAAGTTAGATTGGTATAATATAAACCCTAATTGGTTTAGGTCATATCTGAATGAGAGAAAGCAATTTGTTGTCTATAACCAACAAAAGTCATCTACAGGTAAAAGTAAATACGGTAGTCCGCAAGGAAGTTGTTTAAGCATGATTGCCTTTCTTTTAATGATGAATGACTTGGAGTATGTAATAAAAAGTGGTAAATTATGTTCTTTTGTAGATGACGGCTGTTTATTAGTTGTTGGAGACCCATCTAATATCAAAGAGTTTAGGGAAAATATTATATCAGACCTTACACTAATTTATGTTTGGATGCAAAGAAACAGAATGGCTATAAATTTTAAAAAGACAAAAATAATGTTTCATGCAAAGCCACATATCAAAGAGAGTTTAGGAAATATTGACATAACTGTTAATGGGGAAACTTTACAACACGTAACAACCGCAAAATGTCTAGGTTTAATTATTAATGACAAACTTGATTGGTCTGACCACATCAAACATACCGTACAAAAATGCAATCTTACACTAAACAATCTTAGGTTCATGCAGCCACTTATAAGCCTAAAAGATAGAAGAATACTATGTAATGCTTTAATCATATCTAATATACGGTACGTAATTCCAGTATGGGGTGATACGAACAAGAAAAATTCAAAACTGGTTAATTCATGTATAAAAAGAAGTGCAAAGTTTTGTCTTCGTTTAAAAAATTATGACTCTGTTAGCACAGATATTAGTGATAAGTTACAATGGCTAACCTTTCAAAATTTGTACAAATTTG
Source organism: Entomobrya proxima (assembly GCA_029691765.1). Taxonomy (NCBI): domain Eukaryota; kingdom Metazoa; phylum Arthropoda; class Collembola; order Entomobryomorpha; family Entomobryidae; genus Entomobrya; species Entomobrya proxima. Next base: position 62,091,993 of record CM056168.1, read on the forward strand.
AAACTTTAAAAATTCTCCATCAAATCGAACACAAACATGGTCCAAGATTCTTTCATAATTTTATTGATCTAAATAATGTTAATTCCAGAAATACAAGAAATAGTAAACATGTCTTAGTTGATAATAAACAAATACCTATTGTTAAAAATGCTGTAAGAATGTGGTTTGAAATTCCAAATGAAATGAAACAAATCATTGATAAGAAATGTTTTGCAAAAAAATTGTATTTACTTTTAATAGAATCTCAATTGAATGAAAACAGGAAAAATACATATGACGACGATATTGACTTAAGTATAATTTTTGACTCTGTATTGAACAAAACATAAATAACTTTAATATACAAAATTAATTGTTTTTATTTGAACTTTGTAGTGACAGAATTAATTGCCTTCTAATACTGAAGGGATCTGTCACGAATTGGTGAAATAAATAAATATTCAGAATTCATATCTGTACAAAATCTAGAAAAACGTTGATCTCTAGTGCTCGTAAGTATGGATACGCTTTTGCAAAACTTTATCTTCATCAGCCGAAGTACTAGAAACCCAGGTTATTATTCAACTACCAATTATCTACAAGAAGGTTTGGTAACTCGTTTCTCCAAGCTTAGAAAATGAGCTTTTATTATTGTTATGGCGCTAGGGATGTTACTACATTTACTTTGCATAGAGGCAGCAACAACATTTTGCCACAATGGTAACATCAAAATTTGATTCGATACAAGATTCCAGAAAAAGGTGACCAGTCAATGGTAATCCAATTAAAGATGCTCGCTTTTAAGGACGATATTAGCATACCATTGGCCTAATTAAGATGCTTGGAAACCAACTTTAAAACCATTTACAAATTTTTTCCATCTTTTTCACTTGGGCAATAGTTAGTCTCACAACAGCAGATGCTCAAAGCTGTGCGATTTTTGCGTCTTTTTTCTTTTTTGTTATTCTACCTCTTTTGTTACTACAAGTCACTGTAGAAGGATAGTAGAAAAATACTCACCTCCAGTGACGTTGAATGTAAAAATCCGACTGTTGACTCCAGATTATGGTGAGAAATTTCTTGTATATTCAGAACCCCAATTTCTGAATCTTGTTTCTTAGCTCCTTGTTCTTATTCCCATTTTACTCATTGCAAAGCCTATGTACGCACTTTGCAATATGGCATGAACTTTGGCCCCATACCTAACACTTTGTGTTTCAATCATCTGGTAATTACAGCAGTACTACTAGCACAGTTTAAAAAGTAATAAAAAAGGCAAATCAAATCGAGCACAAACATGGTCCAACATTCTTTCATAATTTTATTGATCTAAATAATGTTAATTCCAGAAATACAAGAAATAGTAAACATGTCTTAGTTGATAATAAACAAATACCTATTGTTAAAAATGCTGTAAGAATGTGGTTTGAAATTCCAAATGAAATGAAACAAATCATTGATAAGAAATGTTTTGCAAAAAATTGTATTTACTTTTAATAGAATCTCAATTGAATGAAAACAGAAAGAATACATATGACGACGATATTGACTTAAGTATAATTTTTGACTCTGTATTGAACAAAACATAACTTTAATATACAAAATTAATTGTTTTTATTTGAACTTTGTAGTGACAGAATTAATTGCCTTCTAATACTGAAGGGATCTGTCACGAATTGGAGAAATAAATAAATACTATCTAAATACAATCAAGCTTTAGTTACAATTACATAGACATCTGACATTTGATCTTGGCTAGAGTCATGTAAGTTTTTGAGATGATAAGAGTTTCGTTCCTCCTTTTGTATGTTTCTCAATTTTGTAATATCCTTTGAGGGATAAAACATTGTGTTAACTTGGTGACCTTGTTTACTTTCAAGCCTCATTTTACCCAGAAAGTCAAATACAGCGTGTGCTTGGTAAAGGTTGGTATTTGTTTTTAAGCAACTACTTTTAAAAAGACTTGAGGTAACTAATGTAAACTTTTTTACCTAAAGCTGCCGCAGTTGTTGAGTGAGCCCAACTGGCTGAAGAAGCATATTTAATGGTAATACTAGATTGGAATTAAAAATTAAAACCCCACAGCACAGAAAGCTTGTCAGTATTTGTAATCATTTTAACAAGCAGCATTTAGTCCATAATAAAAAAATCGAGTAGTGTTTGTTACGTTAAATGGGCTGATACGGATAATTAAACTTTGCAAATAATAAGCCAAGTCAACGATTTTACTTTAGCAGTAGACTCGCTTATATTTCCTGTTTTACGGTAGAAATTCTTAATGTATTTGGTAATAAAGTAGGTTTTGTACACCATTCCTGGAAGTTTTCATTAAAGCTATAAATTAGATATTATTTAAAGTCTAATATATAAATCACACTTTAAAACGTACGCATGTTCTAATTTAGCAGTACCAGCAATAGCTTGTTAAAACGTTTCAAAGGTTGGTGGCATTCTTTTATATATTTGTATCAAGGTAAAGTGCTTTTAATTTCAGTTGTTTCCTTTGTAAATAGTATTTTCTAAAAGGTATGGAATAACGTAAAGTTTAATACGCAGCCGGTAGGAAACATTAAGAAACGCAACAACTCAAAAGAATAACTTTACAGTTTGGTAATTATACAGACTCACAGCCTTTGTTTCTCATTAGTTCTTCAAGCTGTAAAAAGCCAAATTTTCAATTCAAAATCAAACAGATTACTTACTTACAATTTACTTAATTCCATTACTGCCAGCTAAAAAACTTCTACTGTATTAGCATGGAAATGTACTTTTAGAGTTGTTTGGTAGCATAACTCGCTTGTCTAACGTTCTAGGTGGTAAACTATTTTACTGGGACAGTAAAAACAGCAAACTAAAAATTAGCACTGACTATATTAGTAAAAAAAGCGTTTGCATCGAAAAATTGTAGTTCACAAACTATTCCTGTTTTTGCTTATTCCTGGAGGAATCTTTTCATCAGTTTTTTCCGTGTATCAAACGTTTTCATTGGCCATCAAAGCTATGTACGTGTTTGTTGTCGTATTGGTATCATATTGCCACAGAATGACAGTCTTTTACAAAAACAATACCTCTTGAATTTTGCTATATGTAAATGGGCTATTGGATTACAAATTGCTACAAGCAAAAGAAAAGCTACCAAAGAAAAATATTTTTCACAACTTTAACATATTTCTTGCTAACATGACGTATTACAGTTGCATCCTCATTCCACCAGTGTTTGTATATGGTCTTCATGGTTATCAACCTTGCAAACTAACACTAATGGGCTATTGGGCAATTCCGGAATGTTTTGGTGGCAGCATTTTTGTTAACCCTAAGTATTTCTGTTGGAAACAATATATTGCAAATGCTATTATTAAAATGGCTGTATTTATGCTAAATCACTGGATGTGGGCTTTTGCATTTAACATTGGATCACTGTTTACAGGAGTGGGAGTGATGATCATTTGCACACTGTCGTTCTGGGAGCTTTTGCAACGGTATTTAAAAATAACACGATTTTTGTAAAAATGTTCTGAACTTTGAAATTCTAATCAAACGGAAATATTTGATTTACAGTTTCTCGAACCATATCAAACGCACATAAAATTTGGTGATTATAGCAGGAAAATACAGAACCCTACAGGTCCTTGGTACACTTATAAATGACAAGGAGCAAAAATCACTGGTAACTGGATTGGTGCTTGAAACAATTATACTTCAGTCTCTTTCCATGGGAATACTTGTAAAGGTGCCCTTGACAAACGAAACTTTGCATTTGTTAATAATTTTTGGCATGATGTTTCCACAATGTATATTAGTTATAATTATACTGTTTGGAAGCATGGGTCAACTGTATGATGCATCAAACAAGCTGCTACATCAAATGGAAGGAATTAATACGGCAGGTGTTTCAAGAAAAGATAAGCTTTGGTTTCAGAAGGCGAGGAGAAGCTTGACACCCATTAAGGTTAAATTCGGTGAGCTTAACTTTTTAGAAATTAAATTTAAATTATTGACGCCATTAAATTGTATTGACTTTGCAAATGGATTAACAGTGCAGCTACTACTGTTGCATAATAAATTCATTATTTTATATGATAGTTTATATGATATGAAAGTTTTTTTAGACTAACACAAAGAGTATGAAATTATATCGACCCACAGCGTCGTCTTAAATGTATAAATTAAATGTTAAAATGTCGTTCAATTGTTGATGAACAGCAGCATTACTGTTTGGTATTTTCAAGGGAATATAAGAAAATTCATTTTGTATACCATATTGTCATTTATATTATATAATTTTGTCGAATAGCAAATTACCTTGTTCAGAAAAATTTCTCATATCATTTATTTATTCTTTACATGTGTCTCAGTTTCTTTGGGTTATCATGGAGAATCAATAAGAAAACCGGCAGTTTTACATGTTTTACAATTTATTTTAATTATTTATGTCAAACCAAATAAAATGTGGAATTCAGTTTTAACGTGTCTTGATCAGATTATTGGATATACTATAAAAATTTGTTAAAATCCAGACAGATGTTTATTGAGTTTTACAAAATATATTCTAATAAAATTTTCGACAACATTACTATATGAATTGTTATGAAAACGAATTTTTTGATATGTTCAATAATAAAAAACAACTAACATTGGTATGCTTCACTTAAACAACCAAAAGCAGTTATCAAATAGTTCTGTTGCTATTAAAGCAAATTTTGCTTAAAATATATAAAGCCGGAGTAAACAATTACAGTTTTTGGTCTTCAACAATCACTTGTAAAATTGAAATCAGATTGACACTCTAAGATTTCAATGTTTGATAATAATTAAAATCAACACACAATGTGTGAATTAGAAAATAATCTAATTCATCCCTTTGCATGTTTGTTGATTTTATATGGATAAAATTTTTCAATAGGTAAACTTACTATTGCGTATTACTTGAAAAGCAATTGTTTGCAAATTGTGGGCTAATATAAATTAACAAAGCAGTGTTTTTGATTGGATAACTGAAACTACCTGTGTAATAGCTAATCGGATAGAGTGCTACTGTTATAAAGAAATCAGATATTCATATATGTTAGATATAAAATATCTAGATTTAATATCTTGTTGATAAAACCGTTCCAAGGACTTCAATTTGATTACGTTACTCCTATTGTATATTAGCAATTTCCCTGTCATCACTGAAAAACGATTTGTTTGCAAAATTTATTGTGCTATAAATATTTTAGCTTGCCATCATTTACAGGGATAGTAAAAATAGCAAGCTAAAAATTAGTCCTGATAAATTCCACCATCGCACAATTTTTTCTAGAAAAGTACTAGCCAACAAACTGCTACACTTTTTGTCTATAATCGAAGGAACTTTTTAACAATTTCTACTTGTCTCTACATCTAAAAACGTTACAGAAGAAGAAGTTGCAAAATCCCGTGCTGCATTCCACGATATTGCATCATTTCCAGGTTAATTAAAAGCGCACAAGTTGTTTATCATTAAATTTGAGGTCTAGTTTATAATTTTTAAACTTCATTGTAGTAGTAACAGGGGCTGGCACGCATATTCGGATTATTTCGCCGGGTGGAGACAATGCTAAGATCTTTCATAATAGAAAGGGTTATAAATGTATAGGCTGTTAGCAATGCTAGTTTGATGTTCGCAGATTTAGTCGCGCGGTGGTATGGTAGTGCACACAATAGCAGAATATTTGAAAATAGCAACCTTTACGGAAAACTTGTGGACAGGGAGTGAAATGGAATTCTGCTTGGGGATGGAGGGTATCCTTTTCTTCCATTTTTTTGACTCCATACGATGCTCGTAATATAGGAACTGGGCATTCAAAGTAATACAAACTTATTTACTAATTGAAAAACTAAGCAGATTACTAATCTGTTGGGCATTCTACTACTAGGTACAATAAAACCATAATAAAAAATTAAAACAATGTTTGGGGTTTGTAAACGACGCTTCCCGTGCTTGCAGTTTCTCCGCTTAAAACTATTGACATCGCTTATTGTAATTATAGCTACAGTGGTGATTCACAACATTTTACGGTATGTTTATTCAAAATAGCTTCAACAGGAAACAATATGCTTAATTAATTATAGTTTACGCGGTGATGATTACGATACAGAAGGAGTGGAACTTGATGTGACTATACCAGCAAGGAATAACTCTGCAAAGGGTAGGGCGATGCGAGAAGCTGTGCTGGCACGGCACTTTACATAAACGTTTACTTGGTACAAGCAAAAACCGTACAAAATGGGAAAAGTCATCATTATAAATCTGGTAACTGAATTCCTTCCGAGTTCTGTGCTAATTACAGCTCCAAAATTTTCATTCTCCATGATTGTTCAGCCCTATGCATGTTCATTTTTTCAACATGTACTTGTTCGAAGATCTCAATGTTCAGTTTAAGCCTTTGCTTTCAAAGTTGGTGTTCTGCATCTTCATTTTCAAGTAGCTTTGCCCGAGGATCCAGTTTTTCAGATCGTTTCTGCTCTTAGTCGTCAGCGTCTAATCATTAATTCGTATGTATTGAAAAAATATACTTTACTATCATTTGTTCAGTATTAACGTGGTAGATTTAAATAAACGTTAGTGTTAGTGTTTTCGTTAATTGAAATTCGCCGGTTTTGTTGAATGTTCACTTGGGACAACCATAATGTCATTGTTCGCATTGGCAGTAGTTTCCGAGCTGGCACTTCAGGAGATGGTTTTGACGATAAGGAATGCAAAATGTTCATGTGGGCTACCAAAATAATAAAATAAGCATTTTATACTGAGGAAACCGACTTTGGTATTTCAACGAAACAACTGGTAATATAGCTACAAGAAATGTTAGAATGGGTGCGCTGGCGACTACTAGAATAGTTGTTATTTTGGTGGTCGATGTCGCCATTATGTATCTTATTATTTTTGGGCGTTATTCCCGCTGGACTTAGAAATTTAAGAGACATAACGGGAATTGGTGTAGTTTGAGGGGTCTTGTTGATGTTTCTCATCGATGTAAAATGTGTCCTTTCGGATTCCAACCCGCACCTCGAAAAGCCGGCTTTCCGGTTTTGTTAATTTTTTGCTTGTGACCCGAGACCTGAAATAGGATTCAATAACTAATGTAACGTAAATGTCAGAATTTTGATTGGAGGTTTGTGTTTGAATGCAAACCTCTTTCTTCGATTTTCTCTTCAGGTTTTCATAACCCCTACGAAGCAGGGTGACGTTCCGTTTGGTGCATTTTAAAGCCGCGTTAAATTGGCTTTCGATGTGTTTCCAGGCGTTGCTTTTCTTACTGATGGATGTGCCATCCATCTTCTTACACTCATTGATTGATTTTTGATCATCCACAAGGTCCAGAAGGAAGTTTTTCTCATATTCAGTCAATGCTGGGGTCCTCTCGTTGGCCGTGCTACTCTGTGGTTTATTTTCATTGTTACTGCCAATTGACTCCAACTCGGAATCCGACATAGCGATCAGTACTTCAAGGTAGCAGATAAATGTGATGAAAAGGTGGAACGCTGGCCGTTACGAGTAGGCCGGAAACTACAAAAAATCGGAAATATTAATTAATTTATTAATATAATCAGGCTTATGGTTAAAAATATGTTAAAACCAGAATATTTTTCACTTACTATTTATTCTAGACGCCAAAATGAACGGTGGATTGAATCCAAAAACATATCACTAGGTACAACGAAAACGCAGTAAAAGAGGCTTTTGGCAGTAAGTCGGGTTTGACTGAAGAATCAATTCGAAAGCGCAAAAATGACACTTCTGATTTGACACAGGTGGCTGTGTACAAGGTCATTACATGATTCAAACTTTCCCTCAGCTGAGGAAACTCTTCAAAAACATTGCGAAAATGAAATCAGTGTTAAGGGTTACCAACACTCAAACTCACCCGCACGTGATCTGAGTGTTTACTTTCAAAAAGAAATTAATTAAGAATGTCGGCCATAATATTTTGAATGCTATAATTTGAAAAAATAAGGCGGATAATGTTATGACATTTAGCTATTTTAATTTAAGATTTCCTGTTGTTTTTATTATTTTTCTCCATTCGTGTAAATACTTTAACACGCATCTTTGACGTTTGATTCTTTAAATATTTTCGTATTTGTTTGAAATCAAGAGTATATGTGGGTTTCATAAATTGATAAGCAAACATCTTGATCAGGCGTGATCCTGATGTAATGTTTTTGTGAAATACGCCTTTTCCGACTCATGATTCTTCGAAAAGGATTCCCGCTTCAGTCTACTATGACAGCTTGTTTACTTGAAATCTGGCAGCTTATATATGTATTTAGGGACAGCAAAATATTTACTAAAATATACAACAAAACATGGTCTATCTTTATTTTATAAATTTTTGAATATCTATATATGGCATTATTGAATTATTGTGCTACAAGCGGTCATATTTGTAACATAAAGATACAACAAAATTAAAATACCACGTACTATAGATTTTATAAGAATTTAGTGAAAGCTTTGCTACTCATCCACATTCCTGACTTTGGCACTTGTTTCTGACGAAGAAATTAGGAAAGTTTCGAAAGCTTTTATCTCTTCTTATCTGTGTCCGCGAAGCACTTTTTCTGATAACCTCATACTAAGTAGTTTTCAATTTTTGCCAGTCGCTTGGTAAAAAATAGAAAACCTGGAATACTTACTTTTTTGCAGATCTGTCAAGTAAAACGTATTACCACGTTAACTCTGAAAATTAACAAAAAACCGAAAATATGTTTTGGGTACGTCTCCATCTAGCAGACAGAAAGTCTCTTTATTTTTAATAAGATTTTCTTATATAAAAACTAGATAATTAATTTTCTGATTCAGCTAAACTGTCCAGTAAAACATTTCTCATTTGTGTGAAGTCCAGCTATTAATATGTTGTCCACAAACGAAAACCTATTTAGAATAATTTGTTACACATCAAGTTTTCTCTGCAGCATTCCCATCAACTGGGACAACAAAGCAAAAAAAGTTTACATTAGCACAACTTCTCCCAAACAATACAAACTTTTAATTCGTAAACTTCGCATTCATTTCTTGCTTCTGGTTGTGCTGCTACTTGGCGGAGTTCATATACTCTTTAGCCAAACCTCCATTCAATTTCCATTGTCTGATAAAATTCTTTTTGGATTGTCAGTATTTATTGTGGCACTTATTCATGTGTTAACAGTAGGCTACAAAAACAACGTATACACCATTTGCAACTATATTAACGGGCTATTGTCGATTAACCTACAAATGAAAAATTACCAAACCATTACTTCCAATAAGGAGAACAAGATACCATCCTTTGCTGATGTGTTGTTAGCACACTTGATGCTTTACACCGTTGTATTAATTCCAATTGTCTTTGTGTACTGTTTACATTTGTTTTATCCATGTAAGCCTTCGCTGATGGGTTACTGGACAATTCCGAAATGTTTTGCATTCATCAGCTCCGCAAACCCCTTAATAAATATTGCAAACACAGTAGCAAAGTTTGGTATACTTCTTACAAACCACTGGATGTGGGCATTTGCATGTAACATTGCGCTTCTGTCAGCGGACGGGGTTATGGTTTTGTGTACGGTTACATTCTGGCGGCATTTGATAAGGTAAAATCAACGCCAAATACTTATCTTACTACTTATTTGTCATGTCTTGCTTTGTAAAGTAAGTATGAAATGTATTGTTAGTATATAGAATAAGTAAATAAATATGTTTATATGGTTTTCAGATTTCACAATTATCTTTCTGAAAATACAAACTGGCTCAAAATCACACAGCAGTACAGAACATTGCAAGTTTTGGAGATATGGATGAACGAAGTGCAGCAGAAGGAGCTCGTTACCGGATTAGTACTTACAACCATTCCAATTAATGCATTTTCCATGGCGATTCTTATCAAGTTACCACTAACGACAGATAATGCCTTGCTTTTGGCATTTTCGGGCATATACTATATAGATACATTATTAACTTGGATTGTACTTTTTGGAAGCATGTCCCAACTATTTGTACAATCCTGTGAAATATTGCAAAAAATTAAACAATTGTGTACTAATCCCGTTTGTTCAATCAGGGAAAAACGTTTGGGTAAAAGGGTTTGCAAAAGCTGTGTACCTATTAAAGTCAAATTTGGCGAGCTGAATTTTATCGAAAGAGTCACTCCGTTACACTGTGTTGACTTTGCGAACCAGCTAATTGTACAGATTCTGTTAATTGGAAATTGAAACACAAGTTATAAAAAACTGTCGAATAAAATGATAAATTATTTTATTCGACAGTTTAAAAGAAAACCATATTCCACGTGTCTAATTAGAAACCAGCATAAACGTTACACTCAATATGCTTTGTCGTGCTCAACTGCATTCAGAAAAGATAAAGTTGGTATAAACATTATTTCTTTAATTCTGTTGTGATGCAAATTACAATGGAATATATATTTACATATACTATAGGAAAACTTTATGTAATGTCTGGTGATTTAGTTTACAAGTAATACAAGTTGTTTTTTTTGTTCTCGTGTACGCAATTTAAATAAACACAAGTCAATTGATTATGTATGACTGAGGTGAATTGTGCATGACTAACTTAGTATGTTATGTATGTATGTTAGATATTTAAAAAATTGCCTACACAACCCGAACCACCTGAGATTTAGTTTCCCTTGGGATAATGTTCTCACGTGTATTTTAAAAATCTGTGTGTATTTGAAGCTTCTGGTTGTAATTTAGAGTACATCAACAACTTTCAGATTAATCGCGTGTATTTCGAAGTTCAAACTGGGTGTATTTCAAATATCTGGGTGTATTCTAGATATCTTGTTCACATGACATGACCATGTTACATTTATTCTTGGTTTGCCAAAAAATAGTTTCTAGAGCCATACGCTTCATTAACTAAATCTGACTGTTAGAATATAAACCTGGGCTGAATGAGAAGACACAAATCGTTCTGTTGTTTACAACGTTAGATGGGTAATCTGATGAGGAAACCAACAATGATAACTGTGACAGAAAAAGTAAATTCGTACTACATATGGAGATATATGTTTTTTAAATAGTTTGTCAACTGTTTATTACGTGTTCATATTTAACGGACAGCAATATTGACGCTTTATTTTAACAAAACATACTTGGTAATTGACGTCAACTGACGGTTTTGTAAATTAAATAATACGTTTTTACTGTAGATGTATACGTTTGGCTAGTCAAACAATTTACCGCTAATCAAAAAATCATATCCTAACTGTACACGAATATCAATAAGCTTTTAGCGTATTAAAAGCATCAAGTTCAGGGACCACTCAATCAGTGCCCCTAAATAGTTTCTAGTTGTTTCCTTCTCAAAACTAGTAAACCCATAATAAAGACAAAGCGGCCGAAGCGCTGCCAAACGTTTCTTTAAAAACTTGTTGCATTCAACAGTTTTCATTTTCCAAATACTTATTGTGTTTGTACTCATACCATGTATGCTACTTGCAGCAGGAAGGGCGAAAAATATAAAAAGGTAGCAACCTGTAAGTATAGCCAACATTATAGCTAACATTACCAGTGGCAAACTTCCCCATGCTAGAACTAAGGTAACGTTGGCAAAAAGCATAACCACAAAACCACATCCCATCAATGATCCTGCACCAAGTCTGAACGTATCCATAGCAATTTGGTTAATACATGCAAGAGTATAATACAAGTGCAAACTGAATTTGTCTGGTGTCATTTGCGTCATGGCTGTAAGACAATGTACGTATAGCCGGCAAAGATAAGCAAAAGGAATAAACTGAAGCACTGATACGCGAGCTCCATCAAATGTAAACCAAAACAGTAAGAACAGAGGCAAAACTAGAAATGCGGAATTCAGCACGATATAGTGGAATAGCTGGGGATACGTACATTTTACCAAAATATAGAAAGGGTCTAATTTTGCTATTGCCACAACCGGACCAAGAGTGACACCAACAATAAACATAGCAAAACTGTAATAAATTGCAAGAACACCGATGATGTCTGCAGGTCTTCCGTTGCAAAGGTTTTGTAGCTCTAAAAAATTAAGAAGAAAAGTCTAAATTTTACGGGCATAAAAGTCCTGGTTAAATTGCAATAAACGCTGTTTCGAGTGTCTGAAAACTCCAGTTTTTCTAATAAGCCTGATTTAAAAAAAACAGTTATAAGCAAACCCAAGTTTCACTAAAAAATCAGAGTATCTCGAAAAGCGAGTTTCTAAACAAACACTTGTTTTTGCCTTAAACTATTGGGTTATCTTTTCCAAGCAATTACGTGCTTCTAAATACCCGAGTGTCTAAAATCCTAAGTTTTTAAAAACCCAAGTATCTAAAAACCCGAGTATCTTAAAACCTGATTGTCTAAAAACCCGAGTATCTAAAGTTTCTAAAAACTTTAAAACTTGCCATTTTGGATAGCGGTTGAAAGTTAAAAAGTTCAGAGTCTCGTAAAAATCCGGACCAAAAAAATTCCGCAAACGGCATCGTCGAGACGCAGAGAATTTTTGTGTATGGTATTTATTAAGAAACGTGAGCTCACCAATCTTAACAAGACGGAAGATTTCTGGAAAAAGTGATGCCGTGTCACTATATCTCTCCAAACAACACCAGCAAAACAATCTAGACTCGAAGCTAAGGAGGCTGTTGAAATAAATTCCATAAACGGTGTGCGCATTGGACCATACAATTAGATATATCAAGGCAATATTTGATACCAGAAACGCTATGTACGCATACATTAGAATAACTGATATGTCGAGAGTAATAGTTTTTCTGATTATTGCATGAACTAACACACAAAATATGGAGCAAATTACACTAATCACTAACAATAAGTAACAATATGAAGGGAACAGTTTTTGCAGCCGTTTTTCCACTACAAAGTTTTTATGATTGGTATCCAGTTCTATGGGAAGCTTGTATCGTAAAACCTTATTATAAGCATAGTTCACAAATTCAAAAGACTTCCAAAATAGTGGAGTTGTCATTTTTCCCTTTCTTAGATTTTGCACTGTGTGTCGTTTAAAAATATGTCTTAATTTTTGCAGTTTACAACATTTATTTTACTGTTTTGCCTGACAACTAACTCGTTCTTGTTTTCATAAAGCAAATAGGAGTAACCAGGGCACACTTTTTTTGCGCAAAAAAATTGTAAAAATAACTAGCAGATACGTAAATATCAGCATAAGAAAATCTAATACAAGTCAACATATTTTGTTCTTGTATTTTACTACTACTACTATATATATATATTTCTATAATAATATCTAAGTATACCTCTATTTTTGCCACAATTGTAGAAAAGCCTGAAAAAAACAAAATTCTTATTTAGACTTGTACGAACTCGACAAAAAATCCAAAATTAGCTTCCTTTCATAACTGAATTTTATTGATCAACTTGTTTTAGCAGAATAGCGTTTCAATAAATCAATAATTGAGATTAAATTAAAACTTGGCGTCCGTGTCTTGTCAAATGTTTTAGCAGTATTTCGGCCAAAAAATAGTTGTTTATTTGAGACTGGCGAATAGTGTTAGAAATCTCTTCCAATTTCCTAGTTTAGAATACCGGAACGATTTCCCACTGTATTTGAATGCACAAGCCACAGACATTTAAGCGGTATTTATTAAGCAATCAAAACATATGAAAATTAAACTTCTTTTAAGTTCATTAGTAACTAACAAAAGCTATCAAAATATCATTTGGTTACCAGTAGAAGCTGAAGAGCTAAACCATTTGCAAAATCAGTACAATTCAACAGCGTAAGTCTCTCGATAAAATTCAAGGCACCACACTTCACCTTAATTGGCGTAAAACTTTTACGTACCCTTTTAAACCAACGCGTTTCTCTGCATATAGCTTGTTTAGTATCACACAACTTCAGTTGGTACAATATTTGCTCAGATTTTAAATACAACTGCGACATGTTACCCAAAAATACTAACAGAATGGAAATAGTGTTTGGTAAAATGAAAGCAAAAATAGGAAACAACAATAAATTCTCTTGAGATTGCGGAGGTTTAATAAACACGAAAATTGACATAGAATGCAGTGGAATTCTAGCAAGAAGCAATCCCGTTACCAGTACTTGTTGCTGTGCATCATTCATCAAAATAGCCAATACTTGCAGAATTCGATATTTGCTTGCTACAGTGACTAGGCTGGTAGTTTGAACAATGTAGCAAGAAAACCTGAAACATGAATTTACAAGAAATTACAACTTTTAAGTTTAAAAGTTTAAAAAGCATATACCTTTTCAAATATTCGTAAAACGACACAGCACACATTAGCATTATTCCGCCGCCTATTAATTGTCCCACACGAAATACAAATGAGAGTAGCCAATGATTTCCAACAAGAAGTAATAATTTTATTATTAGATTTAAAAGTCTAGTTAAGTCACATTCACCATCTAGTTTCCAAAGTTCTTTGCATTTAGGAAGCAACCAGTATCCAACCAAAGAAGGCTTACATGCTTGATAACTGTGTAGTCCATAAACAAACACTACGGGAACTATTATGGATGTATAATACAATAAACTTACTAAAAGTGGAATTACGTTAAAACCTTTAGCTGCTGTGTGACATGCAGTTTTTAGTTGTGAACCCAAAGACACAAGACCGTTAATATATAAGAAAACGCTATCAGCTCTGAATTTTATTGATCTTGTACACATGTGAACGTATATAACAGTTAGCACCGATACACCAAATAATAGTCTGTCCACCAACGTAAATGTATTTAAATTTGCTGAGAAGAGTTTCCAAATTCCTCCAAGAACAAGAAGTGTTAAACAAATTGCATGAACTTTTATTTTTTTATGCAAATTTTTATGTTTTCAAGACAACAATGGATATATTTTCAGCTTGTTAGAATTTTTGTCTCAATAAGTAATTGCACTACCAAGCAAATTGGCAAGACGACAAAGTTTACTGAACAGTAACAAATTTCTTTCTATCATATTGCTGCGCAGCAAGAACTCAAAAAATTCCAACTTGTTTCTTTGAATTTGAAACTGTAAATAAACTAAACAGGTGTGTTAAAATATCTGGACAAAAGGGACAATGTGACAAAATACGTCAATGTGTTTATGACACGTCTTGTTGAACGTACGCAACTACCACAAACAAGCAATCACGGTTTTGATATAACGTTTTGGATATCTTGGAAATAGAATAAATAAATACAAAATGCTGCTTAATATTGTGTATATTATTATGTTAAATGGTTCAAGTATTTCGTGTCACTGAAACAATAAAATGCTAACACGGGGGGAAGTTAGTAAATACTAATATAATCAAGTGTTTATTCTTTTCTTCAATTCCCATTCGATGCCTAAAACATTTTTCAATTTTACGAAGAAAAACAATAAATATTTTAAATTAAAAGCGACCTACTAGCATAACTCACTGACTTGGAATACCCCACTATTGGACTATTTCTACACCACACTTATGAATGTTATTCTGTTAAAATAACATAACCGTCATTCCTACGACAAATTTAATCTGAATGCCTTGCTCACAGCTAAATAAATTACTAACGTTAAAATACGACATAATTCTTGGTTACACAAATAAAGCCGTCCGCATAACTTTTAGCTTACGAAACTATTTCAGTTGCTCGCATTATTCATTCGTAAAGTATCAAAATGTAGCGTGTTGAATGTTCGGTTTCTCGTTTGGGTTGGTCGCTTGACTTTCGCAATCAAGCCTTAGGTCGTACAGTCAACAGTATATATTTAATACAATATATAAGTTTTGGCCATTTTATCAGATGCTTAGCAAGTAGTGATAATTTGAAAGAACCGCTGATCAATCTGATAACAGCGGAATGGAGCTTCAATTATTGGGCTATTTGCTATCTGAACATTATGTAGTGTGCTGTTAATTATTTCAAAATTTGTTTTATGCTAGTTATGTCTGACGAAGTTTTGGATCGTGATTTTCAAATTTTGAAAGATACATATAACGGCATATTACATATTATGTAAACTGAAGTTAACGTAAACCCTACATTAGACTGTAAATGTAGATTAGAAAAGATGTACGGTTTCAATTTCTGATTAGTAGAATAGTTGATAGCTTAGAGCAGTAGCAATTCCAATGTAAGCTTCCAATGTAATCTGTGAAGCTTCAAATAAAGCTATTTGATGCAAAAAAAGCCACGGCACGTTGTGTAACAAACTTTTGCTAGAACAATCCTGGTAAGCTGCTTTTTGACATTTGTAGGTATGTAATACGGACTGACGGATTCGTTTTTTATTAACATAGAAAGTTGTTATTGTACTTGAAAATAACTGATAAAGTAAAGCCGCTTGCGGCACTTAAATGGAATAAGTATACTTATTAATTTACGACGTGATTTCGTAATTTTGGTTGATAAATTGTGACGTAAAATCTTGAAACCTAATATTCTTTGCTAAAAGTTTCATAACAACCAATACTCAAACTGTTGACGAAAGTAATTAAATATCTGTCTAAAATACTGCTTTTCATGGTTGTAGACGTAATACTGTAGCTCAAACATAATTAAATAATTCAAGCAGCATAGCATCAGCCCACTTGGATTTACAAGCAAAAAAGTAATTGTTTTTTATTATTTCTAAAAAAACAAGTTAAGGAGAAGCCACGTATATTAATAAAATAGAAAATACTTACTATGAGCTTATTATGAGGATTGAAACGTTAGATTCATTTTGCTAGCAAACTTTGTTTGGTAGCACTAGTCGTACGTATAATACTTTAATTCACAAAACCTTAAAATAGTGCGAGCACACTAAAAAACTGTGATAAATTTAGATAATAGCTATTGAATATTCTGGTGCAGATATTGTACAATTGTGATGTGCAATTTACATTTAAAACCCATCAAGACAAATTGTTTTGACACTAGACAAAAATTCAGTCATTTGTATTGTATATTAATGTAATAATATGTTAGCATTTATATGCACGTCTGTATATAGAGCTGTAAACGTGTACACGATTTGACCCTTCAAAATTTCGTGTCGTGTACAAGCAAACACGATATTATTTTTTCGTGTTCGTTTCGTGTACGACATAAACGTGTTGTGTTCGTTTCGTGTTTAGCAGAACACGATTAAAACCGTGTACAAATCGTGTACAGTATACAGTTTAAATGAGAACCAATTGGTATTCATCGGTACTAGGTGTTGAAGAAGTTGAGTGATTCCAGAGTTTTAATCAAGATTTTAACAACTTTCACACATAAAATGGCTTTATATCCACAGAACAATTAACAAATATGACGGTTTTTGGAAACATGATGAGGTTTTGTCCGGGTGTGGCCTGAGAATTCAGTATGAATAAATACTTGTCAAACACACACGTTTTTCCACCGTGTTCGTTTCGTGTACTGGAATACCGTGTACAAAACGTTTCGTGTACAGCCAAATTCGTGTCGTGTTTTGTTCTACACGATGTGCACACGACACGGTTTTCATCCGTGTACACGCGTGTACGTGTACACGTTTACAGCTCTATGTATATACGCCAGTTAATTATATAAACCGTAAACTAGGAGTGACCTAATACAAAGGTCCGAATTTTTCAAAGTGGACGGAAATTAAACTGAAATAAGGTAAAAAACTATTCAAAACTCAGCTTTACATTTGAAAATTATTCATGACTGCGCATACGCACAAATCGGAGTTTCCGGAACCTATTTTCAAGCTCACAAATGACAGAAAAACATTCAATATTGACAGAAGAAGATTAACATTAATGTATTCTTTAAACGTATAACGAATTACAAATAAAAGTAGAAATAGTCCAACTTGATCTTTATAATGCAAACCAGAAATAATCCTAATGGTAACCAATAAACTTAGCAAAATCAAAGTTTCTTGTTTGCTTTCAAACCCTAAGACCATTCCAGTTACCACAAAAAATGCACAACATTTAAGAGCCTGCGCTGCCATATTTAACTTGTATTCAAATGAATAGATAATTTTAGCAGCTAACACGTTTTCTTTGTGTATCTTTGCAAGCTCCAGTGTTGGACTTGTGGATCTAAGTACTTTCAACGTTTCAATTTTGTAGTAAAGTTGAATAGCATATGTTAGTAGAATTACTCGAGTACTAATAAAAATCACTTGGCCCACATAAAAAGTTAGATAATATCTAACTAGCTGATTGTCATGTTTGTCTGAAATTAGAAGATCAACTTGAAAAACAAAAGGATCTGCACGGTTAACTGATACAATCGAAGCGTATACAATACCGAACAAAAAGGTAAACCAAATATAGCAGTTGGCCATACAGGAGCACATTTTTAAAAAAGGTGATCTTCCAAATCGACGAAGCCATTCAGTTTTTTGATTAGCCCAATTTGCACAAAGTACCAATTCCCTGCCATCAAAGTGAACAAAGATATCTGCAGCAATGAAAGCCACCAAGAAAAGAAATTCCTGAAGAATTGTAACAAAGTAAGCAGGAGAGACCATGTCAGGATATAGAAAGTTGTAAATTATTCCAAAAATACAAACCAGTTTTAGTGGGAGAGTATACGAAAGATAGGTAAGTGCATTGGACTCCGTGTAGATCCACATTTGGCTACTGTCATCCCAACCAAGTGGACAGGAGATCCAAAAGGAGGAGATAAATTGGTTGAATTTGTTGGCAGAGTAAATATCCATTTTGAAACCGTTCACGTCGACTAAAATAGAACAACTGAAAATACTAAAGGATATCCTGCGGGTACTACGTCTCAAAAATTTTAAGCTGTGTTTTTGCTTTTGAAAACTGGTTCAAAAATAAGCTGGTGGTATATCATTTACTACAACTGTTTGTATTTATTTAATATCCTCTGTCTCAGCAGTAATTGACATTATTTCTCTTTTGTGAATAGCATAGTAATTAGAGCATGGTCTTGACAAAACAAAATGGTATGTTTTTCAATAGAACGACTTTTAAAATATACTAGAACCCTTGCTTTTCTACATTTAGCGAAGCTGGGGTTATAAAAGTTGGTCAAAGCTTACCGCCCGGCTTTACTATGCCACGTATTTAAGATAAAAACTTGAAAATCCTCTATGTTATTGGAAGCTTGTGGATGGTGACGAAATGTAAAATTACAGAATCAAAGAAACAATACAAAAATTAGTTTTTTGTGTAATCCACTTTTAAAAAGTGCTTAAACGTTCAATGTTTTTGATAATACCGCTAAAAGTAAAAACGTAACATATCATTTACTACAACCGGCAGTATTTATTTTGATTCAAGCATATAATTTATTTTCTCCTCGTGTATTTTCCAGCCAAAAAATGTTGGTTTTTGTGGAAAGCGTAGTAATTAGGGTGTGGTGTTGAAAAAGGATTTGGTAAGTTTGTGCTTTGGAAAAGGTCAACTTTTTAAAACAGAAACTTATATAACAAATTGCTTAAAATGACTGGTTGACTGTTTAATATAACCTATGTTTTCCGCTTCCGTCGACTACGCTGCCACATACTTGCAAGCTGAGCAATTCTCGAAATATTGTATATACTAAAGGATATCCTTCGGATATTACGTTTCAAAAGTACTTAGCTGTGTTATTACATTTGGAAAATTGGTTCAAAAATAAGTTGGTAGTATATCATTAAGTACAACCGTTTGTATTTAATTTCTATCCTTTTTGTGTGCCTCAGCAAAAATTGATATTGTTTCCTGAAAAGCATAATAATTAGAGTATTGTTTTTTCAAAACAGTATGTATGTTTTTTCAGTATGTTTCTCGGAAAAAAGTGGCTTTAAAACCTAATACTATAATCCTAAATTTTCTAAGCTGGAGTTATAAAAGTTGGTCAAATTTTACCGCTCAGCTTTACTATGCCACATGTTTAAGCTAAAAAGGGTTGGAAATCCTTGATGGTATTTTAAACTTATGGGTGGCTACAAAATAGAAAATTACAGAATATTAGAAGCAAATGAATTGGTTTACAGACTTTAATTTTTAATTTTTGTGACCAAAATTATTAGACCAACAATTTAATATCATCGCTTATTGTATTGAAGGATGTCTACTTTTGAAAATTGCTTCGACATTTTATTATTTAAAAAAACGGTTGAAACATAAAATGCTATCGTGCCACTTCAACAACCGGCAGTATTTATTTTGGCTCAAGTATCTAATTAATTTTCAGTTTTTTAATTTTTCTGTGTACATGCAAAAACATGTGCTTGTTTTGTACGTGGAACGCATTGTGTGTAATTACAGTGTGGTCTTGACAAAAATGATATGGTATGTTCCTTTTTGGAAAAGGTCAACTGTAAAAATAGATCATATAGTTACATGCCGAACAAATCTGGAAACAGTATTAAACATAACAACATATTTTAATAATATACCAATATTAAATGTAGTTTACAATATTTTAGTGAAGTTTTTAAATATAGCACCTATTGCATAGGATTAACTTCATGTTTGTCCTAATAGCAGGCTTGTTGGTCTGCCTTCATCCATATATATATATACTTTATTGATCAGTTAAGAAGTACAAAAATACAACCTCACTTTGGCGTTGAACCATATTTGATTATTACGCACAACCAATTTAAATAATTATATTTAATAATAAAAAATTATGGTAATTAAGGAAAAAAAAGTAAAATTTTAATTAATACAAAAAAATTAATTAAATATATTGAGACTTGTCGGAGGGTAGCTTAACTCCCTTGTTCTCAAGGCACTTTGCCTTGATCCTCTGTGTGGCACCAAAACGTTTCCCGACAATCCGGTCACTGGCCACCTGGTTATCGGTCACCTTATCACTGGCCACCTGGTTATAGGTCACCCCGTCACTGGTCACCTGGTTATTGGTCACCTTATCACTGGCCACCTGGTTATAGGTTACCTCGTCACTGGCCACCTGGTTATAGGTTACCTCGTCACTATCCACCTGGTTGTTAGTCATCTGGTCCCGGGTCGCCTAATCTGGGGGATCCCTGAATCCCCAAATCGGTGGAGGCTCATGGAATGAGCACACTCATTCCACTTCCACCCACAGGTCACCAAATGGATGGAAGGGGGAGTCTAGGAGCCGGTTTTGGGGGTGGTGGTGGTGGCAACATCAAGGTCACCTCCTCCTCCCACCACAACAGCTCCCACTCAACCACATCCACTCATTATCATCCTCACCATCTGGAGGAGAGTACCGAATCCGGACTCTCAACCCCGGTGGTGAAATTCTGGTTAGGCAGGTAAGGAACATATGGTAAAAATACCGTGTTCCTACCTGACCCTAACCATCCAAATGTGAGTCGACCTGGAGGCTCACAAAAAATTCCTTGCCAATTCAAGGTTGTGTCCACCACTTTTCGCTCACTAATCACTTTTATTTTAATTAATTTGTCTAGAATTATTAAAAAATAAATAAAATTTATTCTCAGACGGCACACCAGCAGCTGGGTGCACGTCTGGTTCGCTCCGTCGTCGACCGAGGTCTTAATCCATACTCGCTTTGCTCAATACAAAATTATGCAAATACACCGAAGCAAATACGAAAAAGAAACGTATAATATTTAGCGTAAACACAATTTATGACTTTATGTGCATTTTCTGATAAAGGTACTTAAGTCGACGCTTTGACGAACTTGAAAAAAGAAGTCGTACCATAACTTCACTCCATTGAATTTAAAAGAATATTCACCTCACCTGAAAACTTACACTTATATATTAGCTCTTAGGATGTATTATGTAGTAGCTCATTATAAACTATTCGTATTGAAAATTTGCAAAATGCATTAGCACCCGTATTTTTTGGAACGCAAACTTTGGCGTTTTTAGGCAAAAGCAAAATAACAACGGAGCTTAACATGATGCTTTACGGATATAAATGATTGCAATAGAAAAGCGTAGCAATGATGCATATATTAATTCAATGAGGAAATCACAAAATGAGAAGCTTTTCAGTAGTAAGATAAATTGCTACAAATATTCCAGATTTCTTGAAATAAATGATAAATTAGTGGACTTTATGTTTGAATCAATTATTATCTACACAGAGCAGACCATATGTATAATTGACTTATAATTAGTTGGCCATTTACAATTATTTATTTTATATTCATGTTTAGTTATATATTTCCGATTTTCAAGATTTTTGTAGAAAATAAGCAGTGTCGCTTTAAGTTTCTGAAAAGAGTTATTTCTGCATTTCAAACAGTGTTAGATAGGTAAGTAAGTATGTTACAAACCAGAAAAACATTTTCAATTCGCATTCGTGCGATGACTGTCGTACTAAAACCTTAAATTTGTTGTGGTAATAACAGTCAAGTCAGGCAGCTATTTATACTAAACATCGCCACAGGAATGCTTACTTGTTTTAATTGGTATTTAGCATATTTGTCGCAATTCTAAGAAATAAAGAACAATGCCTATTGTTATATGAGTTGCGTTTTGTTGGGCATAACAAAAGCCGTCTTTATAAATCCTAAAACGATTTATTGTTGCAATTCAAGGAACCTTCTATAGTAATCATTGGCTTGCTTCCAACATGTAAAACTTTTTTTTGCCATTTTTCTGCTCTGGTGTGGTATAAAAGCAGCCTTAACTGCAACTCACTTATGTACAAACGTTATGAGATTTTTTTCGAGTTTGTTTTGTATGCCTTTTGAAGTTCAGTATAGTTACGACTTTTCCAAATGTTTGCTTTACTTTGCTTTTTTGCAGACAAACGTTTGTCTGCTGTTGATCAACCATTACTTTTACTCGTATTTGTTAGGCGATACAGAAGCAAATATTAAATAAGTATTATTGCATAAAAATTTTAGTTAAAGATAAAGTATACACTGGTGATTTATGTGCTCCGAAATTTGTTCGTAAACAAATTGCATTATCTGTGCAGATATTCTTGAAAAAATTGGTTGGCATGAAACTAAAGAGTAGAAAGTATCCGGAACAAGAGTATAATTTGCTAAAACAATTGATAAATTTCTACTATAGTTTACCAAGTTAAGACAAGTTTTGTAATGAAAGTAAACCAGTGAATTGTTTTGAGATTTTTTTTTGAAAAATCCACGTTGTTATGAATTAATTACAAATGGTAGATCGATATTTTAAATATATTTATTTTTAATTCGAAAGAATCAACAATTTGATTATTAATACAACTACGCCAATTCAATACAAAGTAGTCGTTCAGGGAATATTTAAACTTTAAGATTACACCAACGTCTTTGTTGTCTAAATTGTTTGACTAAAAGGTCTTGACTAGAACTGCCACAAAGCACAGGCAACCTTAAATTGACTGGTTCACGGAAAACTGATCCTACCACAAAAATGTTTATAGCAAAAAAGTCTTAAACAAAAAACAAATTATTACAAGCTCGCAAAACCTAGAAAACATTCAATATCGATAGAAGAACATTGGGGCGTATAATCTAACTAAATGTACATTGTGTCAGACGGAAAATCAGATGTAGAAAGTAGAAATACAAACCTTAATAGCATAATGTACTTGCATGAGTTTGTACGTATAGAGGTGGTTTAATATAAGTATTGGTATATAAACTCACATTTGGTGGCTTCAAACCTTGTACGGATAATTCATTAACACAGTAGATATGCAACATTTAATCACGTTTATCAATAAACATATTGAAAATACATTATTATTTGATTCATCTTATGTATAATTTTAAAAAGCATATAAACAAAACTTGCCTTCTGAACAGGTCAGCCAATTTTTTTTGAGGTGCACACTGTACAATGATCATGTTTTAAAGCATTCTTTTTATTGCCATAAAAGTCAAACCAATCTGAGATAAGCTTTTATATTGGAGGTCCTTATCAAGAACACAAAAATTAAAAAACGTTTTGTTGCAAAAAACTTGTGGTAACAAAATGTACTGACATTTAGTCAGCAATAGCTACATAAAACAAAGCACGTATAACTAACATGTTTTGCTTTAGAAGAATTAAAGAACAGATACCTAAATATTTTCTGGTAGGATGTAGTGACGTCACATTTGTCTCTTAGCACCCACCCACCCATGCCACTAGTCGTCACTCTCACTGACCCTAAAACGTGACGTCAATATTGAATGATCCCAATGGCGGATGACTACTTTTCCGTACCTGGCGGCTCCAAAAAACAACTATGCCAACGTTGAGCTTATTTTGGATATTGCCAAGGAAATGCAGGTACAACCCGTTTGGGCGGGTTGGGGTCACGCCTCCTAAAACCCAAAGCTGCCTGAGATTCTACACAAGAACAAAATTGCCGCTACCAGGCAACCCAATTTTTTGTTTTATGTCTACAACAAAGTTTAATCATTTTTAATTAGCATTATTTGTACTGCTAGGTCAATCGCAAAGTCAATACAATTTATGGGTGTCTGCCGATCAATAAAATTTAGTAACCCAAATTTTGCTTTGATTGGCGTAAAACTTTTGCAAATTCTTAAGAACAATTTTCTGTCCCTGCTTGGGTTACCAATATAACTAGCAACGTATTTCATTTGATATAGAGCACTTCTTGACTTTACAATCAACTGGGACAAGCCTCCAAGAAGTAATATTAGATCCAACGCAGTGTTGGAAGCAAGCACACCAAAAGTAGCAAAAATCAATATATTCTCTTTAGTAGGAGGTATTCTTATTAACATTGCCAAGGAAAAACTGGTGCAGGGGATGCAAGCCAGAATCATTCCAGTTACAATTGTTTTCTGTTGTAATTCGTTCATCAGGTTTCCAAGAATTTGTAAGGTTCTGTATTTGGTTGTTATTCTGATCATATCTTTACTTTGACGCAAGTAGATGCAAAACCTGCAAATGATTTTCGTTTCAAAATTAAATTTCATTTCACACACGAGCATGATAGGTATTACCTTTCCAAGTGTTCCCAAAATGTAAGAGGACACATAATCAATATACCGCTTCCAACCATTGCTCCCACGTGAAACCCTATTGCCCACATCCAATGATTTATTAGAAACACAACAGCTTTCAACGAAGTATTTAAAACGCCAAACGAATCTGAGAAAGCCGACCAGAGTTTATATTCACAGCATTCAGGAATTAACCAATAACCAGCTAAAGAAGGTTTGCACGGTCGATAAAAATGTGCGGCGTAAACAAACACAATTGGAATTAAATTACAACTGTAATATATTAAGTGAGCCTGAGCCACATTAAACTTAAAAAGGAGAGAGTTCTTTGAATAGCCTCCGGAGAGTTTTGCAGGTGTGGAATTTAGTTCAAAGGATAATAATCCATTAATATACAAACAAAGACTGTGAACATTGTTTTTATAAGCCGTAACACATCCCTGTAGATACGTGACAATTACTACTGTGCAAATCAATAAGCTTTTATCGGCTAAGGAAATTTTACTATAATCGGAGCTTCGAAATTTAAAAATGCCAGTAATTATAATAGAGAGTAAAAGAGTGGCACGATATTGAAGCTTTCTTCTTAAAAGTTTGTGTTGACTCGCAAAGTTTTTGTGGACTTTTAACTTGCAAGCGTTTTCGTCCCAGTAAATTAGACTGCCAACAAGGGAATTTGATAAGCGACAAATCTTACTAAATAAGTTCAATTGCCTACGAAGCATTGCGCACTTTTCTGTAACAAGTTATGCTTCTGTAGAAACTTTATATTCTGAGAATTTTTTAGTCTGTTGTGCTCGTAAAATTGAATAGTACTTTTAAATTGGCTACGCTGAACATTTGGAATCGTTCGTGATCTAGCATAACTTTTCCGTATGACGGAGCAGAGTTATAACCAAATACAGGGTTACACCAAATTTATGTCGCAAATCCAATAACATATTAATGTTTCCGCCCACACTCTACAAATATTTGCTAACAGGCAAAACCTGGAGTTGTTAGTTGTTATCACATTGATTGCTTTTCTTAATAAATACAAAATACTAAATTTTAGTATTCAAGCATGATATTCAAATCCTAGTAATTTCAACGTTGAACCAACTTCATGTAAATAATAGTGACTTGTGTAAATATTTTTATCATATAAAATATTTATTGATCACATATTGTTTTTATCTTATAAATTATTTGTATGACTTCTAATGAAAACCTGGTTTGTTCAAAGCAAACGCGTGACATAATTTTAGCAAGAGACGGTATCTCTGTTTACTTGATCACATAAGATACTGCTTAATGATTTTGTCAAACAGATACACAGACCTAATAAAGAGATTGCTTAACTGGGGAAATACTTTATTATATAAACTACAATTAGTTTAGAACATTACATAGAACAAAATATTGCACATAAAATAAATTGAAGAGTTTACGATGGTTTAGTTATATTACGTTTAGTGATTAAAACAAGATTTCCATTAACAACTCCTCTTTGTACCTTCATTACAAAACATGTATTAATTTTATAAAACAGAATAGAAGTTGCTTGCGAATTCAGCAATTTATATATTTGTTTCTTTCCATATTACTTTTGGCTTCGTGCCAAATAATTTTCAGAACACGCTCGACACAGTATGCAGTAAAGTTTATACTAAACCTATTGTTCAATGAACAAATGACACAAACTAGAAACATATATAACATAGTATACAAAAAGAAATAACGAGCCTTTTGTTATACGTGAAAGACAGCAAAGTTCAACTTTTACAAAATGTCATTGATTAATGAATTGTACTGTACTGATCATTGTAATGAACGTGTTTGGAGTCTACAAAATTGATGAGCAAGAGTAGGTCTCAAGACGCCTAAATTCCAAATTGCACAGAAAGCTTTAGTAAGCTAAAAAACCATAAATAATAAAATGATCACTTGCCATCTGGATTAAAAAAGGTCGCATGAACGGCTTTGGAAATGCTGATAGTGTTTCTAGTAAATGTAAATACCTAAAGCATTTTCGCTTATTAAAGTAGCTTAAAACAAACTGTAAGCATTTATTTTTGTAACTTTTATGGTGGTGCAGCAATTACAGAACATTTACCTACTCTACACGTACCTTTTTGAAATGTACTCATTATCCATATAGCAATCCATGTCAAACTTAGTTTTAACAGCAACAACTTCTGTTTAGCAAAGCTGTACGCACCTGCAATCCATTGCTTAACCCCTAACATTACACTAATTATCAGCAAAAAGATTTCCTCCCTTTTCTCAATTACAAATCTCATACTTGATAAAGCCATGCCTGAAAACCATAGGTAAAATATCATCAGTGTATTTCCACTCATTGAAGCTGG
Organism: Entomobrya proxima; assembly: GCA_029691765.1. Taxonomy (NCBI): domain Eukaryota; kingdom Metazoa; phylum Arthropoda; class Collembola; order Entomobryomorpha; family Entomobryidae; genus Entomobrya; species Entomobrya proxima. The sequence continues at coordinate 62,119,135 of CM056168.1, forward strand.
TTCTGGAGGTGGATCTTCTTAATAAAAGCTGTGGCCACCATTTAGCGATTCCAGACTCCTGCATTATTACCTTACGTCTAATCAGAGAAGATGGAGGATTTCCGGAAAACCGTATTGCAAAATGCGGATTTCCATATGTTACAGATCCTACGGAAACATACTTCGTACTTGTTTTTTGCTCGTCTGCTAGCTTATTCGCCATACCCTCTGGTAGCAAAACTGCACTTTTCTTACAACCTTTTAGATCTTCCTCAAACCATTTTAACTGTCGTTCTTCAAATACCTTATTCATTGCACCAGCTATTCCATATTCAGTTTTCAAAAGTGACTTAGGAATCAAACTAACTCTGATTAACGGACTGATTGAGTGCACCAAATGTTGCAACATTAGTCCCGCATTTTGATAAAGTCTAGAAATATTCAGTAAATCATATTTCTTGTCCGTGGTAAACTCTCTTGCAGATTCCGGCCATGCTACAACCTCGGATTTAAGAAACACTAGTTTCAAACTGCAAAAATGATGTTTATTTTGTTCCTGTTTAAACAAGTCGTAGGAAATACCAGAAACTTTTCCATAATGTTCTGCAGTTAACTCAGCAAAACATGCCCTAACATTGAGTTTTCCGGGAATAAAAAAGTTAAAATGAAATTCCAAAGGCATTGCTCTAGTGTACAGGGTAAAATTATCATGCAGCAACTGACTCATTGTTTTGTACAGTAGGGGCTTTCTCGACAATATCATATTGTAAACATTGTTATTTTTGTATGCATTACTTAAAACAAGACAACTAAGCATAGTTGTTGCTAAACTCCAACGAAGTACGTTGCTTGTACAAAAGGTTCCTGGAAACGGGTCACCTTGCTCAATTAATACCTTTAGAAGACCAAAAGGATATCGAGTTCTGGTATTGTAGCACTGTTTACTCAAAGTGGTTCCAAATTTGTTTGGATAAATTTGCACGAAAAGAATGGCTTGACATATAACAACAATAGAAAGCCACATCCAAATTGGATGATCAAATATATTATATAGTTCCTCAATTGGAAATGGAGACATACCCCTTTGTCCACAAGTTATAAACCGTAATCGGGCAAAGTGTTCGGGTATAGCTAAGGCACTGGTAGCATGAGGCAGGAATTCCTGTGTGTCTTCAAGAAATATGTGCACATCCGAAGAAACATCTTTTGGATCTCCTCTTTTTTGATAATAAATTGCTCCATTTTTACACAAGCTTAATTCCCTAGAAAATCGTCCTATACCTTGCAATGCGTACGAATAGTTTCCAAGCATATCTTGTAGTAGTATTGCTACACCTATTTCAAAACGATCTTGAATATCCATATAAGTATAATGATTTAGCTTCCGTGCATTTTTAATATTATTTTGGGAACAAAGTAACATTTTACTTTGCACTCCGCCAAGTTTTTTATACCTTAAATTGGACTCAAATTGGACGAAAAGTGAATTTACATATCCAGCTTTAAGTACAGCTTGGAAAGATAGCTGGCTTAAGTTGGATAGGAGCTGTAGACGAATGCTCTGTTCACACGTGTCACAATAGTGTACTATATTTTGGCTATAAATCTGACTTGTATATTTAGAAACATTAAAAATGAAAAGTATGTAGTTTGATATTCCTGGATTTCTATAGAGATTATGCCTATTTACACTGTTTTGAATAAAAAATTCTAATTCTTTAGTTTTAAAAGAGTCTAATTTATTACTCAGAAGAAGCATTTTTAAAGTTGGCATTGAAGCTATTTGTATCAACGGATTTTTGGCAATATCTTCTCCAAAAATTTCCGGGTATCTCATTGACCGTCCGAAAAACTTAATAGTGTTTTTGTGTATTAGAAAAAGTTGTAAATGAATCTTGTTTTTGTATGGCTTAGAAAATGAGGCATAACGATGAAAGTCAATTTCAATGCATACACTTGTGGGTTCATTCTCGGTAGCTTGATCATCCACCAGTCTACTTGTAATGCTATGACAATTATTGAAAGATAAGCATGACTTGCCTTCACAACCAAGCTTGTAATTAATCCAGATAAAGCTTGTTGATGTCAAATTGTGCCATTTTCCAGTTCTTTTGTTCTGCTTTGGTGGAGGTCTGTGGTACAGAATACCGGGAACTGGTGTTCGAACAACAATTGGGACACTAGGCTCCTTTATGTTTAAATGAACAAAGTTATCAATGACAACTAAAGAGTTATAAGCTTGTAAAGCATCAAACACTTCGTTTAGGTTTTCAACTGGCTGCGAGATTTGATTAAATTTCTTTAGCCACTTGCTGCCTTGTTTTTCGATTCTACCCCAATACTCCATTAGTTCAGGCATGTTTTTTGCTTTGTCTAGATTTGCAATTATGTAATTTTCAGGGGTTGCGTGGCATAAGCAAAAGGATATTAGGGAACTACAGATTAGAAAACTGTATTTGAGAATCATTTTGGAAAAGTGGAAAAGAATTTTATTGAATGATTTGAAGTATCTATTCAAGTGTACTTCACTATACAAAAACTGAGAGATAGAGATAATAAAGTGTTGACGGCCTGGCAACAACTAACCCTGAACATGTCTGAGGTTAATTGTTTTTCCGTACTCATTTGCCTTTCCTGTAAGCATATATAGTAAACAACTATTTTGGTATGTGAAGCTCAGGTGTAAGCTTTTTATCAATTTAGTATGTCTGTACAGTGGCGCGTGTCTGCTGTATATTTGTAGCTTATTTATGTGCTTACTGGTGACAAGAAGGCAGCCCGTGGCAACATAAATAAAAAAGGACAATTTTAGAATAGAATAGCAGAATATTGTAGTACTGTCGGATAAAATAGTACTTTTTTGGAAACACGTGCAGTCAAAATACATTCAATCGAGATAATATGCTTTCTTTACTATTACTGGCTTAAAAATAAAGTGATGTAGCATACTGTGCATATGGACTTCAGTATTGACTTAATTGTGTGATGGTACATATCAACTGATTAAATATTTTTGCGAGATTACTGTTATGCTACCCAGACTCTTTAGAAATGAATTAATATTGCATATATCAGGACGTATATACTAGTTATGACAAACACGTATAAAACATGAACAGGTTTGTATGACCAAACAAATCTGAACGTTAGGCGGCAATCAACGTTTCATGGTTACCATAAAAATCCTGCTTGATTTTTTTAAATTGGGCTAAAACATGCTTCTTCTTGCCTTACGTCATAATCATCATCCAAGTTGGTATTCATTTCTTCTTGTTTGACCATCTCCATTCTTCTTAGCTTAACTTTTCCTGGCACGTGTGCAAATAAACTCCAGTTATCAAACGTTAAAATATAACAGTTATAAAATATTAACCAAGACACATATTGTGTTGGCGTATATCAGCACATATTTGTTTACTTAAATTAAGTTTAATCACAGCAAGTATATAATTTATTGAAATTGAATTTTCCGTTCACAGAAAAATAAATCTGTTTAAATATCGAGCACATTTGTAAACTTTATTTTCTTTATTTTTACAGTTACCTTTCACCATCCGAAACAATCAAATGTTTACCTATGTGGAAGTCATAATTATTTAGAACTTTACAAAACAATTACTTCTCGAAGTTAAAACAAACTTTGTCTGCTATTTATGTGAAATTTAATAATTATGTATATGTGTAAACATATCAAACCTATATTTAATTTTCGAAACTGTTTATTCCATCTAACTAAATACAAACTAAACCCACTTCCACTACGCCTTCGTACCTTCGTACGTCAGTAAAATGTCAATATTTTTGACAAGTTAACAACAATTTCCTCAGAAGCCTGTTTCCAATCAACTTAAAAACCTATATCATCATGCCACGCAGCAACTTAAATTTCTTTTCCCAAACCATAAAACTTTCACAAGTTTTTGGAAGCACACTTGTTAGCTGGAACTCGGAGAAACAGCGGATGTTTCTCAGTGAAAGAACATGCACAAATGAGACATCTTTGCAAAACAGGTTAAAACTGCTTGCTCTTTTTACCACAATTCTTGGAATCAGTGGCATGGCAAAATTTATATTCTCCGATGTAAAGCAAAACCAACCAGCAGATAAGCTATTATTTGCCGTAGCTATGTAGCTTTACCAATTGCGTATGTATGCATCCAAGCTTGTAAGGACAATGCAGCAGTAATTTGCCAAAAAGTCAACGGACTTTTTCAATTTCATAAAAACTATTCCCAAACAAAGCCCATGAGCAGAAACATAAATGTGTCAATAAATACTACTGTAAATGAATATTTGGCCCGTGTGCTGTACATTTCTATGGTAGCTGAACCTGTCGTGATACTGTATGGAGTTTACTAGAACAACCTATGGTCATCAGTTGTTGGATTTTATTGGTTACTGCCGGAATGCGTATATTCCCAATATTCTGGGTACTACATATTCAGCGATTGGGTAAAAATTGTAGTATTCCTAGTAAATCATGCTGTCTGGAGCTTTGCTCTCAGTATTGGACCGTTGGGGGCGTCAGGCATTCTGATTTTGTGCACCATGACTTTACAGAACAATTTGAACATGTAAGTTTCAGTTAAAATTATTAATTTATAAACATTTGCTTTAATCCGTTTGCATATGCTTAGCTTTCAGCAACTCTACGCAAATGGTGGTTTTACAACAGCGAAGTCATGTGTGCAATACAGAACGCTTCAAATACTTGGTACCCTAATGAATGAAGTTCAGCAAAGGACGCTGGCAACAGGGTAAATATCTGCAGCCATTCCACTTCAATCCATATTCCTGACTACACTTATTAGACATTTTACATCTGAAAACAGAAATTATTTATATTTAGCACTGTTTGCAGGTTTTGTTGTGGATTGTATTTTGACTCTTTTGGTGTTGGTTGGTGGCTTAGCAAAGGTGTTTACTACATCTCAGGACACGTTGCATCTGATGAAAGCTGGGTTGGTCTTTGAAAAATTTCATAATCAAAGAGAGCTGCGATGTCATAGAAAATTTATCAAAAGTTGCACCCACATTAAGGTGAAGTTTGGCTCGCTAAATTTTATAGAAATGCGCACCCCTTTAAAATGCATTGATTTTGCAAATGGCCTCTCTGTTCAGGTTTTGTTGGTTACCAAGTAGAAAGTAGTTTTAAAAAATTATATATACCCTTATTAAATATGTATATGTAGTGTACATGGTTTATATAAAGTACTAGTTGTTACACAATAATAGAATATTTGCATTGCCAGCTCAGCATACAGATAAAATTCTAGCAATTGGATTTTGATCAAACTCAATTAAAATATTTTGTATTTCAATTTTAAATTTCAAAACATACGCTTCCAAGCACTGAAAAATAAAAATGTTGAATCGTGACGGTTTTCGAAAAATTTCGCCCTTTTCTTCGTTCTGCTTGGTCCTTTTTCTTTTCATAGAGTTTACAATCCTTGCAGCTTAGTAAGTTCTACGAAAACTCTGATAGTAGCTTAGTATAATTCTGAGAAACGTTGAACATACACAAAGCTCCTTTTGGTGTGTTTTGGCAGTGTGCAATTTACTTGTGGTAGAAAATGTGCTTTTACGTTGTCTCCTTCATTTTTCTTACAATAGATAGCGTATGTTTGGATTGAGGACAATAGCGTTCTTGGAAAATTGAAAACTGCAGTACAGAAAAAGGTACCCGAAGCGGTGGTGAAAATACGCACAACACAAATGCATTAAAACGCACAGCTATTGCCATGCTTAAATATGCGTACAAACCATTTCGTTTTTTCTGTTTTATGCTTCATATGTCTATTTGAGCAAGACCACGGCGATGCGTCGTAATGCAATTTTAGAAGGCAGGTTTTTGTCGACCAACATTTCGGGTACTTTTGTCTAGACTTCCTTTTTTCATTTTCTTAGGAACCCTATTGTTTGCAAATCAAAAAATGTATTCCATTGTTGGGATATTGAAGAAGGCAACGTCAAAGCACATTTTCCGCCAAGAATAAAACCAACTACGTTATCAAATGCATTGACTACTGATTTTACAAAGAGGCACGGTTGCATACTATACGTACAATACCCACCCAAGCATGAATATTGAGTTACCAATCAGAGATTGGCAATCACCCATGCAACTTTTTCGTAAAATGTAAGCAACGCGTATAAAAGCGCTGCCTTGTTGAAGTGTTTTCCACAGTTTAAAAGCTTGTAAACAACCAACAATTCATCACCCGTTTATCTGAACTAGAGTCAAAACTTCTCAGCTAATACTACTGCAGGTTGTCAATAAGTGCAATGAAGGCGGCTACAATTACACCAGTTTTGCTGCTAGCAATTTATTTGCATTCCTTGGATGTGCATTGCGGTACACTGAAGTACGTTTGGATTGAAGATGCTGAAAAGCCATATATTGTAAGTAAAATTTTGTTCGTTGGAACATTATTATACAACTTTATAAAATATATTACAATTATATAATCACAGTACTCGATTTAATCGGATTTAATTTAATTCAAACGTTGTAATAATTTGCCATAATGCACACAAACTAATTTTGGTTTACCTTTACCGTTTTTTAGCCTGCACCAGACAATTGGCCACTCGAGAAAATAGAATATTATAACAGCAGCTTTTGCCTGGTTCCACCAACACCTGGGATATGCAGACGACAATTTCCTGTGTTCTATTTTAATTCGACTTCCCTTACGTGCGAACCATTTCATGTCAGAGGATGCGTCAAACTCAAAAATCTGTTTCACACAAAGGAGGAGTGCGAGCAAATGTGCGATGCTGATTTGATAAAAATGTAAACTATCCAAGTGTATTGACATTTTAATTTTTGGTGTTTGTCTACCAATTTTGGTGTTTTGCTAAAATCATGTATGTTGAAAAATGTGTATGTAAAGTTTTAGGAATAACTAAATTGATGTCTTCAATCAAACTAAGTTTCTCTAACAAAAAGTAGCATTCGAGTAAGATTTTATGCATCACCATACGTTCCATTTATTATTGAACCTGGCTTCTTGGGCAAATTTGGATTAGCACAAAAAAACCCATAAGCACATTAATTTTTATTTTGAATCTTAAGCAACGTTAAAAGAAATTATAAGGTAGTTGGTTAAAATATATATCTTATCTTTTTCATAATCTTGTGGCCTATTACTAGAAATCGTTAAAGTACTCATGTGTGCATGCGTAACAGGTAAACACAATCATATTTTTTGTATAATACAAGTTTCGTAATTATCTACTTCATAAATACACTACAACATTACAATCATAGTTACATTACATTACATAAAACATTTCTTTCACTACATTGATGTGTGACATGTTCCCATTTAATTTCGTTCCCATGAAAACCAGAAACTTCAAAGTATCAAAACTAAAAGTTGCGTGTGTAGAAGTGTATATAAATCCTTGAATGATCCTTGATCGTTTTGCACTTTATGTCTGATAATTATAAATAGTATATTTAAATAAGTAGTCCATATGAGATGACATCATAAGATTTCCGGTCGTTGACTTGATGTACTTTAATTTTTACTCCAGCGTATATGATATTGTTCTACTTGGCGTCTTGACCAGTTCCGTCGTAACCTCTCCATCTGCTATGTTAGTGGTACTGCTACATTGTTTATATTTTTATGGATTTATTTGAGTTTTTCTGGCACATTTGCAGGTGTGTGTCTGTTTCGTTTCTTTTCGTTCTGTTTGTGTACCTTATAATGTTATAAATATATCTTATCAGTAAGCGGAAATCCTTTCAGTGTTTACTAGACGTAGTAATTCAAATGTGCATATTTTGTAAACCTATAATAATTCTGACCGGTAACACAGATGTGCCAAGTGTTACTTGATTTATAATGGCTTGGTTTCCAAATATGTTTGTATGCAGCACACATCAAATGAAAAAAGAGCATATATAGCGGCTAATGTTTTAAAATTCAATGCAGAACTCCACTTTTGAAATTAAATTCGAATAAAACTCTAATTATTTAAATTTATCCTTAACAACAAACCTTCTGGATTTGAAGCCATAAATTTGTGGTAACCAATAAACCTACCGTACTCTATGACTTCTCTTGATTACATAATCTACACTACATGATATAATAACGGAGATTTTTTCAAACCAAAGCAAATTAATACAGCGTTTTACGTAAATTGTAAGTAAGTATTGCACATACGGAAGTTTAAAATTATCATTGTCCTCCTATAAAATCACAAAATCACCGTAAATAACATGACAACTTTGGCCATTTGAAATTTAATATGACTTTTATAAAACCATCTGCTTAAAACTCAAATTTTTTAGTAGATTTGACCAAACAGAAAAAGATGACGCAAAAGCAGTAGTTACAACGGCATATTTTTCTAAAGAACGTCTGGCAACTGCATTTAAATTAGCTTGAAGTTCATTGCTATTTATTCCGCAGAAAATGTATTTGTTTTTGTGTGTGTTTCGACAAGGTATAAAAAGTGTTCCAACTAATGTCCAGAGTATACCATTCCAGCACTCCGCTTCATACAAATACTATAAAGTTTCCAATTTCCAACTTTTTATTCTAAAATTTCCGAAAATGGCATCTTTTCGATCTGTATTTTTTACTAGCTCTCTTCTGGTTTTAGCAGCTTTGCTAAAACCTAGTAATTGTCAGGACCCGGAAACCACAACAGTTGCCTCAGAACCGAGGATTTTATTTCGATGTAAGTTATTTTAATATGTAATACATTTAATAATTGGTTGGTTTGTTCATTTAGCTTAAACATTTGGCAATTGTTACAGTGTGCCGCGTTGGAACAGGCTGGGAATGCTTCAAATTTGCCGATCAGCGCGATCGAATTTGCAACGGTTAGTTACTTTTCCAATTACATATGAAATAATGCATTACGTAAAATCAAAATTGTTTTTTATTTCAGCTCGTACTTGGCTACGACGATGGGAAGAGCGCTACTTTTTGCTCAACTGCCACTGTTGTGGTCAATAAAGTAAGCCGCTTGAGCGTTTGCAGCATTAAGGTGCTCCCAGACTACAAGCTTATTTTGTCGGTCGAGCTGAACCTATAAGTTGCGCCACATAAAACAGTCGGTCGCGTATTTTAGTTCCACACTGTTTTTGCTTCTGCCGAACTTATCGGCTCGGTGCAGCTGACAGTTTCAGCGCGTATTTTTTCGGCTACCCTTACCACAGTGCACAATAATATTATGCACATTCCCTCGTACATAATATCAAAGGTGCCTGACGTAACCAAAATGGTCATGAAGTACCAAAAAGCAAAATAATAATGATGATGCTTAACCTAACTCAAATAAATATAAGGTTAGTTAAATGAACTTAAATGGTCATTTTAGTCATTTACTAAGCCAATTAACCTTAATTGTCATCTAGATGCTTCACCTAGCCCTAATTGCTATTTAGTTGGTTAAATTAACTTTAATTGTCATGCAGTTAGTTAAATTAACTTAAATCGTCATTTAGTTGGTTAAATTAGCTTTAACCGTCATTTAGTTGGTTGAATTTACCTAAACTGTCATTTAATTAGTTAAATTTACCTTAATTGTCATTTAGTTAGTTAAATTAACCTTAACTATCGTTTAGTTGGTTAAATTTACCTTAATTTTCATATAGCTGCTTACCATAACCTTAACTGTAGTACTACCAACTAAAATTGTATCGAGAAATAGAGCATACAGGACACTACACATCGACCTATCAGTCAATAAGTTGAATTATTTTAACCTACGAAATCAGGCGGATTTCATCAGCTGCTGACATTTTCCGCGCCGATAGGTTGGCGGTGTGGATCTGAAGAGCGTAACCTATTTTTTCAGTCGATCGGCCGCTGAAAAAATAAGTTCGGTCGAGAAAAAGATAGGTTGGCAGTGTGGATCTGAAAACGCCGATACGCTGGCGTAGACTTACAGAAACCGATAGGTTCAGCTCTAGTGTGGAATCACCTTTAGACATCAATTTTTGTTAATTCTAAATTTAATAATAAAATAAAAGTTAATTTACTAAATGGATTAGTGTACATGTAAATTCACTTAATAGTAAGTTTTGTTAAAATTTTGTACCATTTGTAGTAAAAATCCAGATTTTAAAGTATTTAATGTAATTTTAGGTTAAACTACGTTACAGTAAAGGATTTTAATTGGTAATAAAAGTATTTGGGCAGCTGAGTTAAGTAGATAATCTGTTTGTTTACTGATCAAGACGGAAAATCAATCAGATTCATACTAGTGCCTCCAAAAATGGATATACGACCATTTTGCCATTTTGAAAATGTCTTACTTTAGTAGTGGGAATTGTGCTAACATTCTACTCGTATAAGTACTATAAGCTTATCACGAACAGAAATATCCTCACACTTAAATTTTAAACGTTACTAAAACAAGAGTATACAGTTAATTGACCAGTTTAACACCGCCCACAAATAATTCCTCGTTGTGTTCTTCTCAAATTTTGTCAGCGCGTAGCGCAAACAAACAGGTCGTAATTACTTGATTACTTTCATCCAGTATTTTGATTATCCTATCCTTTGCATATCCCAGCTTCTTATTACTTTTTACTAGATTCATCAATTTGAGAAGCTGCAGGTAACGATACCAATAGAAGAGTATAACAGGATGAAGGAACCAGACCAATCACAAGAATAAATTGCCACGAGGACGAGCTCCAGCATAAAATAAAAACCGTGTTGCCAAATACCATCAGAAAAAATCCGTATCCCATCAAGCTTCCTGTTCCAATTATAAATATCTGACAACTAACCTGATTTATACAATCCAAGCTATTGTACAAAGTTATAACTGAGGGTTTGAGTGGCATGCTTGCAAATATTTTAAGCAACGGACATAAATAAAAAAAAAAGAAATACTGGAGCAAATACTAGCATCATCATTCGAATACCTTCGTATAAAAGGTGAAACAATACAACGAATCTTGAAAGTAGAAAAACTAAATAGCTAATTTTATGTGAAATTAAAAATAGGAATAAAAAAGTCATCAGAGTGTATATTGGGTCCAATTCCGTTAGAGCTAGTAACGGCGCTAGTGCAAAAGCAAATATAAGATTGTTGCAACTGTAGCCAAACCACAGTAATCCACGAAAGTCCACAGGTCTCCCGTTTTTGTAGTTTCTAAATTCTGTAAATAAATTTCAAATCAGCAAAATGTTTTTGAATATTTTTAAATTTGGGAAGTTCTTACGTGCAAAAACAAATTCCAAAATTTCCACAAGAACAAACTGCGAGTCCATATTTGTAATAAGAGTATAGAGACTGCAAACACAGTGCTCGTATTTTAACAAGCTATTAAAATATTTCAAATGGAATGTTTCGGCGTTTATCCAAAGTAAGCATGCAAAAGCCATGGCGTTCAGAATAAAACATTGTGTAAAATTGCATAACAAAAGTTCTACATTATTTGAAGCAGCAGCTTTGCCAAGAGTGGATAAAATTGTAATAGAAAATATGCACAATACTAAACCTATCGTTACAATCAGAAATATGTAGAATGGAATAAGTTCTTTCCACCGTCGGGTAATTTTAAATTGCATGTGTAGTGTGTCTAACTCAAATGGGGTTTTGTACCGGAGTATTTTGCCATACATTTTGTTCATCAGTTTAAAAGATGACCAAAACAATGGAGTTGTCGTGGTGATTTTTTCTCAGAAGTGAAGTAAGAAAATTTATAAGTGACTCAAAAGTACTCGTACAAACTGAACTCTGGATTGGATTGAAAATGAACACAAAAGCCACATACTTCTTGGTACACGAAAATTATTTTTGGTTTTTACTTGCTTATACAAAAATATTTTTAGGAGAAAAAACAAAACTGTTATGTCTTTCCGTAACCAAAAGTTTCCTGAAAATAGACACAAAAATAAGTTTAAATATAATAATTAAATTGAATGGTAAAATGGTTAAAGCGGAATAACATTTTACAGGTTTAATTAACGTTAAGTTAAAAAATGTCAAAGTTCACAAGGCTTCTGTTTTGTCAAGCTGTTGAATAAGATGGCTTGACTGTTTTTCATTTGCAAACTGATTAACGTTATTTACCTCTCTTTTTTAAAGCTAGGCTTCAGATTTCTCCTTTCGAGTGGCTTATCTGGCAACTTTTGATTGATTGGCTTTTGCAATATAATTTACTTACGTCATTGGAAACCTTGTTGCCTTTTAAGATAGACTTAGTGTCTGATTTATTCTGTCAACGCTTATCTTTCAGACTGACTGGAAATACATATATGTGATAAAACAATATATTATTTTCCCTGGTCAAAGTTAACAGCACATATATAGAAATCTGACTAAACTGAGCGATAATATAAATGTAAACCACAGTTTCAAAGCTTACCAATAACTTTGTTGAGCTCTGTTGAACTACCGCGTGTGTGGAGTCTGCATTTTACTGAATTTCAAAAATGAACACAATTAAATTAGTGGTAAGTGTTTGCCTGATTGCAGGAACCCAGTTAGTAGAAAGTCCTCCAAAATTGAACAATCGTGGAATCGGTAATATAAAATTTAAAAAAAAACTATTTTGTATAGCAGGTGGTGTTTTATATATTCCGTATGTGTGTATACTAAATATATAAGTGTTAAGCCTATTTGTGCACATGCAGCATCGTCCAGTCTGTCAGCTCTGAAATGCATAGATAGGTATGCTCACGTACGAACAGCACAGCACGTATCATCACACGTTGTGTGTATGGATAGGACCGCAGAGTGCTGCGTAGCGATCGCTGACCTTCGCGAGAGAGAACAGAGAGCGAAACAGCTACGTTGCTGCATGCATTCTTCTCGTCTCTTCTTTGTTCCAAGTGCTTGCTGCATAGTGTGCTTGGATTTTAATGGCCATTCGCATTACGTCTTCCGTCGACTGCACACCTAAACTGAGAATTGAGCTGAAAGTTAATTTTTTAATTAATTATTTGTCCCGGTGAACTATTATAGTTATTTCCCGTAGTTATTGCAGTCCCCACTTGGTGGCCCGAATTGGGCAGTTGTTACTGCCAGCAGGAGCGGTGTCGTCATATCATCCATTAGGTAAGCTACGCAATATTATAAAAATTATAGGGAATTGAACGTGGATCTTGGTGCAGTTTGGCAATTTGCTTTGTTTTTTGCATCTTAATTAAATTGGAGCATTTTATTATTTCAGGATTGGATTGGATCAGATTTCTTCATTTGAAATCGTTTCGTTAACTTGTACTCACCCTGCCACTTTGAACCAGTTGCTAAGTAAAAGGCTATTTGAAGATGCTGATGATAATGATAATGAATTTAACTTACTACTTGACTATAATTGAGCGTATTTTGTTTTTAAAGGGCTGTAAAACTTTCATCTCTCTTGTGTCCGGAAGTGTCCGAATACGCATTTCCCATTCGTAGGTAAGTTACGAAATAATATTAAAATTATAGGGAATGGAACGTGGATCTTGGTGCGGCTTGGCAGTTTGCTAGATTTTTATATTTTAATTTCATTGGAGCATTTTTTCTGTTTGTTCTGTTAGGAATCATCCGTCACATCAGATCCTTTTATCTGATTGTTAGCTGTTTTTACATTGCCACGTTGACCCTGTTGGGAAGTTAAATGCCATTTTATGATGATGATAATAATGATAATGAACTTTACCTACTACTTACGTTACTATATTTGCACAAATGTTGTTTTCGCAGGGCTGTGGTACTTTATCTCTCTTCCTGTGGCATTGGTCCCATCACCGATTAAGTAAGTTACGAAGTAATATACAAATATTAGGGAATTGAACGTAAGTATGACAGTTTGCCATATTTTTAGTATTTTAATTATATCGTGCCATTTTTTCTGTTTAGAATTGGACGTCACGTCAGATCTCCCTATCTGATATCGTTAACTTTTTTGCACACTGCCATGTTGACCCAGTTGGTAAAAATGCTTTATGGATGCTGATGATTATGATAATGAGCTTACTACTTTACTACAATTGCCAAATTTTGTTTTTACAGGGCTGTGGTACGTTATATCTCTTGTCTCAGGAAGAATATAACTCCGGAGACGCACTTTCCACACGTAGGTAAGAAAAACCAATTACAAAATGTGATGATAATGATAATCCACTTGTCACTAATAATTTTGCTTTGTTTTTGTAGGGATTGTCTGATTGTCTTGTCTTGCTCTTATTATTTGATTAATTTCAACGTACATTCATCATCACATTTATTACCTGATTTGCACGTCTCGTTTTATCCCAATCCTTCTACCACCACGTCATACTTCAATAACCCTTTCTTCTCTCCGGGGCTGGACAAAAACTCTAATGAAATAGAAATCAAAACCATCGCCTTAACATGTCATCCAGCAAAGTGAAGCAAATGGAGATAGCTCCCGAAAAAATACCGGAATTGGAAGCTAGATTTTTAAGAATATGCGCATTTTTCACTTTTACACTTTTCCAACTTTTCGAATTGGCTTTATGCAAATATTTATGTTTATTTATTTATTTTACAGAAAGAAATTTCGATTACACAAACGCTGCTGTTAAATGAAAGATTCAGGGATTACTTCAAGAGGAAGCCTGACAAAATTAATGAGGCGGAATGGAAAAGGGTTGTTAAAAAAACGTATTTACATAATAAATAATAATATATTTCATAACTTCATATGCATCATTTTTTTCCGTTTACAAGACAAAAATAATAAAAATGTGCATAAAAATACATTTCTTTGATTACAGGTACAGATCTAGACCCGCGTATTGTTGAAACGGAGAAACGTATTAGTCAGTATAGAGGACAGGGATATGGGACAGAGCAAATACGACAATTTCTAAGACGATGACGATCCTGACGATGAAGTGCTGAATAAAATGAAGTCGGCAGCTCACAACCCACCTCAAGCTCTTATATTGATGAAGTCACTGCGACTTGATATAGAGAAACTCCAAGATCTTCTAGGGTTACTTAGTGTACAAGGTAGCTCGAAGGATGAGGAAATTACACGTTTAAAACGTCAATTAGCTCAATATACTTCCAATACTGCAGGTTGGAAAGCTAGTTATCAGAGGGATATTGACTGCTTCAAAAAAGAAAGGGACAAATACTTCGACAAGTACAACAAGTTAAAGAAAAAGCACAGTACAGTAAGGCAGCAGTTTGATGACATCAAATAAGCATTAAAGGCGGGCGGCGGGCGGGTTTTGGCAGCGGTCAACAAACTACAGCTGGACAACAAGACATTGTTTACAGCTAAACAGAATATGGCCAGAGCTTGAGCTTGAGTCGCTGAAAAATGAGAATGCAAAAATTACGAAGGAGAAAGAGAAAGTGATTCAGGATGGGAAAACTTATGAACTCCATGTGGAAAGTGTGTTAAAACGATATAAAGAAAAACAGCAGACCGAAGGTTTTGATCAACTGAAAAAAGAAAATGAGCACCTGAACCACTTGCAAGCCTCCAACATCAAGCATGTGCAAGGACTGGAAGAATTTGGAAGCGGAAATTTCGTAATTTCGGAAATATGTAAACCGTTGTTTGCTTGGAAATGCATAACCCCCAATAAATAGAAAGTACCAACTGAATATTTGATTAACTAAGCAAGTTAGGTTAAACAATTCATTTCCTGTGCAATCCAGGATTTGGAAATGCTAATTCAAGCCATGACGCACAATTTTTACTATATGCATATATGCAACGTAAAGATGAATATAGAACTTTAAGTTTTAATATATGGCTTTAAAGCCCATCAAAGTGCAATAAAACAAAAATGCGGCAAACGTGCATTTCCTTTGAGATTTTGTTGAGAGGTTTGTTTTTCCATTGCAATAAAATGACATCGTAATCCAATGATGAAGGAGTTGTTTGCATATGCTTGGGATCATGATACAACCACTTCTATCACCAGCAATTTGCCGTTCAACCACAACGATGCAATGATTCACTCTTGAGTTGCCTTTTACCACGGTGACGCTGTTGCCCTTCAAGTGTACACATGCACCATTCCACTTGGATGCCTTTGTGAAGTCGTGGCGTAATTGTTTTGTTAATTTTGAAATTATTAACAACCCACTGCAAAGGTTTCAGAAGTATGAAATAAAGACACAAAATTTCTTTTTGAAGTAGCGCATTTGCTATAATTGGAAGCCAATTCGCTTAGACAAAAGGTACGTGTAAAATTCCTCTTTCCATATAAAAAAACCAAGTAAGATCTGTCTTGATGCTTAGCAAAATTTAAAATTGAGTACATGGCAGTTTTTATAACGTTATCTCACTAGCTAGCTCATTCTTGCGCGCATTTGATATCGTAACATCATGGTTCGGTCTGGCTGTTCAAAACATATTTGGTAGCAGTATCGCATACTGTTTATGTGCGAAGTTTTGTCTTTGTATTCCGTTGGGATGAGAGAGATGGAAAACCACCTTGTTATATGCTGTCCAGGAATAAAAATCAACATGAGTAGTTGTTTTGTACGAAATTATCCAGATTTGGGTATGTGATGGAGTTAACGTGAACATCAAAAATTTAGAAGGAAAACCGATTAAAATATTTAGGTCGTAGAAAGCCATCCACCAGATATTCTTAAATCCATTACATTAGATAAAACCAAGTAGCAATATCCAAATACCATGCTTTCTGAACACTTTTCGAATTTTTTGGTGGCACCATAATTATGTACATAATTAGTTGTCTTATTTCAAATAGTGCAGGGTGTGATTGGTGAACTGCTTTAAATTGGAATACTGCTTTGGGCATTGGATAGTGAATTTTAAACACTAACTTGATTGCGAACAGTAAAATTAAACAATCCACTTTAGTATTTTTATTTTCTGCAGAAAGCACTAAAAGGACTAGACCATCAGTTATTTATTTGCATCAACATTTAGATCAACTTTTGTATTTAAGGAGGAAAGATATTTTGTGGGATTGCGTGAGCATTTGTGTTCTGGTAGAAGGCCGTAAAATTTTGTGATTATTTTTATACAAAACCTTTTTCTGTTTCTACCAATTATTTATACAATTGTTTTCTGGTAAATATAGAAACCGATTAAATTAGTTTTTTGTCGCCTACTCTTCAAGTGTCTATATTTTTTCTTTAATTAGTCGTAAAATATTTAATAAGCCTGCTCTAAGCTGGAACTTCAAACTGATCAGATAAGTTTCTACACGGCAAGCGGATAGATTGATAAAATATTCTATTCGGTCAACTAATGTGCTTGAAGTTCCATGGCACTCAATTACTGGTTCATGCAAACATGATTACGAAGAATGATTATTAATATAAAAATTTCATTGCAAGCCAACTAAAGATGCTCGCTGCTAAAACCAATATTAACGCAAACGTGTCTACAAAACAACCAAGTCTACGAGACAGACTCAGACAGACTTCTTCAGCATACTCTAATAAGTGCGTCGCAGAAAGTCTATAGTATTTAATTATTTGGTATTTGCGTCGTAAAAGTTCAGCTGCTGCGTCACGACAACATTCCAAGACGAAAAAAGTTATTAAGTTTTCAAGCACGGTGACATTTATAGCTAAATAAAAATTTCGATAATTTTTTATAATTTTTTGAGCGACGCTTACAAGAGCACAATTTCAAAGGATATAAAAAGCAGGATTTGGTTCTACTAGATATATTGTAAAAACTACTTTGTGCCAGCAAACGTTACAAAACTTCAGAAAAATGTTTGTACTAGAAAATATACTTCCACTTTGGACACTTCAGCTAACAGTAGAAAGCAAGCTGATATTTTGTCCGCTAAAGTAAAGAGAAAATGACGGTTGAAGCTGGTGAATGAAAATTCATATCCTTATTCGCAGATTTTCTTCAATTTTGTGTGCAATGAAATTAAATTTCTAATTTTTTTGCAATTTAATAAGCAAAAAACGCTCTATCAATCACATATAATTTCAACATTTTCATAATTCTTTACCAGGGTACTACTATTGATTGAAAACATTCGATCGATTTTGCATTGTTTTTGTTGATGCCATAACTCTGCGCTAGCTCCTCGGATTTCAATGAAACTTTCAGCAGCAGAAAGCACAGAATTTGATCTTTCATTCTGGTACCAAATCTCATTTCTCCCCAAAATGCAAGTGTTTGTTCATGTTTTCAATCAGAATTTCATTTGTCTGGTAATGGTTTAGGTGCTTTTGCAAGTGTTGAGTAATGATTCATCAGACGCGATATTGCACTTGTATAAAACTATTAATTTGCATAAGATAAGATAATAGACTACGTTGAATATTTTAAATGCTTTGCTATCATGGAATTGAATAAAATCTCATACTACATTACTAAGCATATCTGAGAAATTATTGAACTTTGAAGCCTAATGACAATTAAAGAATGAAAGAAAGGCTACACTTTGAGACCTACAACGGTTTACACACATTTAATGTTCAAAACCGCTTTAATAAGTTAATTGTTTAGAAGCAAAAATTGCTTTGCATTTAAAAATAAGTACTGACGAATTTCAAATTGTGTTAAATGTGCTCATTAGATTTTAACAATATCTTAATACACCTACTGTTCGAAGGATTTTAATTTTGATGTACAAATGGCTCTATTGTTGCAATAATTAGGAATATGTTATGTGGAATATAAAGTTAGAAAACTAACCAGTAGAGGGTTTTGTACAATTTTGGTTTTAACCAGGTTACTCTGACTACCTTAGCAGAATAGTTTTTCCGTCACGTTGCATGTAAAACGTGAGATTTTAACGGAGAAAATTTGTGTAAAGACATCGAACAAAACAACTTTAGTATTGCTGACTGTCATTTTTCAAATATCTTATTTTTGGGTTTTTACTGAACGCGTTCTATTTATAAATTGTTTTCCAAGTTTTAAACAATGTCGACAAACAACATACACATAAAAAGTCAATTTTGTTGCAAGTATTTTAAATCTGGTGTGACATGTAAAGATGTTATATAAAGTTCATTCAAATTCGTCTTCATGACAAATAATATTTAAACAATGTTATAAATAAACTGATAATTTTAGCATTTGTATTAACCTGCACCTGTTACGATAACATTTATAAAAGATCCCTGGATAACATTATTGCATCAAAGCATCGTAACAGTAAAAGCCATGTGTATTCTACAAAGAAGCTATTATCAATTTTCCAAAACTGTCCCACTTTTACAACTGTTGCCCGCATAGCCGCCGCTTTTAAAACACAAATCTTTGCACACTTGGTTTTCCATCCGATCGTAGGACAATATTGCACACTTAAAGTACTTGGCATTCTACTTAACGAAGTACAAGAAAACATAATTCTAACAGTGTGTATGTTTTTGGTTGTTAACAAGTTGTGCTTAAGTGCAACTGTGTTCATAAGAGGGAAAACTATATGTACAGATCTGTGGAGTTTCGTCAATAGTGGATGACCACTTATGTTATATACTATGTAAAACACAAATTCAGGTTATTTTTAAGTAGGGTCTTCTGTAAAACGCATTTTATGGAATCCCACATAACAGAGCTAGTTCACATTCCGGCATTACCGAAGCCGTGCAAAGAAGAAGTTTACAATACCTGTGAACAAGTTTTATATACAGCGTATTTAATATATAAAAGAATATCGCATTTTTATATATATACTTGAATATAACCAGAGCTAGCTGTGGCTTTGCAATTCACCTACTATATCCCGGTCCCACAGCCATTATTAAAAGTTCAACAAATTCAATTAACCTTTTGAATTTTTGATAACCCGGCACGTGTAGGCACTTCAGACTACCTAAAGACGGTTACACTTAATGTTCCCGGTGGAAGGAGAGAGACAATCATTTTAGTTCTCAATTAACAAATTAGATTTTGCACATATAACTAACTACATGTGTTTATATACTCCTACCTGTAAGTTTTTAGTACAGGGCTGTAAGCCTATATATTGTAACAGTTTTATATCAGTAGCCGTAACATTTTGATGTTGAGTTGTTCTGGATAGCGTTGGAACAAGCTTGTCACGTAGCGTAACACATTGGCTTATTACCAAATCACGTTTTAGCAACTTTAAAAACATGTGCAAAGATAAACAGCATATTGTTGGTGATACAAGAAATTTTTCGCTTTTCTTTATTATAAACTTTCTGTTCATGCAAGCAAGCTGCAAAGTTGAATTTCCGGTGCAATTTAAAAGTTCCTGTGACATACATGAAATCGCAACATCAAAAACTTTAACTTCTGACTTTAAAGTCGTACCCGATTACAGGAAAGTTAAACAAGATAGTTTATTACACTCGCACACATACTTTGAACCTATCCAGTTTTCACTCCAATTATCAGAAAATGGTTCACAATTTTCAATTTGTGAGGGATATCTAAGATTTGCAAGAAAACGATTTGGAACCTTTTGTACCGTGCTAATTCTTCTTGTAGAAACATTTGAGGAAATCACCGATACCATTCACAGTTCCGGATATGCGTTTTCAATCCACGTGTTATTTTTTATTTTTGTACAGAACCCAACCATCTTTAAACGAGATTTTCAAACCCTAACAATATCGGATATACCACCGTTCAACACAAATCTAATTTTGTTTGGCAAAGACCCTACCCAAGTGTTTCTGTTTTGCCAGTTTTGCCCTGATTCGCAATTTCAAAGTTTCAAAACTGCAAACAAAACCGTTTCAAATTTAGTACATTTCCTAAAAATTCTGCAGAATAAAAGTGATTATGAACATAAAGCTTTAATTACTTCACCTTATTCCTTTCTTCGTGTAGATTTATGCACTAGCTGTTACACAACATTGCGTAAAAGGATTACAAATCTCACACAATTTCTACTAGTAGTGCGCCTGTGCGAAAGAAATGGTGTCCTGCTATCTGGAATGTTTCAAAGCATATACAACGTGAGCTTTGTAACAACTAGAAAACAACTAACAGCTACCCAACTTAAAATATCCGAATGGTTTCTAAATGTAATTGTTGGAGAAAGCGTTTTTCAAACCATTCCAAATGAGTTTGTAAACACACGCAGTTTGTTGTACAAAAGTCGTTTGACTGGCTTATTCAAAGCTTTGACTTGCGTGAGCAAAAACCTAATCTCAAAATTTGATTTTACATTTATTTCCTGTTTTAGTTACAGCTTTTACGCACTTCTTTTACTAGTTTGTATGCTTATTGCCAGACTAGAAGTTGACATTTGGAAAGGTATGGATGTTATTTGGTTAATTTTTGGTGTGTCAGTGCGTCAGCAGCACACCCGAAAAATTACATGGGCAATTGCAATTCCATTTTTGCTTGTTACGCTTGCCTACCAAAGCTGCATCTCCTCCGAAGCGTTAAGCTTCACAAGTTTTCCTACTTTTAAGGATTTAATTAGTAAAAAGGCTACAAATTAGGTGTGCGCGGAATCGCTCGTGTTATTTCAGTGATCTATAGTTTAGTTCCAGATACCGTGAAAGCATCTCTAAATCATTTATTCGACGGAAGGGATTTGATGGATATGCTTGATTTTAACACGAGACTTAATTTTCATAACCAAGTTAATTTGTCAATATTTTTGGATATAATGAAGCAAGAAAAATTAATTATTAGTACGTCGACAATGGGTGATTTTGGCGATGGAATGTATCAATTAACTAGAAACAGTATTTGGTTGGCTGATAATACACACTATTGTAATGGATTGGATTTGGAAAAAGAGACCAAATTAGTGCTTGGAATAAGTTTGAGAATGCACGGATACTTGTCTATGGCGCTATACAACTGGCTGCAGAAAACGGAGGAATTTGGTTTAAGGAAAAAGTTCAAGCGATTGAAACGTGCATGGATTGCTGTACATTTTAAGGATGTTTCAAGGATTGTGCCACTTCATGGTTTTACTCCGCCTGAGCAAATAGGGTTGTTATCACCCTTTGGGGTTACAGTATTTTCTGCAATGCTGTTTCAGCTATTTTTAATAGTATTTACTACGACTGTAAAGCTACTTGAGTGTACTAGGAAAATCTTTGCGCGTAGGCGCGATTCTGTAAAAGATTGGGTTTCCGACATTACAAATACTATAATGTGGCATAGAAACATTTTTATGGGCAAACATTGTGGCAGTCTACTATAGTAAGAACTGTACATTTTGTCTATTTTTTCTAAAAAGGGCAAAGCATTTTTCTTCATTGGTAGTGCTGCAATAAAAAGTTAAATTAAATAAGTGGCCAAAAAACATACCTTGTTGGAATGGCTGACGTCATGAAATATTTAATAATTAATGTGCCGGCACGTGTGATTACCAATCATACCTGCTTACCAGCTAACGTAGGGCAAGCTATATACCATGTATGTAACTTGATAATAAAATGACAACGTAACTGTTAAATTAATAAAATTAAAATTGAATATATAACAAGCAGGTGTTTCTAACATGTAAAAAGTATATTAATCAGTATTAAAGTTTTATTGTATAGCACAGTATTTATACACATTTTTGAACTCAACCGTTTTAACGTTATATTGTTAAACTTCGACTGGTTATAAAGCACAATGAACTTTGTTACGTGAACATTATTAAATAAATTCAAGCTGAATAAATTTTATACAGCGTATATTATAAAGCCTTTAAAAACTTGGATGTGAAAATTTCAAAGGCAACTTTCTTCAAGAGTGCCAAGCATCTTTAAAATAACTTCTTCATCTAAAGTAAAAATTTTACAGCAACGTATATTGTTTTAACGTTCATCAAAATTACAATACTTAACGCAAATAACCAATACGCAATGAAGTCATAGTTTCTGAAACAACTGCGTACAACATGCTACAACATTTTAAGTTTGCACCCTTTACTAACTATTTGTACGTTCGAAACATAAGCACACCATACCGTGGTCAGAAAACAGTTAGAAAACCGCTTTGAGTGTAGACGGGATTCTGTAACTGATTGGGTTTCGTATATTACCAATACAATGATACGGTATAAAAACATTTTTATTGGGAAATATTGCGGCATTCCAGTTCAGCAGAAATAGGATTTTTTTCATTTTTCCTAAAAAGGGTAATAATATTTTTTTAAATTGGTGGTGGTAGAAACAATTTTTTAAAAATAAGTGTTTTAACTGATGCATACCAGTATTTTGGCTTACTGACCATGACAGCGGAAAGAAAGGTACGGAAACCAAGTTAAAGCTAATGCACTTACATGAAATGATTTGTAAAATATTTATTAGTTGAAATTTATCGAAACATCTTACGAGTTTAAAAAAATACAAATTGTTATCACGTATATATATCTTCACTTTAAACTTCCAGCCACGTCCATGACCACAACACATTTTATTGTAAACGATACACCGTCTACAAAAACATGTGATGGCGTTATTTCCTACATCGACAAAACAGCTAAATGTTGTTTCTGGAATAAAAATAGTGTCAAAATTGAACATTTTTCATTGTAGCTGATACTGACGTTTCCAAATTCCTAATAAACTACCATTTACTTAAATTTGACGTATGCTAATACAGGGTGAATAAAACAATATTGCTCATATGAACAATCCTCATTTTTAACAACGTTCACTGTATATGGCACATTTAGGAATGCAGTTACACGATTTTCTTTCTTATGAGTTATTGAGAATCATTATTGTATTTTCCAATTTGGAAAAACCAATATGCATACTTAATGTGCATTTTTTCCAATAGTAAAGTTTCTGGACATTGGATTTGTGATAGATATACATTTTTTATTAGGTTAGGTCGATTTTTTGCAGCTTATGTACACACGTTACTATATTTTCTAATAAATACTATCTGTTTTCTTATTCTAATAGTAAAAGCTTCCACCTACTCCGCCACCTCTGCGTACACGAATTTCTCCTGAAAATAATTTTAGATCCTCCACAGAAGAAGCAACAACTGCAACAAAAATGGTTGCGCCATACAAAACTAGCAAACTTTTTGAAACCATGTTTTGCTTTGCTGAAAGTGTATTTGTATATGATTACAAGATGGCCAGAGTTTTGCTTTTATACTGGTTTTCTTATATATAAAACGATAGGAATAGCTTTAACAGTGTAGCTGATTCTTTCAAAGAATTCTGACAAAGCGGCAGGTAGTAACGCTATTAGCTTTATCAAGCAGGTTGTAAAATGATAGCGTAGTGTATTCGTCAAAGCAGGAAATCGTCTCTAGAAATAATTATGCTGTACTGAGAACTGATAGATATTGCTACGACTATACATATATACATACTATATATAATTTAAAATGATATCTGTATTAATGATTTCCTGTCGTGTCCCCGGTTTTTAATTATTTCTTAAAAATTTGATAAACCAAATATTAGTTCCAATAGTTCTCTGTTCTTGTTTTCCGTCAGTTTAACAGTAGCACTCCACTTAAGTCATAGACATTTATAATTGAGCACCAAACACTGCGTATAATCAAATGCTAAAGTGCCATAGCCTTTGTTTATTATTAGACGCTTGATTCATTTTATGTCAGTGTTTCCAATTTATATTATTTACATAAAGCCAGCTAGCTATGATCTAAAGTTTTATTTATTTGTTTGAACGTTTTATTTGTTTATACGTTTTTCTAAAAATGGCTGCACGTGGGCTACCTGAAGAAGGAACAAACAGAATTCAATCAGGTTAATTGATAGTTGTTGACGTACAATATATAGTGCTTATGTATTTTATCAAAAGAAGGTTGGAATACCAGATAAATTAAATGAAAAGTGTCTAACCATAATTGCAAACCGTGGCGCAACCAACGCTTGTGGTATATCTCCTAAACTCAAAAAATATCCCAAGAGAGCAACTAGACCATATTTTTTTTGGCATCAGAGTAAATTATTCCTACAGTCCGTTTGCACTTGCGTTACAGTACAAACGTTTCAGCCAATCCTTGGTTTATTGGTATGTAGTATACATAAAAACACGTCTGACTAAAAAAACTTAGAAGTGAAATTAATTTAAACTTACCAAATAGAAGAATAGCGATTGTGTTTAAAATGAATCAATTCCAATTATCCTTCGTCATTGCTGTTTTGTTTGAAACCTGTTTTTGCCGCATTTTGCGCGAAACAAACTACGATCTGGACATTGCGGACGATGTCAATTTGTTTGAAAAATGCACTGTTCATGTATTACAAGCTGCATTGACAGACAAGGTACGTATTTTTGTAAAGTCACTTTTCTTCTGTTAATATACTTGTTTACATTTTAGTTTTTTGTATAAATACGTTTAGAAAATCAAGTACTTGGACCTATCTCCAATCGACATTCCTGTCACCCGTTGGGTAGTCAACTACAATCCACTAAAGAGCTTCTTTTTCTCATCAGTAATTATATGCAATGTGACTATTCTCTTTACACTATTCAGCAAATTCAAATGGAAGGGTACGTGTCGTTTTATCCTAATACTCAGTGTACGGTTACTATTTACATATCACCATGGATGCACTGCAAACGCTGGCAAGTCAACGGCATTTTAGACCCTGGTGAAATGCTTACTTTGCTGCCTAGTAGTTATCTGGACCTTAACATCCCATACATAAAATTACCTGCGTCACGTGGATGCGTCATGACATTATTTAGGAGTGCTAGATTTTCTGTATTTCTTGCAAACCGATACTCTGCGCTGGTACCTTTTAGAAGGAATGTACTATTTGCTTTAAATTCTGTGCCAACTATATATATGGAATCACAGATAGTAAACGCTTACATTCCCATCACATTGTTTTGGGCAGTGTATTTAAAATCTGGAAGTAAAGTCGCAGTCCGAGCAATTGTTGGTTTACCAACTTTACCACAAATGCTTAGTGTTCTGCACAGCTGTGGAAAATTTCCCAAAGCTGACGACACATATTCATTTACACTCAGTAAGCTGTGCGTATACTCTAAATTTGAAAGCCGAGTGTTTCAATTTAGGAATTACGTATTGCCAAGCAAAAGTAATTTTAGGAATCTAGTTCGGTTTAAACAAAAATATCAAAATGCTTACAGATTTACAATATGGGGAATATTATGCGACAACTGCAAATGGTCTGATAGTGTTACACTAGATGAAAGCGTGCGTAGGCATAATATCTTTGTGTTTCTGGATGAAAAACTGTCTAAGGTTTCTGGTTTATTGCAGCATGTATACCTACGCGCTATGTTTCCGAATTCAAGCGTTATTTATGACGACCTTGGAATTTTAAAACTAGGAATGTTTCCAGTACTTTACGAAACTCAGGGAGTAGCAAATCTCCAGTTTGTTCGGTTTGAGACTAGCGGTTTTCATTTTGTTGCTTGTACTGCTATTAGAGACACAAATCAATTTTTGTCATTCATTACAATTGTAAATTCTTACGACGGCATCGTCTGGGCATTAATTTTTCTGTTTGCATTAATATGTGGAAAAGTTTTAATGCACACAGATTCAACAAAATTGTCAAACTCATGTATGAAATGCGCCTGTTTTTGCTTCTCTTCGTTACTGGAACAATCGTCTAATATGTTTGATAAACATCCTCTGAGAGCTCTAACAACTGTATGGATTTTAATGTCACTGGTTTTGTCAAATGGTTACAAAGGGGACAACATAAAAAAATTGACAGCACCGTTAGAGTCAAAGAAGCTGGTAACATTTACTCAATTGTTGAATCATAACTTTACATTCTATAATTCAATTCAACACAAGGATGCCCTTAAATGGAGAAATGGGCTTCTTAGTTTAGCAAAAGTGTTGAAAGATTATAGTTTGGCGAACACCCCAAACATAAATAACTTTAATATTACCTTCTACTCTTACACATTTTTTCATACATATTCCGGGCCCACAGGCGAAAATTTCACACTTTTATACAAAATTTGGAAACGAATGAATGCAAGTGTAGACTACGAGTTTTTGCAAGAAATTTTTACTGATCCATTGTTTTTTGAAAAGCGGGTTAACCAATGTACAACAAATGCGTTTGTTGACAAATACACAAAGACGTACTCAATATTTGTAAAACTTCGAAAAACAAGAGAAGAGGAAATGTTAACACGGAGTAAAACACCTTTGGCACGTATACCTTTGGTCTGGAACTTTTTACAAGTACCTATGGACATTGAGTATTTGGTTATAAGAGTACATTCACTTATTCAATCAGGCATTGTTGAGTTATGGCAAAAATGGGACGAACACACACAGATGTTGAACGACACAAAGTTGCTTGCAAGAATAGAAACACATAAGGTGAAAGCGCTGCAAATGAAGGACAATATAGCGGTTGTGTTTTTATTGCTACTGGCTTTACTTTTTGTTGATTTCTGCACATTTTTAATAGAAACGAGGTCGCTGATTACGAAAAATACTTTAAGGCGGTTTAAATTGAAGAAATCGGTCAAAGTCAAACCTTTTCTTGAAAGACGACGAACAAATTGGGTTCGACGTTGGTTGCACATTTGATATAAATAATACGGCAAAGTTTAGGTGCAGCTTCCCGAAACCCTAAGCAACTACTTTGTATTATAGATACAAGTACACATATGTTTTTACACATTATTTAAAAATTGTTTGCGAGTTTCATGCCACTTATTATAACTTGGTGAAATTCAAAAACAAACGCGATATTGTTCATAGCTGCCATTATACTAGGCATTGCCCATATCTGTAAAGAAATTGTTTTTAACGTTAGTGCTAATGTGCCATTACATCTAGATACGGAATTCACAATGTACTATTTGGCCGCAATGCTGGATTACGTAATAAACTTTCAATGGCTTTTAAAGCTTATGTAGTTTGCGGAAAGAGGAAACCCAATATAATTAAATATTAACTTTTAGGAAAGTGTCGTGTGATCGGTTAAAAAATTTCGCAGTAAGAGCAATTGGTCTCCGACTGTTATACCTTGCGTTAGGATTTTTACGACACAAAATGAATTACCAAAACATGAATTTTCTAAAAATAGGATTTTACAGTTAGTTTAGGGCTGCATTCATATATTTTATTTACGTATAATATTAACCAAAAACTCTAGTTTCAGGAAATACTATGTATTACTATTATTTCTAGATTATTGTGAAGATTTGTAAACTTTTAAAAAATATATATTTATTTTATGTAATAATGTAAGTAAACTAAAGTTAATCAAACAGGTTGTAGCGTTACATTTTCACACCAGAAAAGGAGCGAAATGCTACATGTATGGGTGAACCTTATTAAAATATACTAATATTTTATAAAAGTGCTTTAAATTTAAAATTATTTACTATTTTATCTATGATATTTACTATTAACTTTAACTATTAGTTATTTTATGAAAATTTCAATTCATTGCTTATTAGCTTTAAGGAGATTTCCGCAACATCCCTATAGTTGCCATAGTCATAAGCCTTAGGTGTGACTTGTAACATATTCACATGTTTTATTTAAGTACTAATGTATTACACGTATACAATTCACATGTATACAGTTCACTGAGCTGCATAACCACTGGCGGTATTACAATATAATGTTAAGTGCGTAAGTTTAAATAATGTGGGATTACTGGGCTACACAATAAATTTGATTTAATAGAATTTGAAAGCTAGTCACACCTACTTGTTATATATTCTATTTTAATTTACTAATTTCACAGTTGTGTTATCATTTTCTTATCAAGTTACATCCATGGTATATAGCTTGTCCTAGATTAGCTGGTATGATTTGTAATCACACGTGCCGGCACATTAATATTTTATAACGTCAGCCATTCAAGCTAGGTATGTCTCTTTCGTTTTGTCTACTTACTTAATTAAATTTTTATTACAGCACTGCCAATGAAGAAAAATATTATTACCGTTTTCGTAGGAAATGTAACCAAAATCTACAATTTTGATTAAATCAAACAGCCGCAATGTTTCCCAACAAAAATGTTTTTATGCCATTTTATTATATTGATAATATAGGAAACCCACTCCGTTACGGAATCGCACCTTAGCTTAAATATTTTTATAGCGCATTCAAATAACTTCACAGTCATTGTAAGTACTGTTAAAAATAGCTGAACCAACATTGCTGAAAATATTGTCACATCCAAAGGTGACGACAAATATTTTCTGGCGGAGTAACTCCATGCAACGGCACGATTCTTGAAACATCCTTAAAATATATAGGATTTGATGCACGTTTCAAACGCCTCAGCTTTTTTCTTAAACCAGCTTCCTCTGTTTTTTGCATCCAAGTATAAAAAGTGTTAGACAAGTATTCATACATGCGCAAAGTTATACCAAGTGTGACAAGTCACTTACAAGTCAATGAGGTATTCTCAGGATTACTTTCTCTCTGTAAGAGATAAGAGACCAAGTGTCTATAGGAGTTGAAAACAGGTATAATGAATATTATATACCCGTAAGATACGCTAGTACACAGTAAAGAAAGACTCTGTGCACGGGGTTAGAAGCTATGTACTCCCGTACCAGAAAACCGATGTAACAATGTGTTACCCACCCTTTAGTGGGCAGTCGGGTTAAGTTAAAGTGGAACAGTGCTGTTTTTGCACGGAATTATTGTCAAGCTTTATCAATACGAACAATGCACTTCCTTTTTAGGAAGATTCGCTGTTCATCTCTTACTTAAGTACGTTTTAAGGTTTAGTAATCGTTTTTAAAATAGTTGGCAATGCACTTAATTTAATTGAGATCGCTGCCATCTTTTGATAAGTATCTAAATAATAATATAGTATTGAATCTTTTGTTTAAAAATACGAGACAGTGCACTTTCAATAGAAATATTGCCGTCGTTACAAAACCTCATTTTCAAACTGGTCAATGCACTTATTGTGAATTATAAGATCGCTGACCAATTGTGTGCAAGTTTAGTTGTAAGGAAGTTTAAAATTTAAGGCAACAAGTTTATATTCTGCTTCAATCCTTTTTACAATACTAACACAATGTTTATTGCATGCTCATTCTTGCTATTTTACTTATCTTATTTTTGTGCGAGCAGTGAGTAGAAAATTGTAAAGAAAAATTTTTTCAGCCCGCATTTTTCACTAAATTACATCAGTCCATGTCTTGGTATCAAGAGTAACGTTAAAACGCATAAAGTTTCATAAAACAATTGCTACTCGACTGCCCCCGTTAGTGATGCTGTCTGTACAGAAATTCAAGATTATTTTTATTTCAGAAAAAACAATAAAAATTTTGGGCAAGAAAAATGACAGAGTAGGAAATTAGGCAAAAATGGAAAATTGAGAGTGAAACAGAAAAGAAAAGAAAGTGAATCAAATTAAATGCAACAAAGTAAGATCAATCTGGATTCCATGGAAACATAAAATAAAAAAAAATAATTACAATACTTGTCGATGAAAACTTATATCAAAATTCGTTATCAAAAAAGAAAAAAAATGAATCAAATGAAAAGAAAGAAAGAAGGATAACAAGTTAACTAATTAAAAATCTGACTAAAGTTAAAGTGAGTGTAGATAAACTAAATAACAGATTCCGGAATTTGAAAATACAAGTAATACAAGTTTTACAATTGAATATTAAATATGAAAACTTTAACTTTTCTATCTTTTGCATAGCATGCTAAAATGTCTCACAATGCCCCAACAGGCAAATTAGAAAATTTTGAACAAGACGGCATTATTGACGAATCACAATATGCATTACACTCTACTCCAAACTCTTCACAAAGACCATATCCATCATGGACGCATCCGGATTTATCAGGAGAAATTTCAAGAAGATTTCAAACAGATCCCGAATTTCAGGAAGCTGCCAGGCAGCTCATCTTAGATGAACTAGAGAATGGAGCATCCGATGAGGAAATGCAAATTTTTGGTCCTCGTGTGATGTTAAATGAAAATTTAATAATAGAAACGGCAATAGACAGTTCTAACTTGCAAGTTAATAGTACACCAAATAATATTAATATAATTCCACCATTATACGATGCATTTAACCCCCCTCAGCGGGATCCGATTCCAAATTTGAATGCAATTACATCCACTAACAACATAAGGTGGATTTGAACTCCTCCACCTACACTGGCAACCTCAAAAGTAACCTCTTTTGAAGATATCTTAAAACCTAATGCCAAAACCACTAATACGGGAAAATTTAATTTCTATTATAATTTTAATAAGCCAGAGGAAAACAAATTAAATCCTAAGTATAACAATGAAAAAAATCAAAAGAGATCGCTGGGCAAGCCAGAAAAGTGACTTTCCCAAATACTTTATTCTATCAAGCTCGTACACGTTCTCTCAGTTCACAAAAATCTGACAAAATGACAAATAACGGATGGTTTAATGAGGATGATCTCAGGGAGAAAGTCTCTGTGTGGGAAACCAAACCAAACCCACTAAAGCTCCCGTGAACCCTCCAGTTTATGAAGCTCACGGCTCTCCCCAAAATTACTTAACTGCGTTTCAGATCGCAGCGAACAGTAATAACTGGACTGATGAAATTAAGGCAGCCCAGTTTCCATCATACTCACGTAATGATCCCTTATTATGGTTTAAAAGCAAAACAAACCAACGTAAAAGTTACGGGTTAAGACCATGGACGTGGGCACAACTAAAAGAAGAATTCCTAAAATCGGGGAATATCGAGAATAGCTCTGAATTTATTGAATTTAAGCTAAAACATAAAAAGCAGAAAGATAATGAACCATGCTATGTTTATGCTGTAGCGATGGGTAATCTTTGTAATAATCTCGATCTCCAAATGAAAGAAGACCGACGCAACACATTAAGCAAGGGTTACTACCAAAATTCAGAAATATGGTGGTTCTTTCTAAACCAGAAACTATGGAGGATGATGGACGTGTTGAGTAGGCTTGATGAAATTCTTTTTTTGAATTGTCATGATTCTTCTAGAGACGACTTGGTGCTTTTGCAGCTCTTACAAGATACGGTCACACAACAGGAAAAAAAGAAAGTAGAGTCTGAACTTTCAGAAATTATTGAACGATTAAATAGGCTGGAATCCCAGCAGCCACTGCGTCGTAGGCAACCAGATAGGCGACAAATACAGTATACCCCAAATCAGAACAAAAATTACAATTATTATCCTCGCGGAAATTTTCGCCAATATGCGAACAGCATCCCTCGAAATTTTTCTCACCGTACTAGGTGCTTTAATCGTTCTAACTTTTTTCCAATACATATCGAGGTAATCAGAACTATTATTACGCAAATCGAAACAGTCCCAATTCAAATTCTAATTATTCAGGAATGCGTAACAACAACTCTCTGGGAAATAATAACAGGCCTAGCCAAAACAATCCATAGCAAGAACTTTACCTCAATGATCATAATATGAGTTTGCTTGCTACTCTGAACACAAATTTAATTTGCACTGTTATCGCACAAATTAATCACAAAGAAGTGAATTTAGTTTTAGATAGTGGTTCATTTCTTTCTTTACTTTCTGATAAATGTTTTCCCAAGCTTGTACGTATGCCAGTCTCACCCCCTCTTCGGTTAAAAGGGATTGCTGATTCAGTAGTAGAAATCAATAAAAGTGCAACAGTGCATGTGAAAATTGGTACAGAGGAATTCAGATGTTTGTTTTATCTCGCTCCAAATTGTCCTGTCAGTGCACTTTTAGGAACCGATAACAGATTTTCAGCATAATTGCCTGCAATTGCAAACGGGAGAAAAAATATCATTTACTGAGCAAGAAAGCTTTACATTCCCATGATTTTTTCTGGAAAGTGAAAGCTCATCTTTTATTACATGTTCAAAAACAACCCTCATCCCTTCCTTTTCCGCAATACAGATCCCAGTGCAATATCCTGCACTCTCTGAGAATAATCTGTTCTACCCTCTAAGCACTCTTATACCGGGTCTTTTCCTGTTGCAAAAACGAGTGCATTACAATCAGCCTCTGCTTGCTGTAAATGTCACGCATAATGATTTAATTTTATATAATGGCCAAAAACTATATGAATTAGATAGCCATCAACTGAAACCCCCAACACCCTTACCCTGAAAGTCGATACACCCTTTTTGAGTATGCTAATTTTCTTAGAACAAACTCAAAATATTGTGAATGATAAATTGTGCCTCCTGAAAGAGACAGTATAATCAAACTTATTCAAACATTTTCACACATTTTCCATACACCACTTGAAGAATTAGAGGCTGCAGATGTTGTCTGTCCTCAACTACGCTTGAAACCAGGAATGGAGCCGATACATTGCAATTCATACCGAGAAAGCCCGAAAGAAAGAGATGCAATTGAGAAGCATTTAGATAGCTTAATAGAACAAGGAGTGTGTGCACAAGTTAACTCTCCTTGGAGTTTTCCTCTAGTTGTTGTTACGGATGGACACAAAGGAGGAGAAAGCACAACTCCACGCGTCTGTGTGGATTTTAGGAAACTTAATGGCGCAATAATTAGGGAACACTATTCAATACCTCACGCTGATACTATGATTCAGAGGTTAAAAGGAGCTAGATATGTATCTACATTAGACTTAAGGAAGGGGTTCCTTCAATTTACTCTAAACCCACAAGATATACCGATATGTTCTGTACTTTCTCAAACTAGATTTTGTAGCTATACTCGCTTGCCTTTCGGATTATCAACCAGCCCATTAACATTTCAAAGAATAATGTCAGAAATATTTGCAGATGCACTGAAAACAGATAAGGTATTCATATTCATAGATGATATTATTATAAAATCAGACACATTAGAGGAGCATGTTAAATTATTGGAATTAGTGTTTGAACTGGCAGAAAAATGACACATTATCTTGCCCATTTTGCCCAATTGATCAAGATAGAGTGAATGTACTAGGTATGTGTGTTTCATGTAGAGGCAAAGAACTTTCTGAATCAAAGGTAAAAGTTATTCTTGAAATGCCCCAACCTCAAACAATAAAAGAGCTACAGAGATTTCTAGGATATTGTATATACTGGCATAAATTTATCCCCAAATATGCTGAATTGGAAAGACCTCTGAATAAACTGATTCATAAAAATAGTAGTTTCCAATGAACGAATGAATGCAAGGAATCCTACGAGAAACTTAAATATTCATTAACTCATCCCCCACTCCAAACGTCCATTCGGGTTCCAGTAATTTGTTTAGCGCAACTATTAGTCTTTATTCAAAATTCTAAAACTGCTACTACTACTCCAATACCGAACCCATATTCCGTGCTAATTCCAAAATCGCTGCCGGATTCAAATCTACAAAACCTGAACCATTGCGTCTAAATAAAATATAGAGATATTCAAAATGCAACAGCAAACAAGTTTGAGCGTCTTGTTCAAATCGTTTCAGTCCATTTACGGAAAATGTACTTCAAACCCAATGATGGAAAGGGAACTTTGGTTGTTGCAAACAGTAAACAGGATGCAGTTAGGGCGATTTGGGCACCCAGCGCGTACCAACAGGAAGGAAATCCAGTCTCAGAAACACATCCAAACAACAGTTTGTTCATAACATTGGATCCAGTTCCTGAAATATTTATTGACAAAAACACTCAGGAACGGTTTTACGCTATGCCTGGTTTCATAGAACATATTGGAGTGGTTCAGCATGTAGCGGCTGCCTATTTTTGGACAAAAAACTTTGGAAAATACCGATCATATAAAAATTCTGTTAGCTACACCATTCTCAATTATGAATGATAATTCGGGATGGATGGAACTAGATATCCTTATAAGACGATTTGTTAGTATATTTAACGAGCTAATTGTTGTGGATTTCCCCAGATAACGCACTTGTCCAAAATCCGTTCGGTGCACGGATGAATGTTTAAAAATGTCTGGTTTCCTATTGCCTGCTAAACTAATCCGTTTCCCCGTTACATGTCCTCGCTAATGGCTAACCGGCCGAAAATGCCCGTGTTTCCCGAATAAACACTAAAAATTAACCACAGTAAACGCCGGAGAATCTTTAATTTAACAGACAACAGGAGCTTTATTTATTTCCCAAATTGGAATCACAATTATTTTCCGAACAAATTATTAGACTGAATTTAAAACGATCAAAAATTATCTCAAAATTCACAAGACCAATCTTTCCCTTTTGTCACGAGTCAAGTGAATAATGACGAGTCCACTGCACTGGACAAGGACGAAGGATAGTACACGATCATCTCCGCTGCCGTACCAGACCGCATGGCTCCCGCTATCAAATTTAAAAATAGAACGAAGCCAATGGCTTCTTCTTCATGAGTCCTCAACACTAATTAAATTTAGAAATGCAGCTGGATTGTTGGTAACTGCTGATGTAGCAAGCAATTTAAATGATACCGAAGTAATTGAAAGAACAGCTAATATACTACAGAAATACTTAAGATATCTTCAAACTACAAAACATAAGTGTGTATTGGTTGGTTGTAAAGATATAAATCAGAAGATTAATCAAGATATTTAACCTTATTAAACGATTTCTTGAGAAGGAAGAAAATGGTACTCTTAAAAGGGTTTTGTTTAGAAAACCACCTGCTTGTTATAAAACTACAGAAGTTAGTTTATATTCTGACCAAGACTCCTTTACTTTAAACAAACAATTTGGTATGGACCACCTCAATTAAGTCGGACTTTGAGTTGTTAAGTAGACTATCAGTTAGTACTCTAATTGAAAAAGAATTCGTACCAGCCACTTTACATTTCCTTGAAGTAAATCCAAATACCTCTAATCCAGTTTTTGAAGAATATGTATTCAATTTTCAAATAGCAACAAAAAATATGAAGTCACTTCCAGCTCTCAAAACCATTAAACATTATGACAAAATGGTTTTGAACCTGTCTGAAAGTTTAAATGCAAGAATGTTACCAGTATTTACTTAGCCTTTGACCAAATCTATGACACATTGAATTGGTCGGTACCCGGCACAGTTAAAAACATAGTTTTGACGCAAATTAAACTGGCACAGTATTTTCTACCCAACACTCAGTCGGTTTCATGAATTAAAAGCTTGTTGTTGGATACTATGGATTATCTAAAGAATTTAAAAAGTAAAACTTGGGCTATACTCCGGGATACCACTTTACCACAAATTATGGATAGTTTAGTAAACTCTTTACTAAAAATGATTGAAAAGAATCTTGAGGAAGCTACGATTCGGTTTTTCCCAATAATTGTGGCCGAATGCACAGAAAAACAATGGCCTGCTTTAGCCGTGTTTGACGTTCACCCGGCTTATCTTTCTTCTCATCTCATCGTTCTTATCTTTTGGAAAATACGGCAACTGTCTTTAGACAGTAGACAAAACATTGTTTTCATTAATGAACGAAGTATTCTTAAAGGGCTATTGGATATACTTGTCCGTCGAAAAAACACAGGAAGTTGCTTGTGTTGAGACAAGAAAACAGATGCTTCGTAAATGAGAGTGGCAGTGGTGGTGGTGAGTAAGGTTTTTGTTTTAACTAATTTATGCAAGGTAAATTTTTTTTTCGAAATTGTGCTGATTTTATTAGTTGGAAAATTGGTTGAATCTAATACTAGGACTTTAAGCAGTGGTTTAGGTGATCACTGAGAGTAGATTTTTAGCTTGGAACAAAATTTGCCTTTAAACCTGGAACGAAGCTGACGACAGGTTAAGACAAACCATTCTTGTATTTAGGAAAGTGCGTTCTAACATTTAAATTCAGGTTGCAGTGACGAGAGGTTTTAATTTAATTGCTGTTTATCGTTAGAAATGTGTCATCATGCGCTAACTGCTACCAGGGTCTGCAAGTGCATGTTTCACTGCTTGCTGAGGCATTTTGCTCTATGACAAACCGCCACCATCAACACTGCCGTTCGCACCAAATACAATAGGCTCTTAAACTTGAATGCATTCATTGAAAGGGAAAGAGAACAAACTAAAATACAACATGAGCTTATTGGCGGCTTTGCGACAATCATAGGGTTTGATACGACCGAGTTTTGGAACGACATACTTTTCAAGGAAAGTGTTAAAAGAATAAAAATAGTTTTTAATTTGTATGTTGTAGGATTGTTAGTACAAGATAAAATGTATGTGAATTCGACTCAGAAGTTTGAAAGAATCGAGCATTTGGATTGTAGTGTTTCAACAATTGTTCGGGTAGCTTTTAGTGGGAACTCTAACAACACCGAAACAATTGTAACATGGCTTTCAAAATATACTAATTGTGCAGTACAAGTCTAAGGTTTTGCAACTTTACTTCAATAACTGCTTAAGTATGATTCGAATGAAAACGTAGAGATTCTGCGATTAGAGTCTTTAAAATTTAAGTGCGTAAGCACAAAAGGCGCACCCGAGTTTATTGAAAGACTTTCAAAACACGTACAATACAAGTACACACGATGGGTAAACTTCATTAAAATTGGCGGAGTACAAGCCGTTTTTAAAAGCTTTCAATTGATTCCTGCTAAATTAGTGGAAAATGCACTAGAGCGATTAGTAGAAGAGGTACTTATTCCAAAACTATTATCAAATCAAGATAAAACGTTTGTAGAGCTAGTGGACTTTATTAGCAAATTTGATGCTGAACAGGGTATTTCGAGTTGGGTATATTTGATAAACCACATTCAGGACAGAAAGCATGTGAACATATTGTGTTATTTTGTACACCGGAAAATGAAAGAAATTGAAAAGGAAAACTTTAAAACCACACGGCAAAAGTATTCTGCTTTGTTTAAAAGGTGTCCTTATCCAATGAAAAGTGTTATTTCGGAAAGTTTCTGCGCCATACGGAATATTTATGCCGATAAGTACCTCTGTTTAACAACTAACGATATAACAACTAATGAGTACAGTATTAGCATGTGTATTAACGCAACGTGGAACAACAGAGGATACTGGATTTTTCAAAACCAACTCGAAACAAGTGGTGATTTGGTTGTTCACTTGCAAAACGCAAATTCAACTCAACATTTAAGTTTCAAAGCCACCTGCAACAAATCAATGGAACTAAAATTGAATAACGGATTTATCTCCTTGTGCAATGAACGTGTTGCTATACCCTTCAAACTGTACTCCACGGATTTAGAGTTTGGAGAAAAGCCATTTCACATGTTTGGAAGCAGTAAGCCAAACTCAGCAGACAAAACGTATTTAGCGGTTGTTGAAGTGAATGACAAAAGTTTGGGTACAATTGCAAAAAGAAATACCAATGCAAGGAAACGTCGTTGGGAGTTAGAATGCTCTGACTGACGTCTGCTCTGTTCGTGGGTAGTTTTGCTATTATTCTTACAAAGTAATTTTATATACTGCATGTTCATTGTAACATCAGCAGACGACTCAAAAAATACTGACGTGTCGTGTACATTAGAAATGTGAATGAACATTTTAAGTAAACCAGTTTTTGTTGATTTTTAAAGAAATTTAAAAAAAATCTATTATGGAAGCGATTCCTAAGACCCACAACAAAGTTGATGAGACGGTATATCCTTTCCTCTCCACAAGTTGGTTTTAACCTATAAGACCCCTTTAAGATATGTTAGAAGGTTTGCTGCCCTAGTGCAAATAATACGATTGACAGTACTGTAAACTTGCTATTGTTTGCGTAAGCTATAGTCGTTATTTCCAAATAAATTATATAGTTGTTAAATAGCTTGCACGTGAAAATCCTAGTTGTCACAAACATAATGCAACAAGACTTAACTATAAGCACGTACAACAATGGTGTGACAACATTAACTTATCCAGTGATGCATTCTTTTAATTTGAACCAAATTAAATTTTAACAATATCCTAGATTACACGTGTACAAGCAATCGCGTTTGTATTAGGAATAGTCAAAAATACTAATTAAAGTCGAGTGTTGCATTTTACAAGATAAAAGTTGGTTATTTGATCATGAAATTTCGAAACGTTGAAGATAAATAAATACCGTATTTCCGCTAATAGAAGCCCCCGGCTTCTAGCCAAAATCAGCCCTTTGAACCCCCGGCTACTAATGGAGGCCGGCTTTTATTAGAGGCCCGGCTTATATGCAAAATGAAGGATTTTTGTCACGATTACTTTGAAG
This sequence comes from Entomobrya proxima, assembly GCA_029691765.1. Lineage (NCBI taxonomy): Eukaryota > Metazoa > Arthropoda > Collembola > Entomobryomorpha > Entomobryidae > Entomobrya > Entomobrya proxima. Next base: position 62,157,960 of record CM056168.1, read on the forward strand.
TTTTTATTTGCAATACTTTAAACAAACATCAATCAAAAAAATATTGATCACTCATCATCGTAAATTACAACTTCATTGTTTTCTGTTTCATTTTCATCCACCTCTTCTGGTAGGATAGCAGGCTGATTTTGCGAATCACGATAGTTCACTAAAAGTCGCCAAGCACCCCTACAAGGTTGACCTTCTTTTATGCAAGAAATAAGGTGGTCCTCATTCCCGTCTCCCGAATTAGTGATTCCACATGACTTAAATGACGACTTTATCATTTCACTTGGTAGCAAATTCCATGACTGAAGTACCCAGTTCACAACCACGCGTTTTGGAGGAGCCTTCAAATTTCCAGTTTTGGTGTACTCTTTGTTCGCACTACCAGCCATCCAGTCTTCGTAGTATTCCCTCACTTTATCCTTAAAAGGCTTATTCCACGAAACATCCGGCGGTTGAACGTACTTAGTACATCCTCCTGGTACAACGGTCATTATAGAATTGGTAGTCTTCAAAACTTTTTTCGTTGATTCCGAAATATGACAACGGTAACTATCCCACACGAGCATGCGCTTGGCAAAAGAAAACTGACCGAATACCTTCTCAACCCATATTTTCGTCGTTTCGTCATTCATCCAGCCATTCGAAGTGGACAGAATCAGAGCACCTTGTATATCCTGCATTGCTTTAACTTCCCGAATAGCACCCCTGAATACAATAGTTGGTCGTAATTTGGTTCCATCAGCTTTAGCAGCAAGAACTACAGTGACATGACTCTTTTCATGACCAGATGATTTGACAGACACCGTTTTTTCCCCCACACGAGCAATTGTAGTCTTCGGAACCATGTCGAAAAAAACCGAAGTTTCATCCATAGCCACCACAGATGAATCCAAAATGTTGTACTTCTCCCTCATATTTCCAGCAAAAACAACAAAAGCAGCTATCTTCTCAATGAGCTTATCAGGATCCTTTTGGGCTACACTGGTAACTCGTCGGCTCGTCAATCCATTTCGAACCAAAAACTTGTCAAGCCAACCGTTGCTTGCCGTAAACTGCAACTTGGTTTTGTCATCAACTTCTGGGAAAATTTCAAGTGCCTTACGTTGGATTCCTCGCCGAGAAACACGGGCTTGTTTTGCTCTCATCTCATGGATCCATTCTACCAACTGGTTTTCCAGCTCCTGACTTGCAAGTTTACTTCCTCCACCGGTAACTCTCTTCTTAGTTCCGGATCCTACAGACTCGACGACTACAATAATAAATAACACAATAGCACCTGTAGTAAATGCTAATTAGGTATGAATGAACTTTTATATTAAAATAACCTGGTACTTACTTAACTCGCGTTTCTGCTTTTTCCATTCTCGAACTTGCTTAGTATTGACTTCAAATTTGCGCGCAGCCGCTTCATTACTGTTTTTATCAGCAAAATCAATCACTGACAGTTTGAAAGTTACATCAAAACACCTACGTTTCGACATTTTTGAAATACAAGTTACGGCTACTTGTCGCAAACCAAAATTAGAAATCTGAGTATGAGTTTGTTTCTTTCGATTGAGTGCATGTAAGTAGGTATATACATGTAGCTTTCCGTGTTGCGGCTTGTAAGCTTGGCTGGTGGCATCATGCTAGATAAAAAATACCCCGGCTTCTATTGGAGGCCCGGCTTATACTGAAATCGCTTGTCTCTAGACCCGGCTACTAATGGAGGCCGGCTTCTATTGGAGACCCGGCTTTTATTAGCGGAAATACTATGTATAATGAGGAATACGTATGTAGATTTGTACAGTATTTGGTTTTACGACCCCTAGCCCAACACTAAAAACAAACATTGTCTGTAGTTATGCGGTTTAACGCAGAGTTCACATTCCTTGATAATGGATTCAAAGTCCCAGATTGAATATGTAAACCAGTTGCATCACTAAAAACAAGTACCAATAGACTGTTTTGGAACGTATATCTGCTTTGAGGAAAAGAAATGCTAAAACCAAATATTGTTGACATAAGTTTTTTTTTACATATTAATAACGTTTGCCATAGTCCTAGGAATGTTATGCCTTTTAAAATTTTTGTGTAGTAACACGAATAACTTTTATAAAAAAACTAACTGCTGCCGCAATTTTTCAGGATTGTCCAATAAACAAAAGCAACACCGGACATTGAAAGTTCTATAAAGTACATGTGTTACCTGCTTTACATCGTAAGGATATCTATTGCATGCAAATGATTTTAACAAAATTAAGAAGAGATTGCGTTTGAACACGTTTTATGCTCTACGTAGTTCTCCGTTGTTTATTAGAAATCCATTGAATTACGACAAAACTATAACTTGTAATCATGTTGGCATTTGCTCATTTATTTAGTACATAATTTAGCTTTGTTAAATTTTCTGGTCGAGCATGGCACAAGCTCTCCATTGCACTTTTCCCAAGCACAAAAACAAACCTCCACGGATTTCTCGTAGTAGTCACTCCGGCAACCCCAACTTTTTCTAGAATCATGCCATTCATCAGACTGAGCAACCTAAACCCCTCTTTCTCGTAGCAATTCGCTTTCTCCATGCTCAGCAAATGAAACGTAACACCATGGATGCAATGCCTCTCGTGTTACTTCATTTATGTAAACCTTTTCAGTCGTAAACTTTTGGGAATCGTCTAGCCTTTCCAGAAAAGTCATATTGCAAGCAAATTCGTTTGAGTCGAATTCCAAGCATGAATAGCAGGTTACTAAAAGTGAACAAGAAAAGGTGAAGTAGTAGCAGAATAAACTGTACAAATTATTGACATTTAAAAACTTACGGTTTTGACTAGTCTCTTTTGAGTGTGTATATCGTAGATAATATACACCTGACAGAATTGCAACTAGCAATGTAGTTATACACATGCTTCTGGAGTTACCAGCTTAAATTGACAAAAGTGAAATTCAGCAAACTCATAGAATGAAATTTTTTTGGACATTGTATGTAGGCCTTTCTTGAAAATCACAAGCATAATATGACATTGTTTCAAAATTACAATGTTATTGTTATTGAAAAAACAATGCACCATTTGCTTATTCTGTTTACATTTTCCCACTTGCTATTTTCTCTATCATTCGTTTTAATGAATGGGATTATGTTGTTGAGTCTAATCAACTAGAGTAAATTGAGTTGGTTAATTTTATTTCTATGTCAATTTTGAGAAATCAATGCGCAAGGTTAAGCAATTCATCTTGCAAAGCTTAATGACCCCAATTTTACATGCGGTTTTGCTTGTGTCATTTACAATATACAATAGTATGAAATTCAAGACTACAGCTTAAAAACAATCTGTTTACAAAACTAGCTTAAATTTATATAAAATGCAATAAATTGGAATTTTTGTATGCTTAATTGCTTTATTTAGGACATACGAATTTTCTATTTAAATTAATGACATCTAGCTACATGATTGGTTATATTAGTGGTTATAACATATAGAATAGCAATATACTAATCTACCGCTTTATTACACAACGATCCAATTTATTAACAAAATCACTTAGAAATAAATTGGGCTTATAACTACAAAACTAGTTGCGGAGGTAAATGAACTTTATACGTGTAATCGTTAAAAAACGTTGTCCATTCTAAATGTAGAAAATCCCAATAAACTTTCAAAAACATATATCCAGATTCAGTTTTCAAATTTTTTAAAGTTTCCTAGCCATCATTCAAAATCAATTGAAAACTAATAACATAATCCAACAGCGCTGTCAAATAATGCATTTTAATTTCTCTATCCACACGCAAAGAAGTAATTCCGCCTACATTAACAACAATCACCTTACATCCTCTTACTACTCTTCTAGTATGCTTCAAGCCTCTTCCACACTTAACTATATCCCTTTTCCATTTAAAATTCACTAAATTATAACAGGTTTCTTGCAATTCGCAAGTAATCTTAAACACAAAGTGCACAAAGGTAAGAATACTTACTGTCACAATGCACGCAACTAAAATTTGTAAGTATTTTTGCATTTTGGCAAACAGCAAAAACGAGTTTGCAGCACAAACCAGCATTAGAAATACATATGTTAAGTAAACTTGCAAAACCGAACTGATTAATTGGCCAACCGATGAAATCGAAATGGCCACCTTTTTGTACTGAAAAATACTCCACGCAATGGCTATTAAGCTTGTACGTTGATTTTTGTAAATTCTTTTTAGCGCTGCGTTAGAAGACCACGCAATATAGAACAAAAGCAAACAAACAATTCTTGTGCTGGTTAATAAACAAAATCCAATTAAATAAACAATGTATAAACGGAAAATTGTAACAGCTACGCAATTGCAAATCTGGCTATTTATGGAACAAATAACGAGAAAACTTTGACAACCTAAATATACAGGATCCCAACCAAGCACCAAATAAACCAACGGAAGTACAAAGGATTCCACCGCGTATGTAGTAACCGTAGAACTTAAAAAATAACCCAAAAGGTCCGCCGGCCGTCCTTTAAAATATTTTTTGATTTCTGCGTCCTGCATCTTCAATGCTTTGAACAATCCATATTTGAAATTGGGGCAACTTGAACTTCGGTCGAGAATGTAGTTGACTAAATTTACTACGTCTTGTCCGTGTTCCGCAAAAAACTCATCGAACAGCAGGGCAAGTACTTGGGTAAGAGCCATTAGAGTAAAGGCAATTGCATGGTGTTTCTTCATCGGTGCGGAATCTTTATGGATCAAAAAAGCGCACATGCATGCTAAAAAGCACAATGTATTGATCAACAAGACATAAAACAAATGTTTGTAGTAGCTGGAACATTTGCGTTTTTGTGATGTGTCAGATAGATAAACCCAGGTTTGGGTTTTTCTGTCAAATTGGATGGGATGTGTAAAAGGGCTAATGGTATCCAACTGGGCGTTCATGTAAAACGCGGATAGAACCAAAGGAGTTACGTTTCTGATTGGCATTTTGAACAGCGTAAAAATCTTAAAACACCGGAAACTGTAGCAAAGTCAGCTTTAATTTATTTTGCACAAGTGTTTAATCCAGAATAGGTTATAGATTTATTAACTGTTGTTCTGTATAACTTTAAAAGTATACTGTATGCTAACTAGTTTACGGGGTACTTTGCTGATGTAGATTATATCTGTCAAAAACAAAATGCTGCGCAGTTTTCTGAAAAACAGCTAGTAAGCAAAATATAGGATGTTTGGCCTACCTGTCTCCAATCTTCATGTCAATATCGGTCAATACTTTTACAAAACATCAAAAATGTAATAACAATATTTAATTGGCAATTTAAAATGTTATAAGATTTTATTATCGGAAATATAAAATTGTAGTTTTAAGATTCAATTATGATTACGGCTATAACTTTGATTTTGCAACTTTAAAAACCCGCTGTACTTCTGCAGTTTTTTAATCACTTGGTTACCTAAATACGAGTTTGGGCTAAATTGTTTTTAACAATTTTACAAAAATTAATAAGTGGAGCATAGCGGTCTATCAGACACATGATTGAGGTTGCCAAGCTACATTTCGTCTTCTAATATGGCTTTATAGAAACATTATGCAAAAACAATTTGGCAAGCTTCAAAACGACGGAGTAATAAATAAAATAAAAACTACAATAATTTTTATGATGAAAAATGAAATGCCAATATTTGCCAGTTTGTCATGATATATTTCAACTATAAGCTAGTTTATATTGCATAAAAGTAATATTATACTTAATTTAGAAACTTTTTATTGAATTTTAAATTATGTTACAACTATACGGTTGGTTGTGGGCTGTGACGAGTTTTTAGATATATTTGAAAATATATTAAAATAGACTCTAACAATATAATATTAGTACTTGTGTTCCATTTCGGTTTAACATTAGTAGATATTTTACTTAACACTCAGCCCATTTGTCTAGAACACTATGCAATGTGTATGACATTAACAATAACAAGACAGTTGCAGCGACAAATGGTATAATTAATAAACTTTCCACACGAAAGAATACTACCAACAATATTATACGCAACTGAAAAAAGTGATTATTTTTTGTTAGGTGCCTTAACCAATATCTTGTTTCATGTGGTGTTATATAAATAATATTAAGTTTGCCATTAAAAAATGTATCAATTATAGAAGTTTAAACTTTTAACGTTAACATACAATTATCACGGTTCAGATAATATTGAAACGTAACGGTTACAGGTTTTTTGACTTACGCTAGTTTGTGTACAGGATAGAGAGTACTGAATATTTAGTATTCATATTTTAACTCCAGTTACTAACAACAGGTTAATTGTCAACTCATTTGCACAATCAATACCGTTGAGGGGCGTGAGCTTGTCAAAGAAGTTGAATGATCCAAACCCAATTTTTATGGTTGCGCAACTTCTGTAAAACTTACGCTTGAGCCGAATAGCCTTCATTGTGCCATTCCTGGCCAATTGCAACTTTGCATGCAGTATTTTTAAAACCTTGTCTGAAGCAGTGTGAACTCTAGCCATTTCTCCAAACAATTGTGTGAATGCTAGTATTGTAATGGGAATAAGTACAGCAAACAAAAACATCAAAAGAAGATTTGTTTCAATGAGTTGTATACGTAACACCATTGTCACAGAGAAGGCTTGCAGCAGAACCATAAGTGCTACTAGAAAAACCAACAAGTCTCGTTGAAAGTCATTCATTACGGCAGCGAGTACTTGCAGTGTTCTGTACTGAGCTCTGAATTGATCGACGTCCAGACTTTCTGACGCACCAGCAATTTGAAGTCTAAAGCAAAAAATTGATTTAGCAAATTTTCGAAAAGGCATTTCAATAAAAATTCTCAATTAAAATGTTTACACTGAAACCCAATGAAATTTATAATTTAAACTGTTTTTACCTTTCCAAATAATTCCGAATTGTAGAAATGCACATTGTAAACAATATGCACACAGTTAGCTTTCCAATACTTCCTCCGTATTGCCAAACCCATTGATTCACAAAGAACAGTACTGGTTTGATGATCAGGTTGCCTACATACTCGACCAAATTATCCTGGTTGAAGGTTGAGTGGCACTCAGGCAGAATCCAGGTTCCAATAATCGTTGGTTTGCATGGATTTAACCAATGAAGGCCCCAGATGTACGCAGTGGGGTAAATCAATACACAAGAGAATATGTAATACGGAAAGTATGAATTTATCCGTCGGAGGGCAATTTTCTTTGTTGTTGACTCAGCGAACAAGTTTGGAAAATATTGGGGAAATTTGATAAGGCCGTTTATATACAAACAGAGCTGTTCTGATTTTGAGCGTAGAGCAAGAAAGTAATAGTAGCAGGTAGGCAAGTTTGTTACTCCAAGGCCAAAGAGGAACATATCCTGTAGGAAACTGCTGGTTTTGTCCGCTCGTTTGAATTTTGAGTACCCACCAAAGCAAAATAGCGCAAACATGAATACTTGAAATACAAAATTCCTTCTTGCCACTGATTCAGCGCGTTTCAAATTCGTTGGTAGTTTCAGATGTTTATTGGCTACATCCCAATGAACTAGAATAGTGCCAAAGTACTCAGCAATCTGAAAAGTTTTAGCAACTAGTTTCAAATGGTTATGTAGCATTTTTAATTTTTGAAGTTTAGGAATGCAGCAGCTTTTGTGTAGAGAGCAAAGTAATTACTGGTAGATTCTAGGCTCCAAGAAAATTAACTTACGTGTAGGTTTTTGATAAACGCTAATATATAATTGTTTTTGTGCTTTATATCCACATATATTTAATAATTTATTCTTACGTCCGGACTGATTGACAGCAATTTTCAAGTTATGCATTAATTATGCATGGCTTTATATAAAACCGCAAAATTGACTGGATAGTCATTTTCTCCATTGCTAATAAAACAATGTAAATGGTTTTTGCAGCCGGCCTATTTGCTGTAAATTTTGAACACACCTAGCTTTTGTTTGATGTGTTTTCTAAATTTATCAAACATTTTGAAATATTTGTATCTGAGCAGCATACAGGTTTTCTTTGTATAATCGAGACATTGCCAATCAACAATGGCATATTTGTATCTAGAGGACTAGTGAAAATTTGAGTAACGTCAATAATATGTGAATTTTGAAGCATGCAAAAGCCTGTGTGTCAAAATAAAATTATTATATGAAAAGGCTGTACTCCAATATTTATTCTAACAAAACTTCAATCATAGGAAAACGACGAATTCTTGGCTTTACAAAAATTAACGGGACGTTTTAGTCAGCATACATTAGCTATAGAATTTTGATTGACATATTTTTAGGACATGCAAAACCATCTACGGAGAAATGTTTGCGCGCATAACCACTATTGAGAACAATGTCATGCAGAAAACTGTATAGGCGGGTAAAAACTTCCTTTGGTGAATGTCAATAAACCAACAATATTTACGTTTAGTTTTTGTTTGACGTATACACTAAAGCATTCACGCAAACAGTTATAAGAGCAACAATGTATTTTATTCGATTCAAGCATTCAATTAGGTATTAATAAAACAGGATGTAGTCATTTAACTGTATTTACAATTGGACTTATTCAACTACGAACATTTTAATGTATTTTAAACTATTGGAATTAACTACGTGTAAACATTTTTACAATCCACTACATTTTTGCATTTCATATACCTAGAATTAAGTTTTAAACAAAATATTGTTACAAGTCTATCGTATAACTAGTGGGAACCCATATGCTTCGCAATAATTTACTGAATGTCATAAGGCTTATGACTCGTAACATGTGATAGGGCATTTTTTAGGATAAAGGCTTCATTTTAGTTATCTTATCATAAAATGTTGCGTGAACATTTCAGCAATTAGTGACAAAATTAAGAGTTGTGACGGTATTACTGCATGTACCTGTATTTCAGATTTGTCCGTATGTGATGACTTCTACTACTATTGATGATGATTTATGGATTGCTAGGTATGCTGGATAAATACGTTTCCAAGCTAAACTAATGCAATGGCAACTTGTACCCTGCCATGTTAAATTTCGTAAAATAGATATGAATTTCATAACGATATTTTGATCGTTAAATTAACGGTTAAGGACTATTCATATTCACTAAAGGATGAAAGATGGGACATATAGAATGATTGAAGACGGTATGTGCAAATTTTGGCATTTCAAAGTGGTTTAGTTTTTTGTCAGGAGTGCATGCTGGTATGCCAAGTATGCTGGATAAATACACTTCCACCCTAATGCAACAAAATGTATTGATAGGTATACTGGATAGATACCCTGTCATGTTAAAATAAAATTTCGTAAAATTCTGTACGTTTTTCGTAACTTGTTTTTGATCGTTAAATTAACGGTTAAGAACTGTTTCAGGAATTCCGCCCACTTTGCCTAATTGTCGTTATCAAATTTATTTTGAATATTTTGGGCTCATCGAGCCAACAAATTTGTTAAACTTTTTTCCTCTCAGTTTTGCTCGTACGAGCTCAATTTTTGTGAAGCCGAATGGCAAAGAGTTTAGGGTTCCTGTCCTCACAGCATTCAAGGTCACACAATTTGTCTGCTGTGTGGCATTTGCCATAAGACAAAAGTGAAGAAGACGACTGGAGCCCAACTCGTTAACTCTAAATTTACTTATCATTTTTTGGACGAAAACGTCCCTTTACCTATTGTAAACTGGCTAAAAACCAGTACTCTCTCTGAAGCTTTCATGGGCTACAGATCTCTGTAAATTTGCTAAAAAGTTGTATAAAGTTTTCTCTCTGTGTTTTTCGTAAATCTTAACATTTCCGAAGTCCTTCCTGCATTGATTTTACAAAACTGGCAGCATAAAAGGCATTTTTGGTTAAGTAGAAGCAGTGGGCAAAGCGGAGCAAAGCAGAAAAAGAGAGCATTTTTCATTAAAAGCAGCATAAAAAAACTTTGGGGATTTTGGGGGATTTTTAGTTTTTTTGGTTTTCCGGGGGTATCCTGTGATCCGAACTTTCTGGAATTTTTCTGGGGCAAAGTTGGGGGCCCTACGCAGTCGAATATTGTGTCTAAACCCCACATTTATGGCGATCCTGCCAGGATACGCCCATTTTAATTAAAAATTAAAAAAAAAACATTAATTTTCTCATTTTGCCCCAAAAGTGAAAAAGTGTCTGGAAGTGCCTACTCGTCATCCCCATCAACATGGCACCTTCCACTAAGCTAACAGGGGCCTGTTTATCGGCCCATAAAAATCTGGAGGACAATCTGGCTCTGTACGAGCAGAGCATTACCGCTCTGGACATCATGGTCAACGGAGACACCGTCGATGTGGATTCAGCCGAGGTAGAACTATGCTTCCTCCGTGACCAACACCAGACAGTCCTAAAGCTCATCGAGCATTACGTGACGCAGCTCAGAGCTGCAAAACTGGATTATGAAGCCACAATCCAGATTGGGCGTCGTGGGGAGCTCCTCCGGTGTATGGCGTTCATAGAACGCCATTGCAAACAAAAATCTATAGGGGTCACCGACGCAACAGCCACTCCAACTCCAGCAGCAGACCCCCACCGCAAGTCGACGCTTCCAAAGAGGGAGCTACCTAAATTCGGGGGAAACGTCAGGGAGTGGTTAGCATTTTGGGGGGCGTTCGAGGAAATCCACACGGATTCTCGCTTCACCCCAAACGAAAAGTTGCATTACCTTCTTCAGTGTATGGAGAAGGAATCATCAGCCCACAAGATTGTGAGCAGTTTTCCAGCTTCCGGGGCCAACTACCAAGCAGCCGTGGACCGACTCACCGATCGTTTTGGGAGGAAAAAACTCCTCATAAAAGTATATATGAGGGACATGGTTAAGCTCGTCGTGGAAAACTGCAAAGGGGACACCACCACCGAATTCACCGATCTGGTCACCAGCCTGGATTCCCAAATCAGGAACCTGCAGCAGCTGGGAATCACCCTAGACACTTATGGTGACCTACTTTATGCGGTGGTGGAGGGAAGCATCCCCACAACAGTCCTGGAGGGGTATAAGAAGATGTCTGACTGCAAGGAGGAGCTGGAGCAGCTGATGGTGTACCTACAGCAAGAGGTACACCGGCAAATGGAAACAAAGCTGGCTCAAAATGCCTTTGGCCAGAGCCCAACAGCAGTAGCAGAACCGGAAAAAACAGTAAGCCCCTCCAACAAAAATAAAAATAACAAAATTTCCAGTGCTCCAAAAACTACAGCAGGATTTATAAATACGTCGGGGCAGAGGGAAAAGGGAAACTGTGTCTTTTGTCCTAATCCTGGTCACACCGCCACCGACTGTCGATCTGCTATAAAAATGAGCCTTGAGAAGAGGAAACAGGCCATTAAGGAACACGGCGCCTGTTTCAACTGCTTCCGTGTTGGCCATGGAAGCAAACAGTGCAAGGTCAAAATGACATGCCTTGCCTGTGGCAAAAACCACCATGTCTTGTTGTGTCACAGTCTCAACAACATAGACAACAACCCAACCAAGAAGGATGAACAACCTCAACAGCAATCATCGTCTTCCTCATCTTCCCCCGCACAATCAACCCAAAATCCGGCTCCCCCCTCCATGCCCAACCTGATCAGCAGACCAGATGTCCTGCTGCAAACACTCACAGTGGTTGTGCATGGACCAGCAGGAGAAAGAAAAGCTCGTGCAGCCTACGACTCCCTTTCCTCCGTTACTCACTTTACGGAAAAGCTGCCAAAGTTGTTGGGGTTAAAACCATTGGGGCATGAGAGTGTCCGTCATCAGGTTTTTGGGGGTAGTACCACTAAACCCCAAAAACACAACATTTACAAACTGGTTGCCTCCGGCATCCATGAGGGAAAGAAGATAGAGATGGAAGTATCAGCTGTTCCTCGAATTTCTGGTCCAATTGCTCGTCATTCCCCTGGCTCCTACCAAGAGGAGTGCAGACAGAGGGGCATCACCCTGACTGACAATGTTGCAGAGTCGGACGAGATTGAGGTGCTCATCGGAGCAGACTATTGTGAGTTTCTGAAGTTGGGGGGTGAGTCAATTCCCCTGAAAGATGGACCAGTAGCCGTCCACACAAAGCTGGGTTGGATCGTGTCGGGTCGACTAGAGTCCCCACCAAAAGCTGTCGGCAGAATGGCCATGATGACCCTCCAGGCCACCATAACAGAAAAGGACCTCAACAAGCTTTGGGCCCTGGAGACGATCGGCATAATGGACCCAGCCGAAACCAAAACAAGACAGGAAGAAGAGCAATCCGCTCTTGACCACTTCCAAAAAACTGTGAAACGGGAGCCGAGTGGCCGCTACACCGTGTGCCTACCCTTTATTGAGGGCCACCCGGAACTCCCCAACAATAAAAATATTGCCATCAGCCGCCTCCAAGCCACCACCAGACGACTTAAGCAACAGGGCATTCTGGAGGCTTACGGGCAAGTTTTCAAAACGTGGGAGAAGTTGAACATGATTGAGGAGCCACCAGCCGCTGCCACAACAACCCCCTTCTATCTCCCCCACCGTGCTGTCATCAAGGAGGGTTCCACCACTCCAATTCGACCCGTCTTTGACGCTTCCGTGAAATCTAGGTTTGGGCCATCTTTAAATGATGTCCTAGAAAAAGGCCCAAACCTACTAGAGCTCATCCCCTCCATCCTCACCCGCTTCCGAGTGGACAATGTGGGAGCAGTAGCCGACATCGAAAAGGCTTTCCAGAATATGTCGGTTGAGGGGAAGCACCGAGACAAGCTGCGGTTCCTATGGTGGAAGGACGTGCCCACCTGCACAATAATTAAAGAATACCGACACACCCGTGTGGTATTTGGGGCTTCCTGCAGTCCTTTTCTATTGGGTGCAACGCTACAGCACCACATTAAAAAGTATCCCCACTACCCTGCAACAAAGGAAAAGCTGCTCTCGTCCCTCTACGTGGATAATACAGCTGCCAGTCTTCATTCCATGGAGAAAGCTATCCAGTTCCAAGTTGAATCCCGGGAGATCCTATCAGCGGGTCAATTCAACCTCCGTGGGTGGGAGTTCGGACCGAGCTCTGAAGAAAAAACAATCTCTGTTTTGGGGCTGCTGTGGGATTTGAAGGATGACAGACTCCGTTTTGACCTGAAAAATCTGATGGCCCATTTGGAAACGACAGCAACAAAAAGAAACCTCTACAGCATGATCAACATGCTGTTTGATCCCCTTGGATTCGCAGCCCCATTCATCACAATTGCCAAAATCCTCTTAAAAAGAGTTTGCTGCTCCAGCAAACTAGGATGGGACGACCTGCTACCTGAAGAAGCCAAGGGGGAATTTGCAAAGTGGAAACTTCAGCTCCCCGATCTCCAGGAAGTTTCCATTCCACGGCATGTCCATGCCAATAAAGCCAACTCCAGAAGGATGCTACTTTGCTGTGTTGACGCCAGCAAAGATTGTTTTGCCACGTGTGTGTTCCTCCGAGTCCAGTCAGCTGACAACGTGCACATTAACCTGCTCCAGTGCAAAACTCGTGTTAGCCCCAAGAAAGGGGTAACTATACCGCGACTGGAGCTTTTATCCTGCCTTATTGGCGCCCGGCTAGTCTCAACAGTCAAGCAGGATCTTAAGCTTGACGTTCCCGTCCGTTTTTGGACCGACTCCACCACTGCCCTCACCTGGATTCAGAAGAACGAAGTGTGGGCCACCTTTGTCAACAACAGAGTGAGGCAAATTAGGGAGTTGTCCGACACAGAAGCGTGGGGGCATATTCCTGGTGCCCTTAACCCTGCTGACTTGCCATCCAGAGGCTGCTCCATAAAAAAATTGGCTGCTGAAAAGTGGTGGAAAGGAGCCCCCTGGATGTATCAACCCGAAAATGAGTGGAACCGCATCACCCCCAGCCCTAATGATGAGGAAGTGAACCGAGAAAGGAAGAAAACTGTAGTATCAGCTGTCAATCTCCAGAAATCTGCTTACCAGTCCACGGAACAGGAGTTCCTCCGCTGTGGCCGTTACCCAAAACTGCTGAGGGTCATCGCCTACATGACCAGAGCAACAGACAGGATGAGAAAGAAGCAGATTCCAGCTGGACCAGTCACCGCTGCTGAAGCTGACCAAGCTGAAGTCACCCTAATCCGTTTCATCCAGTCTTCAGTCACCCCCGAAAATTTCAAAAAGCTGCCTGTTTTTCTAGACGAAGGGGGAATCCTCCGACTGAAGACTCTGCTGCTCCATGGGGAAGAAGACGAGGCTTTTACAAAGCCAGCTCTTTTACCGGGAAACAATCCCCTCGTGAAGATGCTCATACAACATGAGCACGAAAAGAACCACCACGCTGGAGTCCAGTATTGCCAAGCTTCCCTCCGGGAAAAATACTGGATAACGGATAGCCGCCGTACTATCCGCAACGTCATCCACCGCTGCCCCACTTGTCGTCGCCACCTCGCTACCAAATGTGAAGTTCCCCGAGCTGCCCTGCCACCAGAACGAGTCAACACCACCAGAGCCTTTTCCGTTACGGGTGTTGACGTTACTGGTCCACTATTCGTTGAGAAGGGGAAGAAGATTTGGGTGGTGCTCTTCACTTGCGCTGTCTACCGCGCCGTGCACCTTGAGCTCCTGTCCAGCCTGTCCACCGAGGCCTTCCTCATGGCCTTTCAGAAGTTTGTCGCGAGAAGAGGAAGACCATCAGCTGTCTTCTCGGATAACGGGACTAATTTTGTGGGGGCAAGCAAGCTACTACGCAAAGTGGACTGGAAAAGGGTGGAGGAGTATGGTACACTCCAGCGGATCCGGTGGCGATTCAATCCCCCTAGTGCTGCCTGGTGGGGGGGTTGGTGGGAGCGTCTCATCGGTATGATGAAGGCCATCATGCGTCGTTCTATCGGCTCCCGCCGACTTAATACTCCGCAACTTGAAGTGCTTCTGGCGGAAATCGAGGGGATCATGAATGATCGCCCTCTCACCTACTTATCTGAAGACCCCCACGACCCTCGACCACTGACACCTGCCTGTTTCCTCCGTGACCTCCCTATTGCCGTTATTCCCGAACTTGGTGTGGTTACTGGTGCTTCACTCCGTGGGGCATTCCGGAAGATTCAGCACCTGAAGGATGAGCTACGCAGCCGCTTCCGCAAAGAATACCTCGGTCATCTCGTTGTACAACCCGAGGCAAAACGTGTCACTACCCTCACCCCCGGATCCGTGGTCTTAGTTGAGTGGGAAAACCACAAGAGACTTGAATGGCCAATGGGGGTTATCATGGAGATTATGCCTGGACTGGACGGAGAAGGACGTGTTGCTCGTGTGAAGACGAGTAAAGGTGTCATCACTCGCCCCTTACAACGCCTTTATCCACTGGAGGTAGCTGAAGTAGCCGAGAATCTGCCCTTAGATGTCCAGGAAGAGATCCAGCACCTAAAATAAAAAATAAAAGTTCATTTAAATTAAAACAAATATATAAAAAAAATTATAAAATGTTAATGGTGGTTGTCACTTTACCTTATCCTACCTATTTCTTCCTTATTGACAGGCTGGGCTATAAACGCTCACGTCCTGTGTCTCTCATACCCGGCTAGGCTATAAACGTCTACGTCCGGTTCTCTTTTTTTCTTCTTTTACCTTTGCAGGTGACAACTTCCGGGGAAAGCGGAAATCCTTTGTTTTTGTTTAATTAATCCCCACCGTGATTAATTAAAGGTGGGAGTATTTCAGGAATTCCGCCCACTTTGCCTAATTGTCGTTATCAAATTTATTTTGAATATTTTGGGCTCATCGAGCCAACAAATTTGTTAAACTTTTTTCCTCTCAGTTTTGCTCGTACGAGCTCAATTTTTGTGAAGCCGAATGGCAAAGAGTTTAGGGTTCCTGTCCTCACAGCATTCAAGGTCACACAATTTGTCTGCTGTGTGGCATTTGCCATAAGACAAAAGTGAAGAAGACGACTGGAGCCCAACTCGTTAACTCTAAATTTACTTATCATTTTTTGGACGAAAACGTCCCTTTACCTATTGTAAACTGGCTAAAAACCAGTACTCTCTCTGAAGCTTTCATGGGCTACAGATCTCTGTAAATTTGCTAAAAAGTTGTATAAAGTTTTCTCTCTGTGTTTTTCGTAAATCTTAACATTTCCGAAGTCCTTCCTGCATTGATTTTACAAAACTGGCAGCATAAAAGGCATTTTTGGTTAAGTAGAAGCAGTGGGCAAAGCGGAGCAAAGCAGAAAAAGAGAGCATTTTTCATTAAAAGCAGCATAAAAAAACTTTGGGGATTTTGGGGGATTTTTAGTTTTTTTGGTTTTCCGGGGGTATCCTGTGATCCGAACTTTCTGGAATTTTTCTGGGGCAAAGTTGGGGGCCCTACGCAGTCGAATATTGTGTCTAAACCCCACAAACTGATCATATTTACAAAAGGATGACAGATGCGACGTCTACGATGTTAAAAGACGGTGTGTACAAAGTTTGGTAATTCTACGTGGTCTAGTTTTTTGTCAGGAGGGAACGGTAGGATGCTCAGGATTTCCATGTCAAAGTATATAGACCCATCTCATTTGCATATTATCATTTTATTATTATTGTGATTAGTACGAGTTTTTAAATTCATGCTTGAAATGTCTTTACACAGTAATCTTGAATGATATACTATTGTGTTGATTCCAAGTGAAGTATCTATTATGATTTATACAACTAAATTAATAAAATAAAACATATTGAAACGAAAGAAACACTAGCTATAACATTCAAGTTTCCTATATAGTGATTTTATAATTATTAGTGTTTCTTGGTTAAACCACTTAAGTTAATTGCAATAAAAAACTACAGTTTGCATGATTTCACAATCTGAAAAAAACAGCTACAGCTTTTGCCTTCCAAACTTTTGAAAATACACAAATTTTGAAAATATAGAAATATTTTGCTGAAAACTTTGAGCTAGAAAAGGTTTTCAAAAACAGAAGGCACGTCTTCTCTATCGTTGTGTTGGCACACATACTAATTCTTCATTTGAATTTCGAATGGTGCACGAGCTTTTTGAAAGAGCTTTTTAATTAAGCGGGGACACGATTCATACAATAAAGAATATTGTTGTAATGTATTTTCTGTTATGTTGGCTTTACTAATTCCTCCCAATATTTGGTATATAAACCAACAAACCATTTTTATTCGAGAATTTTTCTTTGTAACCGTTAAGTGGTTTTTTAAGACTGTCCAACCACCAAATGCCGTATTAACCTTAAATTTGCTCATGAATGTTGCTAGCTTAACTAAATTGTCTTCTTCACTTGTTATATAACCTGAGTTTAGTGCGTTCTGCAATAATTTCATCAGTATATTTTGCAATAAGGTTTCTGAAATGTGTCGAAACCCATCAAAAACAGACTGCCCGTGACCCTCTATTACTGATAAAGCCAACTTCGTATAACACGGTTTAATGTGTTTTGAGAGCTTCTGAGTAAACTTTATTGCACCTCGTGTTTTGTAACACCTTGGTTGTAGAGAGTCCATCATCAAATACTCCATGTTTTCCGTCAAGTCGTAATTTAAAAATTCGTCCAGTAAAGTTACCAAACCCGTAACGTGTATCTCACAATCTGTGTATTCTGTTAACCAAGTCACAATGTGCTCAGTGTTGCTCAAATTCCTGGCAAATGCTATCCGGGTCAAACTTGGAATGACATGAGAAAACATTTCTATACTTTTAAGTTGTTGTGTAGCATTGAAATACAATTCTTCTTGTACAAGAAGTGCCACAACTAAAACACTAGCCATGTACTTGGGTCTATCTGCTAATATATCTGAAAATTTCGGGAGCATGTTTGCTTGCGCAATAGATTTTACAATTCCTGCATAACCGGTAAAAATCATTTCTAGTCTGATTAATTCAGCACTATGTGTTGTTTCAAATGATACAAGAAAGTCGTACAATATTTTTGCGGCTGATAAATTGTAAGCCTTCTCAGAACAGAGCGAAACGTCAGAAAAAATAAAATCGGGATTTAAGTCTAGTTCTGACAAAAGACTTGACTTTTTTTCTGGGCATTCGGTTGACATAATGTTAACATATTGCAAAAATGCTGATTCCATAAAACCATCCGTAATATCTTCTAGTTGTTGTGTATAATTATATTTAATTTCCGGCATAACGTTATTTCTTATTTTGGTCCAGGTTGTGTTTCTCAAATTACTCAAATAATAAATAGTGTCTAGAAGTAAGTTTTTTAGCACCAAATACGATTGATTGTTTGGAAGGAAAAACCGTACAAGTTTAACATTTGTCATAGCTTCGTAATTGAATATAAATGGCACCGAATATATGTACTCAAATGCTAAGTCAATGTTTTGTCTGTTCCACAAACTCACATTTACACTTTCTGACAAATCAAATAGCATAGTATCAAATTCTTTAATCGTTTCAATAGCTGAAAGTGAATTCATATTTTGGGTGGCTATTTGAAAATTGTTTTCAAATTCTGCAAAAATAGGATTGGAAACGTTTGAGTTTACAGCAAGCGCACGTAACAGGGATGGTATCAACTCCGATTGAATGGTTTCTATAGCAAAAGGTCTAGCCATTATATTCTTACTAAAATCTTGCTTCCGTGTTCTAGCCCACTGTAAGCGATTCGTCTCTAACCTTTCGAAATTGTTGTAAGCCCTTGAACTGTTTACTGAGGTTATATTACAAACAGGCAGCATGCCTTCAAACAAAACGTTTCTTAATTCACCGCGACTACCCCTTTCAAGAAATTTCGTAACGACGTTAACTTGTTTCTTGTAAGCATTTTTACAACCAAAATGCTAAACAATTATGCTCCGTTATTTGAGGTAATCGCAAATACGCTTGTAATGTTGTCGCGGTTGTCTCAGTTAATTCTGTACTATTATATATGCCTGCCACATCCACGTATCAAAAGTCCGATAGAGTTTATAAACTTTTTCAAATTTGCAAATAACTTAACAAATCGCCCCATTAGATAATCTAACTCAATCCAATCTGTGTGTGTATTAATGACGGGGAACGGTACAACCAACAAGAGTTTTGTGTAATTAGTATTTTCCAAAGCCTTGGACCAAAAGTAGGCTGCTGCGATTTGGTTAACTACTCCAGGATGTTCAATAAAACCAGGCATAGCGTAAAATGTTTCTTGAGTGTCTCTTTCAACAAGTATTTCGGGAACTGGGTCCTGTGTAATGAGCAGAGTAATATTTTCCTGTGTTTCCTCCATTTCTTCGTTAGGCCTGTCAACTGAATCTTCTTCGTAAAGATACATGCTAGGTGCAAGAATCGCTCTAACTGCCTCTTGTTTACTGTTTGCAACAACCAATACTCCCCTTCCATCAGGCGACTTGAAATAAATTTTTGGTAAATAGGTTGAAACTATTTGGACAAGTTGGTCAAACTTAGCTGTTGTGTTTTGATTATATGTCATGCGAATGATTTCTATATTGACGCAACTATGCAGGCTTGGCATGTCAGACTGTGTGTTGAGCACAGCGGTTGAGTTGAGCTGTGATGTGGTAGCAGTTATTATCAAAATTAGACAAGATATAGCTAAACTAATTCCTGCAATGCAGTTACAGTTGAGCAAATTTGCCATGTTTTGTAAATTCATTGTTTTGCAGCGCTTAATGTAATGCAACGGTCTTGTAAATCAGATCACGTGTCTATGAAAGAGATAAAAATTATACTGCAAAAATTAAAGAATTTTTAGTGTTTGGTTATATCTTCAAACTTTGTTTTTTATTCTGAGGATATGATAAATACGAACGATCCCTAGATAATAGTACCAGAGAAGTAGATGAACTAATACGATTACAATGTTTGTCGTTAAGTTCAAACGCCAAAGAGTAATGATTTTGGTTAAATACCAAAACCACGAACGAGAAACTAAAAAATGAATAATATATCGTTATACAGCTATAACCAATTATTGTATACGAATCATATGTTTACGCAATAGTTATGTGGTGTGCTCATTTGAAATATGACGGAATTTTTGGTTATGGTAATTCTGTGTAAAGGCTTCTTATGCAGACGGCTTTAGAAAGATTGCTCATTGTGGCTTTCAAAATATGTTGTTTTTTTGTTTTAAATTGGTTTTCGACGAGATTCTACGCAAGAGTATATCTAACTCTAACACAACAATAAATTCATCCTATCTTACGTGGCATTATAGAGTACTTGATTTTGGCCGAAAACACAGATTTCTTACGGAAACCAAATCAACCAATCCGACGAAAAATTGTTTGCCATTTGAATTCAAATGTAAACAATGTATGCCAACATAATATCTGATGTTGTTTGTACCGAAACATTTTAATAAATTCATTAATATGTCACCTTCATGGGCTTTTGTTGAAAAAAAAAATTGTATTACAATTCACAACCAAACAACAGTTGAATCACGTGACGGCCAGGATTGGCTGTCAACATGTTCATAATGGGTACGCGGTCCGGGGATAGCTGATTGTATGCCTCTGTAATCCCGTAAAATATTACGTAATATTATAACTAAAAGTAAGTTAAGAATTTTGCATATAGCCATCAAGAATCGGTTGTACTCCAGTTTTTTCAATAATGTGTACAAAGTTTTGTTTTAATTCTCATTATACAATAATTCGTTAGCTCGCGGTTTCAGTAGGGGAGCTTATTAAAATGCAGTGTGTCTGTATGTCTGTCCACTTTATTTTTCGGCTTTGAACTAGCAAAATGGGCTCTAAACCAGGTTAAATGGGCTCCATACTAGCAAAATCAGCTTTAAGCTAGGTTAAATAGGCTCTTAACCAGGTTTAATAGGTCAAATCCAGACAAAAAGGGTCTAAATGGGGTACAGAGTACCTATTTTATTATCTATTATACAGATGTTTTACCACTTTAGTTTCGTTAATTGGGTTCTGGGCCATAGATTGAAACCGGTAAAAATACTTTTGCTATTGGTATGATAGATTTTGATCAAAATCATGTATATTTATTGCACTATACGGAATCCCATAGGCACACATACACCAAAACGTTAATTTTGTGAATCCTTTTACCATCTGCTTTCCTTTCTGCTAACTGTTTGCACGACAATGCTGAATTATAAGCAATTGCGGTTTTTCTGCAACAAGATGATTCAGATGTGACATTTGTATAAATATCTTTTACCAAGTTAGCTTGATGTCGTGATGACTTGAGACAAAAATATTCAGCATTTTAATTTTGTTTGAGATTTATGTGTCAGTATTTTTCGGTCAGGAAACTAATATTCATATAGGCATTTTGTTTAGTGATTTGTTTTAATGGATAAGTTTCACGTTTCACGTTTGAAAGTTTGCGTTTCAAGTAGTAGGATCAATTAAAAACATCCGTGGGAAGCCGTTGAAAAATGCTCGCTGCTAACAACGATGAGTGTCTAAGTAGTCAAAAGATCCTAAGACAAAATCCTTGATGAATGCAGTATGTAATAATAGCCCATTTTGCTGGTTTAGAGCCCATTTAGCCTGGTTTAAAAATAAAGTCTACAGACGGACGGACAGACGGACATTATATCTTCTGCTGAAGCAGCGAGCTAATAAATACGTAATGTTGCGGGTTGATTTGGTAGTCAGTTTTCATAAATCATGTATTCAATAGTAAGAAAAACCTTATACGTTTTCCTGGTACTTAGCTCCATCTCACATAACATCTAGACTAGACTAATCGCTTTAAATAGGTAGAAAGCCTAAAATCCAAGCAATAACACATTAACCCAAACAAAAAGGCTTCAGTTTTTGAGAAAACGCAAAGCTTGACAGAAGGACGCTAAAATAGCAAAATCATTTTGCGAAATATGGTACATACAAAAATAGATGACACGTGGATGATAATAAATTATTTTTTATTTTGCTTTGTTTGTCTGAAGGTCATACTGCAGCATGCAATATAATATACACAAACTTTATTACGCATTAACTCTGGCACATAAATAATTATGTTTTATTGTGTTCGTCATTATGCTCCGACAGGATTATTGTGCTCGCAAGTCAGTCCTTAAATATGTATTCAGTTATCATTATCCTGCTGGTGTTGGTTCCTATGCTGAAGGAAATTAACGCTTGTGGTGAGTTCAAAATGTAAGTCCAATTTCATGGTATTTTCTGATTTCTAATTATATTCTACAATTAAAAAGGTTTGTACGTCGATACTCAATGTGCATATTATTGTGGACCCCATACCTGTAATGCGGACGACGAATACCTAAATTATTGTTGGGATATGTGTGGACCCGGAATCCAAAACGGTGGAGGGTTTCGTTGGAGGTGGAGGATTAGAACTCATCCTGTAATAGGAATCGGTCACTGGCCACGGACACCAATCCGTGGAGGCAGACCAGGCGGATTTAGGGAAATGGGGCGTAAATGTGGATTTTTTTCAAAACCGGTTTATCGTCCAGATGGAACGTATTACTGCATGTCAAAGTCTCACGGGCCAGGAGGATAAAATGTGTGTTTCATGCTAAAGATCTGAAGCCCGACGGTACAAGTTATAGTTTTTAATGATAATAAAGTATTTTATGTTTGCTTACATAAATAATTAAAGTATAATCAGTTTCTCAAGTTTCCATGTGATTACATATAAGGGTTTTTCCAGAATATTATTCAAGTCAAATTAGTTCAATTTCATTCCAAATATGTTCGTTATGGGCTTCTTGGATCATCAGTAATAAACTCAGAAACTTTTCAGTTATTAATAAGAGTAAAATAAAGTCCCTATTTATGCAATTCAATTTGTGTGCAACCTATATTCTATTTTCTTTTCACAGCCATTATTGGATTCTTGCCAAAACTTTATGAAACAATAAACAATAGAACTGATTGTGAAACAATGTTGCATTGATGGAATAAAAACAATTGAGTTTCCCAAAAAGGGCTTAAAGTATCACACAAATTTTATGAGAACTTTGTATTTAATAATCAACCCTATAGCAATTTTACTATCAGCCAAAGAACGTCATGAATAGTTTAGAGCTCTTGCCAACGCCCTATTGCGTCATTCTCCTGAAAAGATAATCTTTAAGAGTGAACAATGCTGACAAACTGCAATCTCATGACTAGGTGCTAATATTCATAAACAGCCGCGTTTTTGCACAAAGCGTTAACCCCATCCATCGTATGACGCATAATGCTTGCCAACACTCAGCCAAAGACAATTGATTTTATCGCACATTGCTATAGTAATAAAACGCAATAAAACAATTGCAAGCAATTTTTACAATGCATTCACTCAGAGCACCTTGGTTTTTTGTATCTTTAGTCTCCACGAGGATTCCGTGTTGCCATCAAAATTCTCAAAATGTTTGCGGATATTGGAATTTGCCTTGTGTTAATATTCGTGCTTCAACAAATTGACGCGTGTGGTAAGTTAGACATACAAGCCGCTAATCAAAATTTGATTGAAAACATGTGCAAACTTTATTAACTTAATTTATAAAAATTTAGGTAAGTATGAGGATGCTCGATGCAATGTACTTTGCGGGCCCCATATGTGCAATATAAGTCCCGAACGCCAAAAGTTTTGTTGGGACCTTTGTGGACCCGGAATTCAAAACGGTGCTGGTAGACCATTTTCCGGTGGAATGTCATCTAGGCCCGCATGCGTCCCACCAAAAAGAGCAGTACGTCGTTCTGATGGATCCTACTATTGCCAACGACAAACAAGACTAGGAGGTAGAACTGATTCCGTTGACTGTAGGCCTCCATTTAAGAAAGCGTGGCGTTCTGATGGTTCATATTATTGTCAAAGACAAAACAGACTTGGAGGTGGACAACAAAAGCCTAATTGTAAGCCGCCGAAAAGACCGATATTGGGTTTGGATGGTATGTATACTTGTAAGGTTCCAGGTGGACCTGGTTGTATTCCACGAAGCGGTAGTAGATCACACTGTTGGGAATAACCATATAAAAGCGACTGATTTTTTTGAGAACCCTGTTCTAAGCTATTGAAACATTCTTATTGAATAAATTACGCACTTTGCAAAATAACAAAAATTGTTTCAAACCCTTATTTTTTGCTATGTCTATGCATGTCATGTCGCACAAACAATACTCCGACGTTTCACCAAATATTCAACTGCTAATGCAAAAAAAACAGAAAACAGTTTCCTCCAACTACCACGTTTTGATACAAATTTGGATGCTCGTTGGTTTCAATTTGTCACGAGTCATGTTTCAAATCTTGACATTTACCAAATTTAAAAAGCAACTAGTGGTAATTTTGTGTTATTTTGTTTGTCGGCATTATGACAAACGCCATTGTATTCATCGATAGTACGCTGAATAGAAAGAGTGCAAGGAACTTTTAAAAACCATAATTGTAGCCGACACTATGCACCGATTTTATTACGTACGCACGCAGAAAGTTTTTAATAGTCCGCACGTGTCATATAGTTTATTTAATTTCTACACACAAGTGCAAAATAAGACATAGTTATACACACAGGTGACTGACACAGACAAAATGTTATGACGCAAACAATTCGCACAATGTACCCGCGTAGCACGTCAATGTAAATGATATCATCTTCTTTTATTTGTACTTAGAATGCTTAGCACTCGAAAAATTCCTGCAAAACTTGATTTTACTTTCATCGAGAACAAAACAATATCTTGGTTCATATTTCCCAATTTGGTGAACATAGTGTAGCTTTTTTCAACATGTTTCCAACCTTTAGAATTCTACTGGTTTTCATACCTCTGCAGCTGCAAATTGATGCGTGTGGTAAGATTTGAAAAAAAAAACATTATAGAATTTTGCAAAGAATATTGAATTGACGAGCTTAAAGAATTAATGCTTATACATTTATAGGAAAATACGGCAATACTCGATGTGACAATCTTTGTGGGCCCCACACCTGTAACAAAAACGACGCATATCAACAATTTTGTTGGAACATTTGCGGGCCTGGAATTCAAAATGGAAGATTGGGTGGCAAATCAAGGTCATCCAAGCCAGTTTGCACGCCACCGAAAAAAGCTGTTCGGCGCTATGACGGTACCTATCACTGCCAGACCAAATCTAGACCAAGAGGTAGATCTCAATCCGGATTCCGAAAGGATGAACATGCTTTCAAGGCATTTGGAAGGTCGCTCCAACCAATTTGTCCCCCACCACAAGTAGCAGTTCCACGCTCTGATGGCACGTACTACTGTCATGGCAAGGCTAGACTGGGAGGCAGATCAGATAAGCCTGTGTGTGTAGAGCCAGAGATGGCAATAAGAGACAGATGTGGTGCCCCATTTTACTGCTCATTAAAGCCTAGAGATGCCTCCTCAGATAAACCTAAATGTGGAGCAAGAGAACATAGTGACCAACTCCCGGATGGAACATGGTCGCCTTGCATGCAATGCCTTATAGGATAGAAGTACATCAGCATAACTTATGTCAAACCACTGGAAGGTTATTTGTAAATTTGAAAAAAAGAAAATAAAAATAAGAAAATGCTTCATTTTTATGTGGTTATTGTAAATTTATGCAGCAACTCTGTTGCCTCTATTTTTTGAATAGCAATTCTTTTACAAATTAAAACAAATGAATATATTGCCAACAAATCCTCCATACATATGCTGTAAAAGGATTTGCTTGTTTAAAATATATTTATGTAAGAATGACCTTGTAAATCGTGTTTCATTTACAATAAAACGATTATTTTCTGTCAAAAAACAAAGCTGAGCTGGAAGTCATTTTCTATTCCAAAAACTAGCAAAATCTTGCAAAGAATGTTTAAAGTAACAATACATACTATTTACAGTTTTTGTTTTGCCCTGAACGTAACTAGCTAGAAATATGAACCGCAAAACTTATATTTCTATTTCTGGATATTCTTAATCCATAAATTGGTGGTGGTGTAACGTTTCTGTTAAGAATATTCAACAACAAATCTATATATATATTCTAAATCAACATTGTTGGATTGTTATATGACATTATGCCTTTTGCTGTTGAGTATCTTTACGCACAAATTTTGCTAACGAGGTTACACGAATGGTATTTAACTAAAAATACCTTTTACTTTAGGCGGAATAGTCTGAAAAGATTAACGCTATTCCTGAAGAAACGACCTTGTTAGCGTTCAGTTTTTATTCATAATTTTTTTAGCTGGCAGTGTTGCGTACACTGAGTGAACATCCCGCCAACATTTATATTTTCTACAGGTTAAGTATTTTTAGAGCATTATGAAATGTATAGAGTCTAAGTGCTCAAGTTCAAGTCTGCCTTATAACAAGCAAAATAAACCAAAGATGGTCATGCCTTCAACTTTTTCCCATTTTGCACATTGCAGTCACAGTAAAGTAACAGTGAAAACGTACAAAACTTAAACTAGTTTGTAGACAATTTCATACTAAAGCCATATCTACATCTGTATTAAGCACAAACCGGGTTGTTAATTGTTTGTCGCTACAACTTGATCTAATACAAAAAAATCTACGTGTCTGCACATATGAAAATGAAAATCCTGGCAAATTTGCATGCCTTACTTGTAGTAGGTTACCTTAATTCTAATTGGGTAACCTTAATTCCTAGTGGATAACCTTAATTATAAGTTGGCTACCTTAATTCTAAGTCCATAACCTTAAATCTAAGTGGCTGGCCTTAATTTTAAATGGATAACTTTTATTCTAAGTGGGTTACCTTAATTCTAAGTGAGTAACCTCAATTCTAAGTGGGTAACCTTAATTCTTAGTGGATAACCTGAATTCTGAGTGGGCCACCTTAATTCTAAGTGAGTATTCTTAATTTTAAGTGAGTAACCTTAATTCTAAGTGGGTAACCATAATTCTAAGTGGGTAACCATAATTCTAAGTGAGTAACCTTAATTCTAAGTGGGTAACCATAATTCTAAGTGGGTAACCATAATTCTAAGTGGGTAACCATAATTCTAAGTGGATAACTTTAATTCTAAGTGAGTCAGCTTAATTCTAAATGGGTAACTTAAATTCTAAACGGGTAACCTTAATACTAAGTGGGTAACCTTAATTCTAGATGGATAACATTAATTCTAAGTAGACTACCTTAATTCTAATGGGTAGCCTTAATTCTAGGTGGGTAACCTTAATTCTAAGTGGGTGACCTTACTTCCAATTGGGTAACCTTAATTCCAAGTGTGCAAACCTTTTTGCTTGAGTAAACTCCACGTGCAAATGTTCGTTTAGCTGCAGAAAAAATAAAATTTAACAAGTAGTTTTTATTGTGGTTTGTGCAGGACATGCGCGCGAGAAAGTGGTATTCAGGATCAGGACTATTTGGTTATTGAACCTAGGTATAGAACATCCTTTAGTAAATCTTCAAAGCTACGAAAGTACAAGGAAAGCCTCCTGTGATGGAATAGATATCAGGGAATGATCAGCGACTTTGTCTCCTTAGTTATTCCAAGTCGCATACATTTACACAAATGGATGGATTGCATCCCTCTGTGTTCCTGAACGCAAATGTTATACTATTTGTTTGTGGAAGCATATCCATCGGACATCTTGGCCTTGAGCAAGAATTACTTACCGCATCTGTTAAGCCCATGTAACGCTTCTTTCAAATGGCACTTAAAAACACGTTTATAGTAGTTAAAGTGGAATAAAAACAAATTATTATGTAAGCCAATGTGGTAATTAAAATTCAGGTGCAATGGGTAACAGTGGTAATTTCCTTTGAGTAGGTTGTGTACAACGTGGGCATTTCAAACACGGGTAGAAACCGTTCACGTGGGAATTGTTAGAAATACAGGGGAAATCAACTGAATATTAAGTACTCCCACAGCCAGGTCAGCAACAAACAGCTGATTATTAAGACCTGCCACTTTAAGAGGTGAACTTGCCCTGCAGAAAAATAAGTTTTACCACGTTCGAAACGTGTTTGAATCTACTGAATTTTAAGTGCCCCCGCCACAACCACCTGCGTGTGAAAACTTAATTTTAAGATCTCCCGCGTTTGAAAACGTTCCATTCAAACTTAATATTAAGTTCCCCCAAATGTAAACATTAACTCGACATTGGTGACTTTCTACTTCTGGGTATCTAACCCGATACTTGTATATACATGGTAAATAGCATAGTGAAATTTTAATTCAAATGCTCGGCATCAGACTACACTTACATTTATTATGGGTCAGACTGTTACAAAAATATGATTAATACAAAAACCATTTGCAACAAATGAGATAGTTTAATTGAAACAAATAACCATGATGTAACATACATAAATATTCCAGCCACAAACCAAATTTGATTCATATACAATTTGATATGTAAAACTATAAAAATTCTCGAATCACAAACATAAGATTTTAAATAACTAATATAATTCATTATGATGATATTTATACCCTACAGTACACTGGGACGAGTATCTCCAATTCAGTTTAAAAAAAATAAAAATTAGAAAATTTTACATATTGCGCAGTTTCATGTGTCGTTTAAGATTATCCTTGCGTGTTATCTCTCTTTCGGAATTATTACATTCCAGAACGTTTCCCCTATGTATCTCTGTATGCCTCCTAACCTCAAATGTGTTGAAGAAGCTCTCGCTGCAGGTAGTGCACTTGTACTATTTTTCTCCCAAATGCCTTTGCAAATGCAAACGTAGGCATGTTTGGATTTGAATGTTTTTCGCACAAACCGCAATTGTAATGTCGATCATCAGAGTGCTTACAACTTATGACATTTTAAAGTACCCAACTTAGCAAAACTTTCATCACACGAGTGGCAGCAAAATGGTTTTTCTCTTGTGTGAGTAAACAGGTGTTCTTCAAACTGGGTAAACTTTTGATATCGTGAGCCACAGAAAACACACCCGAAATATTTTACCCTTTTCTCTATGCAAAATTAAAAATGTATTTGACCAGCAATGTATTACTTAAGAAATTAAAGACAGTAATTCTTAGTATGGAACCGTTTCCGGTCCGACGCAAAAAGGCTGATGATTCGAAAAAATTTCTGAGTACAAATTGGACAGCTGTAAGTTTTTTTGCCAGTGTGACTTCTCATGTGCACCTTAAGATCTGCGCTTCATGCAAAGCTTTTGATGGTATGGTTTCACTCCCGTATGCGCACTTGTGTGGAAATTTAATTCATTTTTTGATCAAAATTTCTTCTCACGGATGTCACAATTAAAGGGTCGATGGTTTTTATGTACTGTGCTATTGTGACTCTTTAAGCCACTCTAGGTTGGACACCCTTTGTTGCAGATAAAACAGTTGTAAGGTTTTTCTTTTGTAATGTTTTTACTTTACGAAGACAGTAGCGGCGTTTTACTAAAGTGAAAGTTCAGCATGGATTGAAGTAACCGGTGGGACATTACTGGTGTGAAGGGAAGGCCATTTTAGTTCATTATATTGCGACTTCTCTTTGTTCCTTCAAATTATTAGTGTTAAACAACGTTTTTGTCAGCTGTACCACTGCAGGATGGGTGTATCAGTGTAAGCTGTCATTTTTTCTTTGCACATTTGCGGGAACAACAATCACAGTCAGTCCACCATACAATATTTGATAATTAAGGTCTGTGTCAAAATTATAGAATCACATATGTATTTTAAAACATTTGCCCTCCAGGCCAGTATAAAGCATTTGGATGATAAACCAAATATTGGAGTTTGTTTATGAACTAAGCCCTAATGTATTCCCAAAGTGTCACGAAATTCCGATAACCGCTTTCGAAGAAAACGCAAAAGTTTGAAAATATCATGAAAACTGGGCTGTTCGGAAATTATAGAATCAAGCATTATAACTGCAGTTTTTGTAACAAAAGTGGCATTGCGAACCCGGTTTCGACATTTTTGATGAAAGCAACTTCCAATAGACCTAATACAAGAAAAGTTTTGAAAAAATGTGAATTTGTCAAAATTTCGGTATGTTACGTAATTTTTATGCCAGTCCAAGCAGTGATCGGCACATGGAGTGGCACACTGTCAACCAAAACTTGAATACTCTGGTTGTATTATGCATGAGTTCTAACTCGTTTTTAATCTAAAAGCTATGTAAAGTCGGTAAATGTTGAAAATTAACCCCAAAATGTCGCCATTTTAACAAAATATGCAAAGGTACCTTAAGGTACCTAACGTCCTTTTATGAAATATGAGCATATTTTTCACAGTTAATACAGACATTTTGTACTTTTACATGGTTTAATGTTTTAATATTGCCCAGAAATCTGTTACATAACATGAACAATTAATTTTAGCACCATTTGAAGAAAACATAGAGGCTAGCAGACCAAGTGCATGTTAGGTAGTATATAGGATAGTTTCATTTTGTTCGACATATATTATTGAATGTTTGAAATATAAGGTTTTTCTGGTTTCATTGAAGTAAAATTTAGCCATACTACCATAATCACTTCAATACTTATTATGAAACAAGTAGCAATCGCCATACTTGGTGATAATGGTATGAGAAGACAATCAAAAGTTAGGAACCAATCCTCTAAAATCCTACTACGTGACGGTTTAAGTTGCATATGTAGCCTGGTAAACCAACTCCTACATGCCAACAGCTTATCGAGGTGGACAAATTCTATACTTTTAAACCAAGAAATTGGAATTTGGAACAATTCCTGTGAAATTTAACACAAGGTTTTACTGAATAAATTATGTGCCAAACGTAGCCAAGGTGTCCATCGTGGTCCGCCGTCGGATATTGACAGTTGATATGTCAAATGAATCCTTATACACTTAGCTCTCTTGTACACACTCAGATTTTTAAAATGTTGCCAAATAACAAAACTATCACAAATTTTATACTGCATTCAATTTTTCAAAGCACTTCCGGTTTCCACTTTTGTCCATATTTCCTCACGTATATCGAATTTTTTCACGGGGTTTGCTGCAATAGGTCAGCAATACACTATTCAAGATGGACGTTAGAAATTGTCAGCGTTTTGACTGGTAGCTAAAAATGGACGCGGTAATAACCTCTAAAAAATTGAACAAAAGTTGAAATTTTTTCAAAAAATATTTTTTTTTGCCAAAAATTGCACAGGCTTATATATAAAGTAAATGCACTACTATATTGCTTATATACCTCTTAAGCTTCACGGAAAAAATCACAACACCACAGCTATCCATTTCAGAGAAATTTGGATTTTTGTCCTTAAGCACTGATAAAAACAACTTTTCGTCACCACCGACTCCCCAGACGGTTTGGGGAGCTGAAACCTTGCACAGGCTATTTCCATTAGACGTACTATCAACATGTATCAAAACTTTTAAAATTTAAGAAAGTTAATTTTTTGGTGTCAACATCCGCTTATAGTTACTCTTAAAGCAAATTGCTCGAGCCTCGAGTCATCTCCTCTCCCGCACGGGTGTATATGCAAACGAAAAGCCCTACAAGTGTCATATCTGCAACAAGCAATTCACAACCAAATCTAATTTAAACCGTCACATTAGCGGAGTTCAGAAAAACCAACGACCCTTCAAATATTAACACTGTGAAAAGAAATTCGGATCCAAACAAAATTTAAAACGTCACACAAGAATTCACACAGGAGAAAAACCGCACCAATGTACAATTTGTGACAAGCGTTTTTCGCAGAAGGAACATCTTAATGCGCACAGTACAAGTCATACTGGCGAAAAACCTTACAGCTGTCAGATTTGTAATCAGAAATTTTCTCACTCATCATCCCTAATAAAACACCGGAAACGTTATCATGGTAAAAGTTTATTATTATTAATTTATAAATATATTTTGAAAGAAAGTAATACAGCTTGTCTTGAAGTTTTCTTTAAACGTTGTACAGAGGGACGACCGAAATCCTTCGGTTGCGTTTTTTGTGATTGCCGATTTCAAAATTTGGTACATTTTTATTCACACAAACGAAAAACCTTTCAGCTGTCTCTCTTGGTAGGTAATTTAAAGAATCACATGAATCATAAGCGCACTGGTGACCGAAATCACAAGTGCAGTTTGTGTGAAAAGACATTGAAAACAGGAGCTTCCTTACGGTTACATTTGCAAAGACATTTGGGTGAAAAACTTCACAAATGCTCTATTTGCAATGAGAGCTTTTTCAACAATCAGGAGCTAAACAGGCATTCACAGAAGCATACATGAAAGCTTTTCAAGTGTAAGATTTGAGAAAGGGAAATCACACAAATCGATAGACTAAAACAACACATGAAACGAAAACACAATGTGTAATCACTAAGCACTTCTGAAGATTTTTAAGTATAACATGGAAAACAAAATCGCAAAATGGCATATGGAAACAGTTTCTAATGATAACACCACAAATTATCCACAATTCCTAAATGCTTTAAAGTCATAATTTTAGAAATTTAGAAACATTGTTCATTGAGTTGGTCTACTTGCTTTTCAACCACTCAATATTGTAAAGCTGTAGTTAAGGCACGCTAAAGCGTATATTTTTATGCTTATGTTAACCATAATTACTAGAATGTTGTTACAATTTCTCATGTATGTATAGACTTATCCTACGGAAGATCACAGTGATGAGCGAAAGCTGGACAGTTAATAAATATCTTTCTGAATTATTCTATCAACCAACATTTCAAAGAATATGTAAATACTAATAACTTAGAAAGCTGTAGATACAAAATTATAAATACAAATTCCAATACCACATATCGTGCCTTATAACTGGCCTTATTAGTAGATTAATTATATTTGCTCAATAATTTGTGTTTGAATTACACTACTCTGGACCGGATTGCATAAAAGTTAGAATGTTTTGTTAACAGTGTAAGAAAACAATCCTTTTAGAGCACATAGGAGCCCATTTTCCGAATATGAATAAATGACTTTGTAAACTTTACTGCCTTAAATACAAAAAGGATTACTTTTTAACATAAGTCTTAATTTTGGTTTACCAAACTGAAC
Source organism: Entomobrya proxima (assembly GCA_029691765.1). Lineage (NCBI taxonomy): Eukaryota > Metazoa > Arthropoda > Collembola > Entomobryomorpha > Entomobryidae > Entomobrya > Entomobrya proxima. The sequence goes on from CM056168.1 coordinate 62,190,671, forward strand.
GATACTTAAGTGGTCTCTGAGCAACTTGAAAGATGACACGGTGTTATCAAGCGCACTGCCAAGCTAAGCAAAAACTAGGTTGGATACAGGAAACTCAGGTTCACCTGGTTGAGAGTGGAAAGCATATAGATAAAGTTTGCTCACATACAATGTTGTACTAACCTTAGGGTAGCAAACATTAATGATACGTTCATCATACAACTATCAAAGAAGATAATTTTAGTTATCGTTTATCATGGGAAAAAACTCGAGAAATGTGTTCCAGAGATTCTGGACAGCATCAGCTCATCAGCAGAATCTTATATGCATAACAATAATTCGACACCTTGGTACAGCGCCTGTTCTGAACTGCCTTCAGCGATCTCTAAATCCTTGTGATATACCCAAACGATTCACAACAAACCTATACGCATTAAAAGAAAGAAAAACCATGACGACATTGTAGTTATGAAAACGAAAAGTAGATGCTCGAGTTCTGATTCTCATAAAAACACATATTGTGCAAACGCTTCATATGCTCTTTGAGATAATCCTGGCGCGTCAATTTTTTGTTGCAAAACTTACATTTGAAACCTCTCCAGTATGTTTTTGGGTGTGCCGTTTTAAGCCTTGTGAATTGAAAAAGCTTTCACCACATGTATAGCACTTGTAGGGTTTTTCACCCAAATGCCTTTTCAGATGTCTCGTTAAACTATTTCTGGTTTTCATTGTCTTCTCACACAAAACACACTGAAAACTTCGTTCCTCAGAATGTTTGTGCTTGATGTCGTAGGTTTTAGGTGCTTTTTGTAGCAAAACATTTCTCGCATAAAGAGCCATCAAAAGGTTTTTTGGTTGAATATAAATGTAGCAATAAAGATGTTACATATTTCGAAGACGAAACACACATAAAACACAAAAGGAATATTTTGTAGATTGTTCTGTAACAGAGAATTTATGATATTACAACTCCCAAAACTGAAGCAATAAAACAAGTTAACAAACTGCTCAGCTTGATATTTATTCAACAAGCAGACGCTGTTATAACTATGGTGAATAATTCTATACATGCGAAATTCTCGTGTTCAATATTATCAAAAATTCTTATATTCTTGTATTACAAATTTCAATTCCTTAATTGAGTACTTGATTGTCAGTTGAAAAAATTTCAACCTTTCAAGTGTTAGTAACAGATAACAGCAAAACAACTGCATTAACAATGAAACTTTATTACAAAAACGAATTAATGTATTTAGAATCTAACAATTTTATACACAATATGTACCACATTATTCAAGGGAAAGTTCTATTCGTAATGTCCTAAATTAATAGCTTTGAAACAGTGAAACACATATATGCACACCAAAATGCTGAAAACTGGTTATAGTGTAGGGCAAACTTTTGTTAATAGAAGAATTACATATTTTGCATATTGTGCAGAAGCTACATATGCTTTAAGACACTCCTTCAGCGACAGGTTTCTTCCGCAACACTTACGCTTGAAGAACTATCCTTTGTGTTTCTGGGTATGCCTTTTTAACGCTTGTGAGTTATAAAAGCTCTCACAGCATGTAAAGCATTTGTAGGTTTTTTCACCCAAATGTCTTTGCATATGCATCATCAGACAAGCTTTGGTTTTGAATGTCTTCTCACACAAATAACACTGAAAACTGGGATTCTCAGAATGTCTATGGTTGATGTGAGTTGTTAAATTTTTCTTATGAGCAAAACATTTCTCGCATAACAAACAATCAAAAGGTTTTTCGGTTGTGTGGATGAAAATGTGGCTATGAAGATTTTGTATAGTTCGAGAACGATAGCCACAAAAGACACAAACAAAACATTTGGTGGATTCTCCTGCATTAAAAAACAAAATAATTTTACAACTTCCAAAAGTAAAGCAGTACCACAGCTTGATCAATACTTACCATGATTATTTCTCATGTGTGAATTCAAGCCTGATCCTCTTGAAAACTTTTGGTCGCATATTTGGCAGCTGTAGGGTTTTTCACCAGTGTGACAGGTCATATGCGCAGTTAGATTCCCGCTCAGCGAAAAACGCTTGTCACAAATTGAACATTGGAATGGCCGCTCGCCGGTGTGAACGATTACATGGCTTTTTAGGTCACTCCTTGATCCAAATTTCTTTTCACAATGGTCACATTTGAAAGGTTGTTGCTTCTCATGAACTGTGCTGATGTGGCGTCCTACATCAGCCTTCCTTGTAAACGGTTTGTTGCAGATGTTACACTTGTAAGGTTTTTCTTTTGTGTGTACTCTCTTGTGACGCTGGATTGCACTCAGAGATTTTGCCTTGAATTTGCATATATTGCACTTTTGTTCAGATTTAATCATTTTTGAGCTTTAGGACAAGGAGGTATATAGTAAAGGTTGGTGGAATATATTGTCAACCGGTTTTGCAACGACGTTTTAAAACTTTAATACAATACTCAAATAGGAAATAACTGTATCAGCGTGTAATAATAAGGCAAACAACAAGTTTCTAAAACGTTTATCACTGTTGCTCTTATTTCCAGAAAGAGTACGAAAAAGGCAGACAAAGCTTGCTCGCTTGAAAATAAGTTCTACGTGTTTTCCTAGTTGCTGCTGTTTTAGTAGTATACCGTTTTTGCAGGCTGTTGGCATTCGTACTGCCCCATATTTGTGGTAAGTGTACACGTCATATAGTATAAAGTGTTTCACACCATTGATATCTACAACGCTCACAATCCACAGAAAGCTTTTAAAGCTTATGTATTTAGTACCAATCACATACCCAAATTTTAAACTACTTTAGCCTAAAAGTTTTTCGTACCAAATGTACAATTTCTAAGTAGCTGCCTAAATTTTGTAAAACAAAGAAAGGATGGAGATAAAAATACTTCTACGTTTGTGCAAAGCTGATTAAAACAATTGTCTTCTAAGAAAAATGCTCAGTTCAGCTACTCATAAAAGCTTACCTACAGGTACCTCTATGATAAATTGAGTCAGTAAAATAATACAGAACCACTGCTGGCAAAATTCATAGAATTATTTTCTCAATGTGGGAAAGGAGACTAACGCGGCTTAACTTCATTTTAAGGGAAGAATTTGGAACTGATATGTTTACATTGTGAGACGTATGTTCACGATCGTATGTAAATTTCGGTTCGTTTAACAATAAGAGTTGTTATATCGAGAAATGAATGCCATATTGGCTGCAAAAATCCTTTTAAAAATTACAAAACCAAAATTTGGATATGATTACCGAAAGCATTACCACTCAAGTACCATTAACTCAAGTACCAAGTTTATTCAAATATACAAGCAGGGAAGTTCAGATCTATTCACATGATTAATAATAAAAAATAAAATAAGATTATTCCTGTAAACTCACTACACCGCAGATTACAACAAATAAGATGTACAAATTATTAGCTCGTTGCTTCAGCAGGAGAGGTATTTAGGATATCGTTGTCCGTTTGTCTGTCTGTCCGTCTGTCTGTCCTCTTTATTTTAGACAAAATTGGGTCTAAATTAGACAAATTTGAGTCTATTTTAGGGGAATTTGTGTCTAAGTTGGGCACATTTTGTCTAAACTTGGAGAATTTGGGTCTGTTTTATGCAAATTTTGTTGATGGTTATCTTTTATTCTCTTCGGACACTCATCGTCTTAAGCAGCGAGCATTTTTCAATGGCTTACCATGGATGTTATTATTCTTAAAATCATTCTAATGGCAACAAGTAAAACCAACTTTTATAAGTCGCATTTTCTGGATTAGAAAAATATATTTGACAAACCTGGCACTAATTAAAAATTTTACATTTTGTGTAAAAGTATCATGTGTTCCTATCTTTGTGAGATCTTCTTTGCGTGCCTATTTTCTTCCGCAAATATTACACTGGATTCCTTTTATGTCTCTTGGTATGCCGCTTTAGCTGTTGCGCGTAATTAAAAGTATCGCTACATATGACGCAGTAGTATGGTTTTTCACCCAGACGGTTTAGCAGATGTAAACGCATGCCGGATCGGGACTTAAACGTCTTGTCGCATAAAGTACAATTGTGCTGTCGTTCATTAGAGTGCCTATAGTTTATATGAGATATTAACCAAGTCTTTCGTAAAAAGCCTTTGTCACACGATGGACAACTGAACGGTTTTTCGTTTGTGTGGATAGAAGAATGAAGTTGAAGATTTCTCAAATTACGCAATGGCAAATCACAGAATACACAGCGAAATGTCTTAGTGGATGTATCTGAAAACCGTCGTACATAACTTATTTTAATAATCCATGGATGTCCAAAGTAATATTTTTTACACTGATTTTACCATGAAGTTTCTGATGTGTTGACAGGTGTGATGATTGGAAAAACTGACTACAAGTATTGCAGCTGTAAGGTTTTTCACCTGTATGACATCTCATGTGTCTAGTAAGATTTCCTTCATGTGTACAACTTTTGTCACAAATTGAACATTGGAATGGTTTTTCTTCTGTGTGTAATCTTGTGTGACATTTCAAATTAAATTTGGATACGAATTTTATTTCACAATATTCACATTTAAATGGTCGTTGGTTTTGATGAACTCTACTTTTGTGATTGCCTAAATCAGATTTATTTTTAAACGACGTGTTGCAGATATCACACTTGTAAGGCTTTTTGTTGGTATGTACTCTCATGTGGCGCTGAAGTTCACTCAGGAATAATGCTTTAAAGTCACAGATACTGCATTTGTAAGCTGGTTTGGACAACTTCGAACTTTCGGACATGTTGATAAATTATAAGTCTTCACAGTGTGTTTTTCCATGCAGCTAAACAAAAAATTTAGCACACGTAAAACAACCCTCGGGTCGTTGCGATTTTTACATATAAGTTAACAAGACTTAATTAATCCAAAGAAATTATACTACAAATTCTTTAGATTACCAGGAAGCTATTGCTACCAAGATTGCTTTTGGAGTTGGGAACATTAATATGGACAAATCTTCTTTGTGGCGAACTAATTTTTATTGCGTCGTTTGGCTAATATGTAGAAGGGTATATTATGCTAAGGCTACAACGTTGCTAAACAAAAAGTGCATAGGTAAATATTATACCACATTATTAGCTGCGGAGGTATAACATTTTTACAGGTACATGTTATTCACGTATATGTAAGTTAGAAAATCGATTGTACAAGATTGAATTGCTTACACAAAAATTTTATTCGAGCGTTTTCTTCGTGCAGGAGTGAACCCTAAAGAGCTTAACAAACATTTGAGCACATTTGTATGTTTGAATGCATTCTAAAAATTCTATGTACATGTGAAAACTTTAATCCGATTACTATCGGCAGGTTTTTATTTTAAGTATTTATTGTTTTATTTGCTGTGTTAATCCCCAAATGAATAGCATTTCAATGCTGCATTGATGATTTGGACGACAATTTACCACTCTGCACTCTGCTAGCAGTATTGCATTCCTCTACACTAGTTTCAATGCCATGTACGTAAAATTGATTTTACCAAAGAATGTTTTAGATATTGTCCAAAGTCGAAAGTATAGAAGAGCGTAATATTGGAGCTAAAACGTAAAGGTTTTTTGACGTTTTAGCACAGCTACTTTGTCTTAAAAATGAAAAAAAAAACATATTAAATTTAAAGTTTTTATTTTAAGATAACTTTACATGTTTTTAAACATATACCGCATGAATAATAAATGCTGCCAGCTTTCAATTTGCAATGCATTGTATGTGTATATGGACAACATTTAGGCAATGTATTATGTCCTTAAGTGGAAAATTTAATAAAAGGCTGCTAATGAACATAGTGCAGAAGCATTTACCTGTTGATCCGCTTTACGCCAAATGCGTCTTCAACACCCAATGCCTAATATGCCAACCAAAGCTTTAAACCCAAAAGGTTTCTAAACAATAGGTACAAAGCTGACCAATTAAATTTTAATGAATTATTAAGTTTACTTTTTTGCACAACCTATTACTTACAGAGTAGTTTAATAGAAATGGAGAAACTTAAGACATAATAAGCTACTGATGAAGAAGCCTTAGAAATATAAGTTAAAAAATTTAAGCACATTTCCTGTCACGAATCAAGCAACACATTTTAATAAATCCTGATTTGACTTATAAATTTTTTAGAACTGTTCAATAATTCTTTAAGAGAAACCGGAAACAAAAATATTCTTGAGCAGCATTTGTTACAAAGTTGCAACAAACAGGATGGCTAATATTTTGCTGAATGTAAACGAACAGGAAGTTTTTATATTTATTGCATATATGCTTCATTTGTATATGTTATATATTAATATGCTGCTACATATTCCCAGCTAAATTAACTATTTGCTAAACGTACTTAGATCTGCGCATGACGTAAATAATTATTCTGTACTATTCAATTCAATAATAATATACATAAGTCTTAAACACCACTGAATCATAGAGCTGCAACATCCTACACATTCTAGTAAATGTAAGGTTTTCCAAATTCAGACTTGATGAATAATTACTGGCTCCAGATCTTACACCTTGTGTAAACGCTTCATGTGATGTTTAAGACTTACTTTACAGCCCAGCTGTCTTTCGCAAATAATACACCTGAAAACTTCTCCAGTATGTTTTGGTGTGTGCCTTTTTAGCTCCTGCAAGTTGAAGAAGCGCTCCGTACATGCACTGCATTTATAAGATCTTTCATCCAAATGCTTTTGCAAACGTAAACGTAATAATTTCCTAGTTTTAAATGTCTTCTCACACAAATTGCATTTATGCTTCCTGTCATCAGAGTGTTTATATGTGATGTGATTTGTTAATGAATCCTTACAAGGAAAGCTTTTATCGCAAGAGGGGCACTCGAATGGCCTTTCTTTTGTGTGGATAAAAATATGTCGTTGAAGTTTTGACAAAGTTTGGAACTGTGAACTACAGAAAACGCAACGAAACGGTTTACCTGATTTGTCTGTAAAAAATGAAATAAATATTCGTTGTAGTTAAATTTTCAATAATGCATAAACTTATCCTTGAACTATTACCATGAACATTTTTCGTATGTGTAGATAAGCTTGACGATTGAGAAAACTTCTGGTAACAAATGTGGCAGTTGTACGGTTTTTCCCCTGTATGACGTGTCATATGCGTTGTTAGAACCCCTTTCCTTGCAAAGCTTGTGTCACAAATTGAACATTGGAATGGTTTTTCCCCTGTGTGTATTCTTTTGTGACGTTTTAAATGATGCTTGGATCCGAATTTCTTCTCACAGTGTTCACATGTGAAGGATCGTTGGTTTTGATGAACAGTGCTAATGTGATGGTCTAAATGACCTTTGGTTGTAAACCGATTGCTACAGATATCACACTTGTAATTTGCTTTGGTCATTTTTTAACCTTCAGACTTATTGGTGTTTTAAAAGTGTTCACAGGGTTTATTGCTAAACATCGGAGCACGAAATTCAAAACACGTTAGTGTACTCAAGTCGTCGGGACTTTGGTTTTTAGTAAACAAAGATCAAATGAAGATTGAAGCAAGCAAACTACAAAAACTAAAAACATCTCCAGAAATATTTAACATTTCAGCTGGATTTATCGGATTAAGAACAATAATGCTTCTTTTTGCTGTTATATAAAAGACTGCACAATGTTGCTGAACAGGAAAATGCATAAATAATAATAATATATGCGGTGGTTCAAACTATTGTATTTGAAGGCACATGATGCTTTGGTGTATGCCGGTGGTAAAGACTAGTGCACAACGATAAGACTGCTGCTACCAAAATGCATTTGAATGTTTGCTTAGTGCATGCATGCACCTTTGGAATTTCCAAGAATAGTACCGAATTCTTTTTGAACACATTCTCAGAAAATTGTGTACGTGTGAAAATTTTAATCCGATTACACTCGATAGGTTTTCATTTTAAATATTCAATGTTGTATTTTTGCTGCGCAAATCCTGGATTGACAGTTTTTTTCCAAAATTACAATGCTGAATTGAAGAATAATACACCACTCAAGTAGCCGTACTCACAAACATTTAAACCATTTACTATTTAAGCGGATTGTTGAAAACTGGCAATGCTATAATACATTTATCTCGACAGCGGTCCTTAAATTACAATACGAGGTACTTGAGCCAACTTGAATGTAACGTCGTTGAACGGAAGATAATAATGCATGATTTTCAAAATTTAAAATGCTCTACTCAGTTTTTGTAGTGAACAAATATAAAACACTAATGCAGGATAAAGGATTTTTTTGGAAAACAGCGCAAGGCTTAGCACATGCAATCAAAATCTGAAAAAATATTTAACTAACTAACAAAATTTGTCATGATACTTCAATCTGCTGCTTCAACGATCTTCAATTTTGCTTTCTTCATCCAGACACATTGGGAAATGCAACGCATAGGGTACGGTATAATAATAAAAGAGCTTTGAAAACAATATGAACTGGTGACGACTGATATGCTTTATACACTGAGTAAATGTGCGTTTATATGTATACAACCATCTCATGTTTGAATATGCAACCGATTAGGGACATGCTTTATTATATGAAAGAATTGAACTCATTCGGGATTGTCAAAATTATCGGTAGTGTTTATTTTAATATGAATTTTTCTTTGCAGGGATCGCTTAGTAAGTTGGATTTGACAAAGTTTCTCAATTATTAGCTCGCTGCTTCAGCAGAGGAGCTTATTATGATGCCGTGTGTCTGTGTGTCCGTCTACTTTATTTTTTCTAAATGGGCTCTAAACCAGCAAAAATGAGCCTTAAACCAGCGATATGTGCCTTAAACCAGCGAAATGTGCCTTAAACCAGCAAAAATGGCCTTAATCTAGCAGACATGGGCTGAATTTCGTAAATATCTGCTTTAAACTAGCTACAAAAGATTCAAAATGAGCAAAACAATGCCCCAAATCAGCCTAAATAGGCCCCAAAGTAGCTAAAATAGGCCTTAAATTAACTAAAATAGGCCTTAAATCAGCTAAAATTGGCTAGTAGTCAAGAATTCCGCCTATCTTTAGCAGCGAGCATTTTTATGGTTTACCATTACTGGTTGGAGATTTAGGTGCTACAATAACATTAGTAATTTAACTATTTATTGTTACAAATATTAGTAAACTTGAAACCATTTCCTTACTTGTATTTGAAGTATGATACCAATTTTAATGCACGTTAAATTCATTTTTATGTAAAATACAATAAATCCCTAATTACCCAGATCAACTCTAAAGACCTCAGGTTTCAAAAACGCATTTACTTTTGTAATTTACCTGCACTAGTAGTTAAATGTTGCGACAAACTGTGCAATAAAATAGGTTGATTGATAAAATCTATGTGCGTTCGGAAGCAGGCGTTTTTGTTGTTTACTGTTGGCTTGTTTACTTTACTGTACTACACATAATATTTGCGACCTGAACTGCTGATGATTACCATACTAAAGTAGTTGATTTTGATTTTGCTTTTTTCGTTAAATCAACTTGTTTTAATAAAAGTATGTACGTTAACGGCAAAAGACAGGGTAAAGGTTAGTGTCATGATGAGTAATACCAAGGCTGTTGCCACTCCTGCTACTTGTAAATGGCGCAGCTTGCTTAAACTCACGGTACGCATATAAATCAAGTAATTACGTACTTAGGTGTTTACTGTGGAAATGATGCTAAAATCATTTATCTAAAAAATGCATCTCTTAATTTTACATGCAGGACTTAAACTGAACACCTTGGTGCAGTGCCATGTCAGAACTGCATCAAGCAATCTCAGAATCGTTTTTGCTTACCCTTTAAGATGTAAAACGAGCTTTTATGTGATAATAGTAGTAATAATCATGTCAAAGTTGAGGTCATGATTACAAATACTTGCTTGATTTCTTCGGATCTTCAATAAAAGCTAATTATATATAAATTTGTAACGGGGTGTTTTCGTATATATTATGAAATTCCCTGTTAATTATTTACCAAATAGGCTATCAGACTAAAGCATTAATATAATGACGGCTTAAGGACATGAATTTAGTGAAGGTTCGCACAAAGACAGGAATGACCAAACATGACGGCAAGACTATAACGCTGCAGCGTTAAAATGATATCTGCTTAGATAATGAACTGAACTGACAATTTATTTAACAAAAGGAAAAGAAAAGCAAATAACTCGAGTAAATTAACTGTAGCACAAATATTGAACTGAACTATTGACTATTACAAATAATTATTCCTTAACTTAACTCAGATCAACGCGTTGATGCTAGCTACGTAGAATATTAAGTAATAATAATAAATACAAATGTATTAGGTTTTATGTGAGTCGATTACTACTTGGACAGCTGCCCGTTCATAAACGACCTCACTAATTAGTAGTTACAAACTTATTATCTAGTAATCTGACAATGATAACTGATGAGCAGGTAATCACGATGAAGAGCACTCGAACAATGTAGGCTGTAACTCTCACACGCTGGCCAAGGAAATGAGGTCCAGTAAAAGAGCTGAAATATTATTTTATTTTATTACTTATCCCATAATACCTAATATCTAAATTAACTAATTAACTATACAATTATCATGACATACCACCACTCACACGACGGCTGTCAAGAGGACAATCGACAAGGAGACTACGCATTAATGGAAAACTCCTGCAATTAATAAACCAAGAATTTACCTTATTTACCCACACACGACATTGAAAAACCTTATTATTACGCATTTAATAAATTATTAATTAGTTACCTGAAGATTGGTATTCACACACTAATAACTGACTTAATACGATATTTTAATATAATAATTACTACGCTCGAGAACCTAAGAAAGAAAGAAACAATTTGACTTCTTACTGCATCTAATATTTCTGTGTGAAAGAAACTTTATGCTGTGTGCACAAGAAGCTACTTACAAAATGGAGTCGCTAGTCGCTAGGTAGGTACGCTTTAAGATATAGACTTAAATAAAGATGATACTTCTTCAAGAAACAGACAACCACTGAAAGCTTCTCTCTGGTAGAGGCAGAGATTTTGGTTCTCTGTCCTCAATAGAGTTCTTTACTCTGCTGTATGACTGAAAGCGTCGTGTTCATGGTGCGTGTGCACTACTTCATGTAGCTTGGTCTTACATGACGGTAAATGACTAGAACCGATGTTAAAATGTACACTAAAGAAGACAAGTTTGACCGCGCTTGAACTCATATAAAAGTACTACCACACTATATCATCTATTCCCAAATATCCCCTCTACAAAGTAATTTTACTAAAAATCAAAACTCATAAATGTACCTGACCGTTTAACGAAATTGCATTTAAAATAATTTAAAAAATAAATTGGGCTCGATAAAGAACAAAAATATAAGACCATTTGCAGCCTGATTTTGACCCCAAGCAGCGTAAAAAATAAAGTGTACGGGCAGACAGACAGATAGACGGACGAACGTAAAACGGTATCTTAAATAGCTCTGCTGCAGAAGCAGCGAGCTAGTAAATCATAGGTTTTCTTATCGTAGGTTTTTCCGGTGGTTTGGAGAAATATTCTGGTCCACGGAACAGTGGTTTTGAAAAGTCGCTTAGTATGTAAATTATGGTGTAAGAGATTGACAATTATTTAGAACAAACCATACACCGTCGCAATCATACGTAAATGTTTCCTTTTCAGTATCTAAAGTGACCCGAATTGATTTGGAAATCAGTGTCGCAAATCGACTAACTATTTTTCAACACACAGCAGACAAAATTAGGATGCTAAGAAAGGCAATAAACAAACACTCAAAAAATGTTTTCGATGGTCGAGCAGTTAATTTTTTATTAAGTCATGCTGAAGACTGTGAAACATTAGATCCACTGGAGTCCCAGATTTTGTCTATGGTATAGCTGACTCGAAAATACAGGTCTCCACTGAAGTAGCAATATCAGTTTGAACCCATTCCTATTTAAGCTGATTATTAAAAACTGACAATATTGACAAAACACTGGTACGGTTTTTTGCCGGTATGCCGGTATATGTGTCTAGTAAGATTCCGTTTTTCGGAGAAACGCTTGTCACAAATTGAACATTGGTATGGTTTTTCTCCTGTGTGCAGTCTTGTGTGAATTTTTAAATGTTGTCTGGATTCGAGCTTTTTTTCACAATGTTCACATTTGAAGGGTCGTTGGTTTGGATGCACTCTGCTAATGTAGTGTGCTAAACTAGATTTGCTTTTGAACAGCTTGTTGCAGATATCACACTTGTAAGGCTATTCGTTTGTATGTTCTCTCATGTGGCACTGAATGTGACGCAAGCATTTTGCATTAAACTGACAATTGCACCTGTAATTCGGATTAGACCTTTTGAAACTTTCAGACATGCTGGTATTTTACAAATGTTAACAGGGTTTATTTCCCAACAGCGGAGCACAAATTTATACATATACATAGTAAACTGTAACTATACTGCAAGGCTTCAAACCGGAGTACGTTGATTGCTATTAAAATATAATTTACAGAAATATAATCGTTAAAGCATCTATGGATTTTTGTTCCTGGTTCTCTTGTATCAAAGATACAGCTATCATTGACCCTAAAATGATATGTGAGGGATAAACTACTACTTTACACGCTATAATGCAAATACATACTCATGTCACATGAGTCATGTTTGAGGTGAGTTTTGATGCAGAAAGCAGACAACATGTTTGCATAGTAGGCGTTTAGTGAGTAATAACGGCGTCATGAATAAGATCGGCAAGCCACAATTGAAATTTAAAGCTTTGAGTGGTTCAAATTTGTACGATTCAAATTTTCCGATTTCCAGTGCAGTGGTATAATATTACTGGACTTAGCTTTTTGTTGCTCACACAATATTTAAAAATATGAATAATGTTCAGCATTTTTGAAACAACTAGGTAGGTATGCTTGTGTGCTGGATTAGACGCATTCAAAACAAAGTTTTAATGCGACATTTGAAAAAGGTAGGAATAATGATGATATAATATATTTGTAAATACTTATTGCGCTACGATTAATTTTGAATCATTTTCATGATGAAATAGTGCATTTTGAATCAACGTCAGAACGTAATTTTGAAAACTAAAAAAATCTGCATAAATAAATTTAACAAAGGGCCATATTCCTAACCTTATGGAGAGTGGGCTAACGATGCTCCGCGTATACACATATACCATTCGATAGATCTCGAGGAGCTTATCAAAAGTGTTGCTGGGCACAACTCCGAAAAACGTGATCTTTTTGCACTTTTGGCTAAGTGAAGTTCAGAGTTTTACATACAAATCCTATGGTACAATTTTTTTAGCAAAAATGAAAAACTCAGAATACAGATAGGAAAACCTATAAATCGATAGATTATGACTTTCTGAACAATCTTTACACAGGCCGTTCAATGTTTCAATATTATAGGAGCACAACCGACAAGTTGATCCTAACCGTTCAAACACCTATGTACCAGTCCCATTTACTGGTTCACGAATCACATGCAAAACTTCATTAAAACATTGAAGGGCCTGTGTAAATATTGTTCAGAAAGTCATAATCTATCGATTTATAGGCTTTCCTATCTGTATTCTGAGTTTTTCATTTTTGCTAAAAAAATTGTACCATAAGATTTGTATGTAAAACTCTGTACTTCACTTAGCCAAAAGTGCCAAAAGATCACGTTTTTCGGAGTTGTGCCCAGCAACACTTTTGATAAGCTCCTTGAGATCTATCGAATGCTATATGTGTATACGCGGAGCATCGTTAGCCCACTCTCCATAAGGTTAGGAATGTGGCCCTTTCGGTTAATCACTTTACAATTTATTTACAAAATATCTATTCTTACAATGTCTGAAAAAGCTTTTTACACATAATTTATTTCTAATGACAACTAACTCATTCAGACTTGGCAGAATATTCCAAATCGATATATTGTTTCCAATATTATCTGAGTACGTGTATTCTTTTAGTACTGCTGTTATTTGCTTCGAAACCTCATCACTAACGTTGGAATTTAACTCCGAGCCACCGCTAGCAGAAACTTTAAGTTTCTTTAGACATGGTAAAAAATAAAGAAACTCGTAGCACATATTAGGTGCGTCAAATACACTAAGATTCTCAATACTATTAACTTTCAGATACTCCTCCTCGGGAATCTTTGAGAAGCTAAACTTCATGTTCGTTTCGTAGTTTGCTATTTCTAATGACTTAATGTTTGCAAAATGCAGCATTTCAAAAAGATCGGAAAGATTTAACACAATATTTCTTCTTCTACAAGGTACTAATGTTAGCTTTTCTAAATTTCTGCATTCCTTTATGGAAAGTATTTTGTACAAGTTTTTGTAGCTTACAGACCTTTCCGCATCCAGAACTAACTCCTTCAATTCTTCTAACATGATTAAGTACAAACTTTCTGATCTCCACAAAGCCAGTGGTAAGCCAACGCACGTTAAATTACCTTGTTTTTTAAGGCGAAATATCAACGTTTGAAAACAATGCGTAGGAATTTCAGAAGTGCCAAGCAGCTGAAAGGATTTTAGAAATGGGAGTTTATTTGGCTGAAGATGTTTTGCTACAGCAGCGCTGAACCACTGGAGACATGGACTATCATCTGGCAAATGGAGGTTAATTTTGATTAAATGGGCATTTGATAAATAAATTATGGATTGAACAACTCTGCGGAAAGTGTGCCATGTTAGCACCGGGTCGTCCTCGTCTGCATATAGAGAACCAAAATCCAAAGTTGCGTAACGAATATGATGACCAAACTTTCGAAGAAACAAATGAGCAATTCGAATAAACTCAACAGCGACAAGTTGGTACTCATGATTTGGGTCGTCCGCGTTTTCGTCCACGTGGTCCTTAGCGTTGGTAAAAAAGTTTACTGATCAACTGATCGTCCTATGAATTAATTTCCTGGGTGATCAGTAATCGCTTTTCTAAGCGACCGAATTTCCGCAACACTTTTTAGGGTAATGGCAGGTCGATTTGCAATTCCGTTTTCCAAGTCAACGTCATTTATACACGGAAACGAGGACGCCAAATCAACAAAGGGTTGTTGTACGGGACTGGTGAATTCCAATATGTGATCAATTTCATTGCACCACTGTTTTGAAACAAGGCGACAGTTTAAAATCTCCTTTCCATCGAATACCGTATGCTTCAACAATACGGGAAGAACCTGCAAGTATGAACAGTTGTAGAACTAAAAAATTACAGAACCTCGGATTTGATATTTTACCCGCTGTTTAGTTTACCTTTCCAAAATATTTTGAAATCTTGACTCGGTTGAACTTTTCACTGAAATTTGGAATAGAGTTCAAAATATGTTGAACGTCCTCAGGATTTGTAAGTTTGTCCATGATAAGACTCCACAACTGGAAATTTAATTAGATGTGTATTTCAAACAAAATATATAAAATTATTTGAAAAAATATTAGGGTTTATAATTAACCTCTTCTAGAAACACTGGTGAGTATGCCAGTTCACGATACCACTCTAAGGAACCCATAATTCAGGTAATATTGCACTTTGATTTCGAAAGTACGTTAGTTTCGAATTTTAACGTGAAGCAAATTATCAGTCAAAAATATTTTCACTCTATGTGGTGTTGTCTAAGAACTAGCTAGAACAAATATGCTTCCATACAGGCACTTTAAGAGCATCCGCGCAACTTGAATTCGTTTTTTCAACTGAAAATTTTCACGTAGCACTGCCGCATTATTCTCTGTTGACATTGTATTGATACGACTGGTACGTGTATTTGTGAAAAACTTGCTTTTACTTACTGGGTACTTGCATAGAAACATGAGTGCGATTGACTACATTTTGAGGTTTTTAATCCGCTTACATGAAATACGCTCAGAAACAATCTGTAAGCGGGCTACAGAACTCACCACATTTTACCTTTCTCAGAAGTCTTTAGTAAACCCTTCCATCTACTTAAAAGCTATTTACTAACCTGACATCGTGTCAATGTTCCGCAAATCTGTCAGGAAAATTTTTGAAACGATAGTATTAAAACAACAGTGGGTCATCATATTCATTTTGCATGTGGTAATAACATTTTTACGAAAGTTGAAACGACTTAAACATTCTGCCTGGTGGTAAGACAAACTGAGACTTGTACAAATTCCGACTCCGGATTATATTTGCTTAATCCCTAGGAATTATTGGGCTTCTCGACTAAACAATGGAGCTACTTCTGCCGACTAAAGATTTGCTCTTAAAGTACCTAACAAAATTAAAATTTCATGTCTTTATGCATATAAAAATCTAATAAATGTAAGATGGGACAATATGGCGGCTTAACAGCATTTAGAAAAAGAAGAAATTGGAACGCATATACTTATTCACATTCTGAGGCGTATATGCACAATTCTATGTAACGTTTGTATTTTGAAAATTGAATGCTTTATTGCTTGGAAAAATCCTAGCATATTCACAATATAAAAAATTGGATATTTTTACAGAAAACCTAATGCCACTTAAACTGATCTAACCACAAACAACATTTTTAACTTCAGCCTGACGAAGGTGCTTAAATATTTTTATGCCATGCACAAACGCTTTATTTTTTAACTAGGTGCTATTAAGTCTATGGCAAATGAATTAGCTATCACGGAAATTAGTTTTCTTTTGAAAAAATAAAATTAGAAAACATCGGTATTTGAAAGCCTTTAATTTTGTTAATAGTATAAATTGAGACAAAAACATCATGTGTTAGCAACAAACAGAGTGGTATAATTGAAACAAAGAATATTAAAATAAAAATACTTATTCACCGGCAAACGGCAGCGTACTCGAATTAGCATTCACAATAATACATACATTTACACAATTTTACAAACACTGAAATTTCAAAATATGCACTATAGTTTATCATCAGGCATTACCATTTTTAACAATATGTTTATCATTTTAGTAGAACTTGTATCTACAATTAAATTTATAAAATATTGAAGATTTACAATATATGTAGACGCTTCATGTGTCTTTTTAGATTTTACTTGTGTGTCATCTTTCTTCCGCAAATATCACATTTGAAAACTTTTCCGCTATGCTTCTGTGCATACCTGGTTCGCTCTTGTGTGGTGACAAAGCTTTCATTACAGTAACAACTATATATATAACTAAAAATTATTCTGGTTTATAATGCATGGTTTTAAATCTCTGCAGTGTTAAAAAAATTACAAAAACACTAAAAAACAAGTTAAGCACAATAAGAGAAGCAATCCATGGACATACATTTACATCCAACTGGTACACAATTGCCATCAACTTGGACAAACATTATTCCGTCATGATACTGAAAACGACACACGTTAAACTTTTTAGCCGCGTTTAATGTTATAATTGGTTTTTTACAAATTAACAACTCGTTTGAAAGGAAACAAGGCACACAATTTTGTAAACAATCGTATTTATAGTAAGGCTTTGTATTTTAACTGATTCCAACTTCCAGGTTTTAGTGTATGTGTATAAGCTTCATGTGTCGTTTGAGATTAGCTTTTTTGTCAGCTGCTTCCCGCAAATGTTGCACTTGAAAACTAATCTTTCATGTTTTCTGGTATGGCTGTTTAAATTCGACGCATTAATAAAACCCTCATTACATAGAGAGCACTTGCAAACCTTTTCACCCGGATGCCTTTGCAGATGTAGACGTAAGCAAGGTTCTGTCTTGAACGTCTTATCACACAAATTGCATTTGTGTGTGACTTCAGTAATAGAATAAGAATTACGATATCTTTTATTTACGATAACGATCTACTTTCTAGCATATAAAAATTATAAAAGATGAGCCCACGTCTGCTTATATTCTTGCTAGGTACAAAAATGAGGAATAAGTTTATCACAAACTGGCAACATTCACAAAATTAAATAATGTATTGTTATTTCACAAATCTGTTCCAATTCTTCATAAGCTTTCATAAAACAATTAAGAGGCTTATCATTTTGGCTCAAGAATAGTTCTGAGCATGATTGTATTATATTTAAACAGATACATAATTATGCTGATGTACTGAGAATTTCTAATACACTCATTTTTATTACTTTGTATATAAACTACTGATCAGAAATAATATGAGTGGTACAAACGCCGTTTATGTAAAATGCAGGCTTTTATTTAGATTTACGCTAGAGTAGAGATATCATTTTTGTCACACTTCAACGGTTTTAAATTTTAAACCTCAGAAATCAAAGTTTACAGAAACATTAACGCAAGAATTAAAAAACAATAAGCTGTGCTCAGAATCATATTTCACATTCAATTTTACTTTTCGTCAGTTTATACTTTCAGCTAGGTAGTCTTAAATGAAAGCCATAATATGATTATAACAAAAATTCTCATGTGGAAGTACAATTGAAAACTGGGAATATGAATTGAAGTAGAATCATTAGTGGATACAATATGAGTAGATATACAAAAAAATTATGATTATGAAGCTTGAACAGAATAAAGGAGTTTGATCTGCAAAATTTTGTTAATTTTACTGCATTTTAACTGTAGTGTAAACATATCTCTATTTCAACACACAAAATGACTGATATACAACTGTTTTGAAATTTAAATGTGGTTAACTGATTTAATAATATTACGTTCTTCTCAAGTTCAGTTTATAGATTCCACTGGTTTTGAATACCCAATTTAATACAGTACTTCTATCCAATAAGACATTGCATGCAAGGTGACCATGTTCCATCCGGATATTGGTCACTATGTGCTCTTGCTCCACATCTAGGTTTTTCTGGCAGGGCATCTAGTGGCCGTAATGAGCAGTAAAAGGGACCACCACATCTATCTCTAATTGCCATCTCCGGCGGCACACACGCCACACGCCATATTTCTCTAAATCCACCTGGTCTGCCTCCCCAAATCGGTCTCCATGGCCATGGACGGATTCTTATTCCCGGATAACGTGGAAAACGAAATCCACCACCGTTTTTGATTCCCGGCCCACACATGTTCCAACAATAATTCAGATATTCGTCGTTTGCGTTACAGGTATGGGGTCCACAAAAATATGCACATTGAGTATCGACATACAAACCTGTTTATTTGCAACAGAAAATCAGAAATCAGAACACAAATCACCTTATATGTAAATGTCCTTGGACATCGAACTTACCACAAGAGTTAGTATCCTTTAGCATTGGAACCAACAACAGCAGGATTTTGATTACTGAATACATATTTTAAGATTGACGAGCACCATAATCATGTAGGAGCATTACGACGATGACAAAAATACATTTAATTAAATGTCAGAGTGAATGCGTAATAAAGTTTACGTAATTTTTATTGCATGTTGTTATGAGACCTTCAGCAGACAAAGCAAAATAATATAAACTGATTTTTATTGATATGGAAGTAGATCCAATCTGTAATGATTTTTTATTAGTCATGTGTCATCTAATTATGTATGTCTGAGGCTTTGGCAAACGACTGGTGGATGTGGAAGTTTTATTGTACCTTTGCTTGGGTATTTGGAGTCTCTTGTCTGGATTAAACCGCTATTGTCTAGTTTAGACGGTTTTGTACCAATTGTTTGAGGGTTGTTGCTGGTTTTCAGTCTATTTGCATATTAACAACACTAGTATAGAGCCTTTTGTGTTTGGTTTATAAACTATATGTTTTGATTTATTTCTATTTGTTTTGATTAAAAGCTTTAATTTAACCCTCAAGTCTACCTGGTCGACAACTCGTAGGACGTACAGAAAAATAGACAAAAATTCATTAGGAAGGGTTTCCGGCTCTAGCAGGCAGTAAGTTGGTTTTAAAAATAAATCCTTGGAATTTTCATAAACTTAAACCACGGCACCGATTAACAGCCTTAATTAAGACAATTTATGATGTTTTAAAATGTTGAGCAATATCACTAATAACCTAAGCTATCGCACAAATGTGAACTACATAAAGTACAAACTTCTTATAGATTTTAAAACACACGTAAATAATGAAAATAGCGTTATAGTTATGGATGAATGAGAACGATATACAATGGCAATCGGTAAGATGCTGTTTAAAATTTTTTTTACTAAATGGTGTAACGTAAGCAAGTTCTTAAAAACTGGTCATTACAGAGCAAGTACTACACAGATAACCGGGATAAGATGGTTATGCAAGTTTGTGTAAGTACGTGCGTCTCGTTATGAAAGGTATTTCAAAAGGAAGATAAAGGATTTGCTGGTTTTTGGGAAGGATTAGAGAAATGGAGATGAAGCTCTTTGATGTTGAATAAGTCACAATAATAATGAAAATAGCATAAACGAAAATCACTTGAAATTATACTGAATACGGAACTAGTTAGGAATACTTCTAAAAATTTGGACTAGATAGGTACAATTGGTGGGGAAGCCAAAGTTTTGAAACTCGGCATTAATATTTGAAATAAATTTATAAATTACTTTGAATAATCTACTAGCATTTATAAATCAAAGTAAGCAATATATGTACCCAGTTTATTTTAAATAAAATAAATAAACCATCTCTAAAGAAATGACTATGACAAAATAAGTACAAGCAGAGCACTTAGAAATACACCGTGTACATTTGTATTCAACGAAATAGACACACCAAAATCAGAAAAGTGGTTTATTTGGCTTCCGTTGTAAATAACAATATCTAATTAAATTAGATATCAAAACTTGAACATTTTGTGGTTCTCTAAGAAAACGTGGTGTAAGTGGTCACCATTTACGCGTACTTGTCAATGTATTATTAACAAAGCCTCTACAAAAGCCGCAATGATTACTGGTTCTGATGAAGTAACACCGTACAAAGAAATATACTACTGACAGGGGAACCTTTTCAGGTGCCAGTGCGATCCAGAGACGAGATATACCAATTCTGGTTAAGTTTAGTGCGTAGATTGCGAATCTGAATTTTTTTTTCTGCAAAAATAATGTTTTCGTCTTCTACAATAGGATTTATGTAGCTCGCGCAAGCTGTATTTGACGCAGCCTATGCGTCCAGATATCAGCTTTTACCAAAATGAATTTTAAAAACTGCAGGATATAGATACTCCTTAAAGGCACTTTTGCTAGGGTTTAGCAACTCAAGTATTAATGCGCCTAACCTCACAAGGGTCTGCATCCAAAACTCCATTTGCTTAGCGTGCCGCATGAAGGTTTCATCTTCATGCTATTTAAAACATCGTAGCAGTACTGAAAAAAATATTTGCTGTAGTATTTTTCTTAGAAACTAAATATTTTTGGATAACAAGAACAAGGGATGCAGGTCTTCTCAATTAAGAGAACTATCCTACGTGACACAACTTCTCCCAGAAAGTTGGGTGTGGAATTGAAAGTACAAGGAAGAAGTGCATATATATTATATCTTCGAAACATTAGTTGGTTTGGAGCCCAAAGTATTTCGTTTTGAACACAAACGCTTGCTGTTTTGAATGTATAAATGCGTACATTTGGAACATAAAGGTGTTAAACTACATAGATATATATTCTCGGAAATTGTGTACATCTTAATTCATTCAAATGGGAAAAATTAATAACTCTCAATGCTTCCTATGATCTATATATTCGTTCTATGTCTGAATAATTTATGCCTTCCTAGCGCGGTAAAACATTTTTCAAATGCACAAATGCTGATTTAGATACTATTCTAGGAAGCAATTCTTAACTAATTTAGCCGTAACCACAAATTAAGTATTCAAGGAGACTGAAGCTTTATTGCTGGTTGAGTATTTTCTAACTAAATGTTGAATATCGGAATGAATTTATCTTGTATAAATCTTTCCACTTGTTTATTATTTATCATGAAAGATATTCAGAACCAGTTATTTTGTAGACTTGTGAAACTCAATTATCTTTCCTTGCAGTAATGTTGGGTATGTAAAATATTATCAGTTTTTACTAAGTCGTTAAACCGATAACTGGTTTTTTGCATCGAATTGAACAGTAGTTATCCATCAGTATTCCAAGGAAAATGTTGGAGGTCCGCAAAGAACAACTTTTATGTTGATTAACCATAATAAACTAGCAAAAAGTTATGTTTGGTTATATTATTAAATGCTACAAAAAAGTAAAAGGTAATTTTATTGAAATTAGGAGCATCAAAGAAAATAGTATGAAATGCGCGAACAAAACCTACCATTTTGTTTCATGATACTAATTCGATTATAGGTTAAATTTATTAGATTTGCATAGGAATACGCATAGGTTTAAAAGTCTTGTAAATAACTTTATGCATAACCTGAATAAATACATTGCTGAAGGCAACACGTAGTAGTGAAAATCTTTAAATTACAAAACACTTGAATGTCATATTGTCATATACAGTTAAACCTAAAATGAAATATAAATTTGTAAAATCTAAAATTGGTGCAAGCGCCGCATGTGTTTTTGAAGATTTTGTTTGCATGCCAATCCTTTTTTGCAAATTTCACAACTGAAAACTTCTCCTGTATGTTTTTGGGTATGCATTTTTAGCTCTTGCTTGTTAAGGAACCTACGACTACAGGTAGAACACTTGTGAGGTTTTTCACCCAAATGCCTTTGCAGATGTAATCGTAGGTTCGCTCGGGTTTTGAATGTCTTTTCACACAAACTGCACCTGTAGTGACGGACATTAGAATGCTTTTGAGTGATGTGATGTTTCAAGTTACCATTTTCAGCAAAACTTTCGTGACACGAGGGACAGCAATAGGGTTTTTCTTTTGTGTGGACAAAAATGTGTTGTCGTAGTTCGGATAACTCTTAAAATCTGGAATCACAGAAAACACAACCAAAAGCTTTTGGTCGTTTCTCTGTACAACAAAAAATCAAATTGAGCAATAAATGTAATGCAATCGTTTAAAGACTCTGAAAATTTAAAATAGTAAATTCTTACCATGTAGACGTCTCTGGTGCTTTAAAAGGTTTGATGATAGGGAAAATCTCTGATCACATATCTGGCAGCTGTAAGGTTTTTCACCAGTATGACTTCTTATGTGTTTATTGAGATCCGCATTGTCTGCAAAGCGCTTGTCACAAATTGAACATTGATATCGTGTCTCCCCTGTGTGTAAATTTGTGTGATTATTTAATTCTCCTTTTGATAGAAACATTTTTTCACAGTGTTCACAATTAAAAGGTCGTTGGTTTTCATGAATTCTTCTAATATGACGGTTTAGACTTCCTTTGGTTGGGAACCGATTAATGCAGATATTACATTTGTATGGTTTTTCTTTTGTGTGTACTCTCATGTGAATTTTGAGTTGACTTACACATTTTGCCCTATATTCACAAATACTGCATTTGTTCTCTGCCTTGTTCATTTTTGGACTTTCCTCCTTTTGGGTCAACAAGTGTTCAACGAGTGTTGGCAGGGTTTCTGTGTAGCAATGATAGACAAAACTCAAAATGTTTTGGAGCAATACCCAAGTTTTAAAACCGGTTTTTTGTTTTTTATGATTTACAAAAGTGTTGCTAATTCTACAATAACTATGTAAATACTGAATAACTCAAAACAACTTAATTAAACTATTTAACTGGCTTTGTAGTAGCTTTTACACAGTCGACACATTTATTAACCGGAGAACAATACAAGTGCTGCTCAGTGCAAACAAATTTTGGTTGTGTCCTTCTACTAGAATATTGCAGAGAATATACTTGCAATCAGTGCTGAGCCTTACTTTTAAGGTGTTTGTGTTAATTTGTAAGAAATCTGCGTGCAGTTACTAGGTAGGTGTTACAAAATGCAAACCTAACATGCACAGAATATAGATAATTATTGCAGGTAGTGGTATTTACAAATACTTATCCACCCAACCTACGGAAAGGTCTGCTCTAAACCCTATTTGCTCGCTGTGCTGCATAAAGTTTATATGCTTATATCAGAACGAAAAAGAAAAGACTATTTGACGTGGGCTCTTTGTAAAAATTATAACCTATTCGAATAACTGCAACAAGGGTTTCAGCTTTGCTCAATCAAGGGAACTAGTTTACTGCCTACGTGACACAAATCACAGAAAGTACAATCAAAAGTACATGTACATACTACCACCGAAACATTTGCTGGCTTCTACCGGAAAGAACTTCATTTAGGATTGAAACATTTGCAGTTATCAATGACTGAATGTGTTCATGTAGAACTTAAAGATGTTAAAATGATGCCGAAATCTCGAAGGGTGTGTGTTTGTATATGTGTACATTTTAATGCGCTTGAAGGGCAAAATTAATTAACTGCCTATTTATAATCTATAACTATCTATCTAATATATAGCTAAATATTTTATGAGACTTTTTTGGGTAAGTCCTGGTAAAAACCTCTTTCAAATACCAAAGTGTTAATAGAGGCAAACTTTTGGCACGCACTTCTTCACGAATACGGCTGTAACCACAAACAGAATTATTAAGCGCTTTACTAAAACTACAATGTTTTCAGCCATAAGACATTTTTCAACTAATCGTTTCAAAATCGGTTAACTGTAAAAAACAGAAAAACAAAACTAAGTTCCGTAATCATTTTCCATCCATAACGCATTTAAAGCATTATCAATAAGTAGCAAAACAAATGCATTTTTATTATTTCTGACATGTTTCAGTTTTTGTAAGCCCTGCATAAGTCATAGCTAATATAAAAATAAAAAAGCTATATTGGTTTACATTTTTTTCATGTACTTAATCCCTACAGCAGTCATAGAGTCACAATCGTACTGAAAATATTCAAGCAGTGTATATTTCTCAGAACAAAGTCCTTAGTACCTTAATCAGTTTTGTAAAATTGCTGTTTACTTTGTATACATACTTCGATATTTTTAAGCACAGACTTTACTAAGAAAGGATAAAAATATGGCATTCATTGAAAAAATATTTGATGTTAAGCGGATTAAAGTCAAAGGACGGAAATAGTACTGCTGGCAAGATGTACCTTTTAAGCCTGCTCTTTAGTGCACCACAAAAATTGCTTTGCTAACGATGGTTAAATACATTGGGTGATATTGCCGTAGCATTTTCTGTTAGTTAACTACATTTGGAATGTAATGTAGTTTAAAAGTGCAGTAAGAAGTGTAAAGTATACCAGACTCAATCCATTGACCAGCAATCAAATAGAACAAGTAGGACCTTCCTCCAGCTTTCCTCTTAATTTGAACAAGGAGGCAACAGATGAATACTTTTAAAATCTGTACATCTTTGTAGCCAGATCATCATACTATTCCTTATCGACACGAATAAATTAAACACACTTCCGTAAACTTAAAAAACAGGGTTATTATTGGTGAGTTTGACTTGCTAAGTCTTCTAAGTTGTTAAAGCGTCTTCACAAAAATGCCAAAAACTGGGAAATTCGCTTGCACAATTTGTGATTTTAAATCAGTGCGTATGTATAATGTTCAGAGACATTTGGGAGTGCATTCAAAAGAAAAGCCTTACAAGTGTAACATCTGCTACAAGCCGTTTACAAGCAAGGCTTATGTAGGGCACCACATAAGAACAGTTCATGAGAACCAACGACCTTTCAAGTGTGACAATTGTGAAAAGTTATTTGGATCAAGAAGTGATTTAAAACGACATGTAATCATGCACACAGGCGAACGACAATTTCAATGTTCAATTTGTAACATGGGTTTTTTGCACAGAGGAAATCTTACAGCGCATATAACTTCTCACACTGGTGAAAAACCCTATAGCTGCAACGTTTGTGACCAGAAGTTTTCAAGGATAACAGGCTTGAATTCACACAGGAAAATTTATCATGGTAAGTGTAGATTAACTTGTTTTATTGCTTAATTTTTAGGGGTTGTAAAATGATATTTTTTATAAATATTACAGGACAATCCACCAAATGTTTCTTTTGCGTTTTTTGTGGTTTTCGTTTTCGAAGTGTGGCAGAACTTCATAGGCACATTTTTGTTCACACAACCGAAAAACCTTTTGATTGCTCGTTATGCGAGAAAAGTTTTGCTGCAAAGAGTAACTTAACACATCACATCAGGCAAAGACATTCTGAGGAACGAAGCTTTCAGTGTAATTTGTGTGGAAAGACATTCAAAACCAAGGCTTGTCTGACAAGACATCTGAAAAGGCATTTGGGTGAAAAATCTTACAAATGCTCTACATGTGGTGATACCTTCTTAAACTTACAATACTTAAAAACACATACCCAAAAACATACGGGAGAGGTTTTCAAATGTAACTTTTGCGACAAAGGGTTGACACGCAAGGATAGTCTGAAAAAGCATTTGAAGCGTCTGCATAATTTGTAAAATTTAGGAGTTCTTTTAAGAATAAAAGTTTGCCAATATTGTAACTAGTTTTTGCATAGTTAATGATATTTTGTGTGCAAAAAATATTTTGACTATTTCATAAAAAGGATTATGTTTTTCAAAACATCACAAATGCAAACACAAACGTTTGGCTTGGGTCCTGTTAATTTGATATTGTGGCAAGTATTGTGTATAAATTTTTTGTTAGTAAGTATCCTTACTGGTTTTGTAAAATTGTTGTTAATTTAGTACCAGTTTATCACCATTTTAATGTCAAAATGCTCTCAAATTATACACAAGATATCAATTAAACAAACCAAATTTGTATTACCAAAGGGTATCAGGTATCGATTTTTTGATCATTTTTAACTTGTTTATTTTGTAATTACCGGTTGGTTTACCATATTGTTAACAGTGCACTGCAGTGTCTGGTTAAAAGCATGTTACAAGGTATCAAGCTGCACCACAACACCTGTCATGGAAGCATGTAAGTGGCAAATGAAACCAAAAATGCGGTATTTGTTTCCTGCATTTGCTTCAACAGAGCTTGTCAGCCGGCTAGATATTTTAGTTTAGATATTATTTTAAGTTTTTCAACGTTGTGTGTACCTTTATAATGTTATGAAATCAAAGCTTGATTCGTTTACTGCAAAGACTCAACTGAACATTTTGTAACTAAAAAATTGACAAGTGCAATCATTACTAGATGTATTTTTTTAATTCGAGACTTTTTTGTAGAATGCCTTAAGCCTGAAAAAATGAACTTTAAGTAAGTAATGCAATTAATAATTCTGTGTGTGGTTATAGCTATATTGGGGGAGAGTTTTTGCCAAAATTTTGCCTAACTCAGTATTTTGGTATTTGCAAAAATGTTTTGTATCTGGACTTACCCAACAAAAATCGCATAAAATATTCAGGTATGTAATAGATAGATGGTTATAGATTATAAATATGCATATAATTGTTTTGTCCCATCAATCGGATAAAAATGTACACATACACAAGTTCACAGCTTTAGAATTTACGTATGATTTTAACATTTTCAGGTTCTATAGACATACATTCATTCATTGATAACGACAAACGTCTGTATCCAAACTGAATATCTTTCGGTAGCCATAGGAGGTGTAGTCAGAGAATGTTGCAACCATCTGCCCTACCAACACATTGGGTATATTAGAACGTAACACCACTCATAATCACTCTGATGACCGGAATCACCATAGCAGTTTGTGTGAAAAGGCATTCAAAACCCAAACTTGTCTACGTTTACATCTGCAAAGGCGTTTGAGTAAAAAATCTCATAAATGCTTCTTCCTTAAGGTTTAGACACACACGAGCTTAAGAAGCGTACACTGGTAAGAAGAAAGCTTTCATCGAGAAGTTTTTTTGGAAAAGAACTGACACGCAAGCTGGCCTGCGTGCAAAGAACGCATGAATCGAATACACATGATGTAAAATTTTCGGATTTACAAAATCCTATTGTAGATACTATATCTAGTGCACTAAGAGATAATGAACATCATGCATAATGATAAATATTATATTTGTTTGCAATTATTTTTTTTGCTGTATAATTATTGCGGTACGTTGATAATTCCTTGTGATAATTCCTAATGATTTTACTAAAGCAATATGCATGCAAGAATTGTTACATATGTATTGATTCCGGAAAGTATTACACAATAATATTAAAGCAGCACTAATTCACGGTATTATTTGTGGTATGCTATACACATTATTTACGTTTTGTACTCCAAAACAATATTCTAATTTTGGTACTCAAACTCCGGGTTTACGTTAACGTTTCGAAGTTTTACGTAAAATTATAAGAAATTAATTTTAAATTTGAAATAATTAGTTATAACAGGCAAACTGCAATCGCCTTGCTTATAAACAAAACACAAAAACCGCAAATATTTATAGCTGTTGATAATTGGGGCGTTTTCAGGCGCTCAACAGTTTATTTTGATGAGTATGGGCGTGGTATGCCGTCAAATGGACTAATAACCAAATTGACTAATTTTGATTTAGTCAATGTTTACTTTGAAACTTTTTTAAACGCCGCATTGACTAACACCATAGTACACATTGACTAAATTTACATAGCCAATATTTTTAGCAATATGAAGGCATGCATTTAGTTATTTTCGAAAACATTTTTGTTTAAAAAAATGCTTGTCGGAAATTATAAAATAAGTGTACCAACATCCTATGTAAGTGCTCGTCTGGACATCCATAATATTGTAATCTTCTTGTAATATAATGTTTCGTTTCTTCTTTGGTTGTAAAATGAAAAATGTTGGTTGAGCAATGAAGTCAACTTGTATAAGCTTAAGTTAATGAAAATATTTAACAGGAATGTCCGGGAAGTAAGTATAAAACAATTAAAATGGATGGACGAGTAATATAGCCTACATTGTTCTAAAGCGTCAAAAATTAGGACACTCTCGTTAAAGTAATTAAAATTAAACATAATAATGACACTGTGTCTTTTAAACAAAAACGTTTTATTAACAGCGGATCCTGTTAAACCCCTTTAATACATATGTTGTTTTATTAAAGTTCCTAATACTTCAATTCATATATATTTATGCATGTTTGAGATAGATAGATAGAAATAGTAGATAGAAACTGGATTTATTTTCAATTATGATGAAAGTTCAAAGGTTATTAAAATTACGAATTCTTGGAACACTGAGAAAAGTTGTGATGTGATATAAATGAGATGTCATAAACCACTCTCGTAACAATAATGCAGAAAGTTCAGTACAACGATAAGATACTTTGCCAAAACATTCAATATCTAATTGAATTTTGAATTGAATTAAAAAACTATTCTTATAACGGACAGGACAGAAACATATTGCGCAATTGATTATAGTTTATATAGTACCACTTGATAATTTTAATGCTTCCTTGCACGTGAACATATTTGTGAAACTAGAAATTGCTGCGAAACAAGTGAAATTTGTAAACAAAAATGTCGTAAATGTTGTCACTTGTGACTGTCAACGGGTTAACAGTAGTATTTTCGAATTTGCAAAATGGTTGGATAATGACATAACAACGCAAAACATGCATGATCATGCACGAAAGTTTGAACCCTCCTACTTCGAGTGACTCTATTTGTAACTGATAAAAATACTTATCTTTCTAAGGTAACTCCGTCTACTTTTTGTTTTAGTCAATTTAAACCAAGAATTCGTCAATCGGTCTCAGCAATTAGTCAATGTGGTAGTCTAAGCATTAGTCAATCGGTTTCAAGGATTAGTCAATGTGGTGATTAGTCCATTTGACGTGGAATCATGGGCGTGTCTAAAATTTTTATGCACCAAAATCAGTCGCATCACACTATTTTTCAGAAAAGCTTCGGATCTCAGGATCAGTGGAAACAAAAATAATTCAGTAATTTGTAGTCTGTTTTTAGCAGTTATTCGTCAACTTTATTTAAGAATAATTTATTATTTTACAGAATTAAATAGCCCAAATGGCACAACGACAAAAAAGATAAATTTGCTCTTGGCAAGGCAAAAAGGAGAGTAGTAGTAAGTGGGTTTTGGTGGTGGTGGTGGAGCGCCGCTGCTCCTGCGGACGAGGATGACGATGATATTTTTGGGGTGCTAATTCTGCTGCTGGATGTTGTAAAGGTAAATGGCTAGTGAACACGAAGTCACTAGGTAGCTAGTCAGAGCTAGCGATTATGCTAATGAGGAGTGTTGGAGGCTTTATGCATGAACTAAGTCTGGAGATTAGGAAACGAAACGAAACGTAGAAAAGGAGCAAAGAAGGTGAATATGCTAATGGTGATATCTCAGAAAGTTGAGATAAGGCCAGCTAGCGATGTCAACGGAGATTTTGGTAGAGAGATGGAAAATACAAGTCATTCACTTGTCTGGAGAGCTAGATTGACAAGCTCCGTGTAGAGTAGCAAGAGTGTACATTACCTGATTTCCTACTGGATGCTTATTGCCTTAGTTTTGCAAAAAGTCCTTTGCTAAATTATTTACCTGAGTTTGATTAAAGAGTTGAAATAAAGCTGTAAATACAAGCTTATATCCGCTATTGTGTTTTGCATTGAGTTATTGTGTGCATAGACATTTGATGTGTGCTCCAGAAGGGAAGAACTGGATCCGTTGCGAGAACTGTATGTGCATATTTGGTATGTGTCATCATCACCAATCGTAAGCGATCGTACGTCGAAATGTTATCCAAACGATAAGCATGCATCTTCCTATCATGCAACTTTGGGCTATTATCAAGGCGCATAAGTGTAAACAGGTCGCATAGCACATTCATAACCACATATTGGCCTTGCAATGTGCTCAGCACATGTATCCCAAAATTTTAAAACTGAATCCCTCCGCAAGTGCCGAGGCAAACTGCGACACCACCGTTCCAACACCCAAAAGTAGTCAGTTTTGCAATAATAGCGTTTATCTATATCTTTGATTTTTTATTAATTTACGTTTAAGAAACTTAAGACTTTTGCATTCTAGTGTAAATAGTTATTCAGAAACATTGCAAATCATCTAAATTAGATTCTGCAGAAACTGCAATTAAACCGAATTTTTACGTTGATACCCTAAACTCATGCAGTACCAAAAAAAACTTAAGAAAAAAGAAGATCAAATGAATATGGCATGCAAGACGTTTGCGTATTTAAACTCATGGTTTTTGATACAGTGTAAATTGGCAAGCGGCCTAGATTTTTCTTTAGTTTAAATTCCTTTCTTTTCTTTGCACACAATACACTGCTATAAATTTCTTGGAATTTACTTTTCAATATTGTATCGTAGCATGGAATTACGTTTAATTTCCAACAAAAGATTTATTTGGTAAATTCAGCACTACTGGCTTCTTTGAATGTATAAACAATAAACATGGGAATTTTGTATTTTGTCGTCGTTCAATTCGATAACACAACAAGCCTTATTTGCTGCAACAAAAGTTTTTTTAGATATACAATTATCTTCCTAGATAAAAAGAACAACAGGCAATGTTTTTTCGTTTTTCTGGTTCTGAGATTCATATACCTTACTCCACTGAACAATATGCAACCTGACATGAGTATAAGGATGCATGCATGATATATCAAGCAAAATATTTTTAAGTTCATTGGATTATTGCAGGGCCATTTAAATTCCACAACTTAATGTTTGTACACTTAAAATTGTTTAGAGCGCTGTGTGAAGTGTTCTATCTGCAGTAAGGGTCACTTAAGCATAGAAGAGTTAAATGGGCATGCGCAGGAGTATAGAACTGAAGCTTTAAGTTTAATATTTGGGGACAAAATCTGGCACGCAAAAATGGTCTTAAAAACACATGCAGCGACTCTACAATAATTTGGGAATCATATTGTAGGTACAATATCTGGTATATTGTAATACCGTAAGTACCAGGTTTTATGCCGAAATTAAATTTTTAATTGCAATGTTTCATTTGCGATTGCATAGAAAAAGAGAGAGAGTATATAAAACTAAAAATTTAGGAGCCGAAGTTACAAAAGTGTATGTTGAGCATATTATGCCGTGTTCAAAAGTGTCATATATACTTCTGCTTCTGATTTGAGCACCTGCAATATTTGTAATAACTTTTAAAAACAAACTCGCTTATTTGCGTTTTGATATGAAAATGGGTTATTGTTGTGAAGCAAAGTTAATTTCGAAATAAAACTATACATTATTTGGGAGTACCACTGAAAGCCCTGGTAGTAGTTGTCGACTTTGCAGTTTGCAACGGGCTTAAGTATTAAAAAATCCTAATAACTTATTTCTAAGAACTCTATTGTTCTGAACCCAAAAATATGTTAGTGATGGTTAGGAAAATGAAAAGTTAAAAGTGATATTGGAACTTGCAGCCGTTGTTCATAAAAATACAAATACTTTTGTACAAAAATATAAACATGAATACATGTACCTTGGTACATTATACACTACAGGTTGGCATACTTAAGCCAGCTTTTAATATTCCGAATGGAAAATAAGGAAAACGAACATTTAAAAGGTGCTTAGGCTCTCTATTGTTAACCCTAAGGCTACGTCTGGGTTTCGATTATTCGGAAACTTGGTTTAGGCGGAAAAGAATACTCAAAAACTAAACGTTTTCATTATAAGACGAATAACCTTACATATAAAAATATACCCTTCCTAGGAATTGAAACCAGCAAGTCCTAATTTCTTGTGTTTTGAAATATACATAAATCTACTTTTATTGTCTCTACCTTCTCCAAACAATTTTTGTGTGCATTCTGTTGTTACAATTTGAATTTGTAGTATCAGTTTCGTAACCGACGTGTACACACAACCAAGTATACCAAGGGCGACATATACTATCATACTTGCGGCATCAATACACAAAGTTCCTTTCTTATAATCAAATATTTGATTGATACTAATCTCTTAACTTGTATCTAAATCTAGTGTTTGTTAAGTGTGATTCTGTTATTCTTTTAAACTTTTAAATTACCTATATTGAAACAACCTTCCAAAAATCCGCAAAAATGGCAAACAGATCAGAGCATTCATGCAGCATTTGTAATTTTAAAGGCAGTTGTTTAAGCAAACTCCAGGCCCATATGAGGGTCCACACAAAGGAAAAACCCTTCAAGTGTACAGCGTGTGGCAAGCAATTTATAAATAAAGCTAATGCACAACGTCATATAAAAACCGTTCATGACAAGGTAAAAGCTTTTAAATGCGAGCATTGTCATAAGCAATTTACTAATAAAACAAATCTAGGACTCCACACAAGACAACATAATGGGGAAAGACCATATTACTGCATTATTTGCAACAGCACGTTTATACGAAAACATCATTTTGTTGAACACATGAGACGTCATACCGGAGAAAAGCCTTTCACCTGCAAACATTGTAATCAAAAGTTTTCGCAGGCAGCAAGTTTGGCGTCACATCGGAAAACTCATCAAGATAAGTTCACACATTTTTATTGAATCTGTGAGTAAAATTACAATTTTTTTCAATTTTGCAGGAGAATCCTCAAAAACGTTTCGCTGCGTTTTTTGTGATTTTGGTTTTCGAAACTTGATGCATCTTCAACGCCACATTTTTATTCACACAAAAGAAAAACCTTTTGGATGTCCTTCATGCGATAAAAGTTTTCCGTGGAAGTGTTCTCTAACTACACACATCAAACATAAACACTCTAAAGAACGCAACTTCAAGTGTAATTTGTGTGCAACGACATTGAAATCTAAAACTTGTTTACGACGACATTTGCAAAAGCATTTGGGAGAAAAATCCTACACTTGTTCGACTTGTGATGAGAGCTTTTTCAATGCACAGGAATTAGGAAGGCACACACGAAAACATACCGGAGAGGTTTTTAAGTGTGATATATGCAACCGAGAGCTCACCCGTAAGGACAGTTTAAAAGGGCATATGAAGCGTTTGCACAATATGTAGAAAACAAGCCCTCAAACTAGGCAAAATATGTTTTGACATTTTCCAAGTTGCTATTTTTGAGCTGTAGTGTAGGTTTGTTTAAGTTGTATTATATATAGTTTTTAGAACAAAAAACTATTTGTGTTTATTAAAAGCTTTTTAGTGCAAAAATGTATTCTGCAATGTTCTGCTAGAGGTAGGTATGTTTATATTTTGTCTGTGTACATGTATATTTTTAACTCATTGTCGCTGTTTGGAAAGCAATTGAAAATAGCTCAAAAAACATCAGTTAATTTATTTTGTACTATGCTTATTTATATGTATCTTTACTAAAATACAATATGATTGATTTTTGCAACTTCAAACTATGCAACAATACAATATGTTTTTGGGAGATATTGAAATTCACGTGTATGAATCTAACACATACACAACCATTTCAGCTTTCATAAGAGCTGCCAATAATAAAATGTAGTTGAATACCACTTGAGTATTGTGTGTGTTATTGCTTACTCTTTTATTTTTCAATGTGTTTCCAAAGCTCATCGTACCGGTTGTCAATGAAGGCGTAATCTGAAAATTTTGTAACTTTGCCTTTCTTTAATTTTGATTAGTATATATCAGTAGCAATATTAGTAGTCTGCTCTTAACCAAAGATCATGCTTGGATAACATTTAGTGAAAATGCGAGCAGGTTTTTTTTATAATTTTATCACGTTTTACATCATCGTGTGCACGAATTGTACTGCTAACTGTATGTCTCCCATAATACCGCACTTTACCATTTGCAACTGTCCATGAAACACTTAAGACCCTCATTGGGTAATATCAAAGAAACGCTACAAACGCAGCGCAGCGTACCACAAACGAATGGAATAACCATAAATATTCTCAAATTTCAAAAAATGCAACAGCTATCAAGTCACTGACAATCAACCCTTCAACCATGTCAACATTGTATGAACAAGTGTAGCATGAGCACTGCTGCGCTACCTATTAAACCAGTTAATGGTAAACCATAAAAACGCTCGCTGCTAAATATAAACGGAGTGCTTGATTACTAGCCTATTTTAGCTGATGTAGAGCCTATTGTAGCAGCGTTAAAGCAGATTTTTACTGGTTTAAGCCCATTTTTGCCAATTTTAGGCCCATTTTGCCGATTTAAGCCAGTTTTGCTGATATAAGGCTCATTTTTGCCAATTTAAGCCGATTTTTGCTGGTTTAAAGCCCAAAAATAAAGTAGACAGACAGACACACTACATCTTAATAAGCTCCTCTGCTGAAACAGCGAGCTAATAATGATAGGAACAAACTTTGTTTGGGTTGAGTTTATCGGTAAAAAACATACATTTGACACTCTGACGCAAATTTTATGCATGTTTAAAAACGTGTTTGGAGTGCATTGTACAGTGGGCCAGGTACATGATTGGAATCCTCAGTTTCATCAAGAAGTTTTATCCGTAACCTATTGTTTTCATACTTTATATCGGCTAGCAGCTAAAGAGTTTTATTTAAAAAACGCTTTCTGTTTTGTTATCACTTGAAGTACCAGAAATTAATATTTTTTTGGAGTCTATGCTAGAAGAATGTGTATTAAAATGTAATCGCGTTTCTTGTTGAATTGAAAACTCATTTGTAACATATCCAATTCTAAGTTCCTCTAATGCATCAGCAGCAACCAGTGTAATTGAATATTCTGTTGAATCACAATATACACATACGATGCTTTTAGTTCCAAAGTCGGACATTGCTCATGGAATTTATTTACATATTTGTGTGGGTATATTTTTTTCCTTCACTGTCGATATTCTGAAGGCAATTCAAAAAAAAAACACTGGAAACAACAAACTCAATTTAAAACTTTTCTTCTGTAGTGTGCTTATGTAATATACATAATAACTGGAGTTTACCAACTTATTTAAATGGGTTTTTGGAGAGTCTAAGAAATTTACGTTTATGTATTAAACACTTAAGCATTTCAATTCAATATTTTTCTCCTACTGTTATTAAGTTCATCTATATGTATTATTTACTTTTCTCAAGTGCTGCCATATTACTGCGATATCACTGAATGCCAACAATACTGTAGTTGAAAAGCTTTTGAACGATACTTGCGTCATTAATAAATCGATATTTTTTAAACCTACGTGTTTCTAAAGTTCATCGTACAGTTTGTCCATGAATACGTAGCATTGAAGTTGTATTGTAAATTTGTACTAGTTCAGATTCAATACCCGCAGAACACTCGAAATGTGCTCAAAACTCTGAAACGAAAGCTAATTTTTGACTAAAAGCAGAAAAATGTCGAAAGTTATTTCACATTTGTGAAATTTCATGGGAATTTGTTTATTATTCTTTGCATCTGCGCTTGCACAAGGTGTATTGCGTACTGCATATCCCCCATTGTATCGCACTTCGACAACCACGGATGTACCCAGAGCAAACGGAACATTCACTGGCTACTCTCCAACAAACGGAACAACCACCGAGTATCCCCCAACGAATGGAACAACTACCAAGTACCCTCCAATTCGAACAAACGGAACTACTACCAACTCACCCATAATCTATTCTCCAACAGTATCAACATTGGACAAATATGTGTATTATGAGCATTCGGAGGGTAGCCCACACAAAGCTGACTTTGGCTGGATTGAATTTGCTGGTAAGGAACAAACATAAGGCAATTTGATATTTTTTATGTTTAACAATATGCTTTGGTGTACATTTTACAGCGGGACACTTATCCGCCCTGGCAATCATGTGCGTTGTCATGCTAATTTGGTACGCGTGCAAATCTAGCCAAAAATCCAGTCAGTTCCGATTGTAAGACCAAATAAGAACGTTGATAAACATACTGTTTACATATTAGGATATATTATGTCTCGTTGCTTCCAATTAACTCCTAACAATTGAAAATTTGATTTTTGAAAAATTATTATTTTACAGCCGCAAGTCATCTTACTTGACTGACTTCCTACCGCCCGGATATGACTACTTCTGCTCTCAGACAATGGAGTCTTTGGAGGCTAGCAAACAGGGAGAGTTGAACTGTGGAAACAACTTGGATGGAAAAACGAACGATGATGTTACTTTTCCACAAAATTTTGCAAATAAGTATTAAAGCAACTTCAGCTGTATGATAATCAGGCTCTGGTGATTTGGTAGTTTAACCACAAATAATATCTTTAACTTAACAAAACCAATTAGTTATGGCGAATAGCTTACAAATATAGTGTGATTAAGGAATTTACTAAAACGTTAACGCCTTCAACTTTTTGTTTCATACTATTTGATGCGGTGCTTAATGTAATGTCAACGGTTAACGTTCACTTTGTTTATATTTGTTTACAGTTGTTACTTATAAACATTACAATCACCTTAAATATATAGATTATATAAAGTTTTGTTTAATGTTTGAAACATAATCGACTTGGACTAAGCGGATCTTCACGTTAATACCATAAAAAATCATACAGTACCAGCAAAGCTTACACAACATAGGGACGGAATATTATGTGCGGTCTGTGGATTAATTTATATATGCTTCTATTGTCACACTTCGTTTTGGATAGCTGCCAAAACTTTTTGTTTTCTTAGAAATTAGTTTCTTTTATTTTCCTTAAACGTAGTTATAATGAACTATTGCAATTACACATTGTTTAGGAATTTTAATTTAGTTTAATAGAATATATGTTAAGCTTAGGAGTTCCCCTCATTCAGTCAGTGTAACCAAAAAAGTAAAAGAAAAACATATGCTACTTATATATATACACGTTATGTAGCTCAAATTCCTTATCATACAAAATAGAACAAGGAGCTGTGACATACCGTCAAACGCATATCGTTACTATAGTATTTATAAAATTAAAATAATATTTCCATTAGAGGATTTTATGGTATTGCTACTATATGTGGTAACTATCGCAACTAAAAGTGTACACCTTTCAAACCTAATATTTCGGGAATCTTTAGAGAAATTAAGTTTCCATCAGTTTTATGATGGAAACATCACAGGGTCTTCCCAAAAGGTACCCGAAAAGATTAATAGAGCTATATGAATAAATTTAATTAACACGTAGTGAAGTACTTTTCGTTGAAAAATAAACTACTCGATTGTGTAAGTCTGGCACCATTAGTAAATTAATTTTTTACCATGATAGGTAGTCTTGTATTATAAGGATTAAAATTTATGTAACAGCATAGGCGACCCAGCAAATTTATGCATACCTCTTACTAGGGATGCTTCCAAGGTGCTCCAAACGTTCAGGTATGGCTTATAGTGGGTCTGGACCAGTTTTTTGCGTAGATTTCAAATATGTTTTCATTTTGGTGTAAAACGCAGACACGAGCATTTTGTGGCACAATTAAGACATTTGTAGGTGGTTTATCTACTGCATAGTGTCGGTCAGTACTCCGAACAGAAAAGGTTTATGAGAAAATATTTACTGCAGTTTTGTAGCCCATTTTTCATAGATAATTACGCATATTACTTGGGAACGTGAGACTGAATAGTATTATGTAGACTAAAGGTGAAATAGGACAGCAAGCGGTTATCCGCTTTTAAAGTAGATATTCACTGAAGCTTTTGAGCACCTAAAGGCAATAAATTTTGAATGCTTCGTGTAAAATAGAGGGACACTCAAAATGTGTTGCAGAACCATCCGTAATATGTTATTTGTATTGATAGAGTTATAATGTTAAACTCTCCGACATTTCAACGGACAAGCAAAGCTAGCTGAAGTACACGATTTTGAAGCAGTAATTTTATCAAATGCTTCCCAGCCTGATGGTCAAGCGTTCGACTTTTTGCATAGAGGTACTAGTTTGAGTCCTGGTCAAGGGAAGTTTATGCAATTCGAACTCGTGTCCCCGATGCAAAAAGTCGACACCTTAACCATCAGGCTGGGAAGCCATTCACAAAAAGACGGCTTCAGATACGTTTATTTGAGCTAACTCTGCTCGTCTGTTGAAAGTTCGGAGACTATAGCATTGTAAAGCTGACAATATTCATTTATGATGTATTTGATGCTACATTCTTATATGCCAGCGCATGTATGTTTCAACAAAACCCGCATTCGCTGATTCGCTATTATTTCTTGTACATTGTGCATTGTACTGATGATATGCAGTAAGTAAATGTACTGAAAACTTTGTGTAATCAATTTAAAGTAAAATACAAGTGATATAATAAAAACCGTTGTTATGGCACCAGTATTGCAACATTTGAAGCAATGTTGTCTAAAAACATAGCTAAATTGCTGTTTAACCGTATATATGTTTACAATGGCATGAGTGAATATCTCCTTTAAAAGCGAATAACCGCTTGCTGTCCTATTTCACCTTTAGTGTACATAATACTATTCAGTCTTACGTTCCCAAGTAATATGCGTAATAATCTATGAAAAATGGGCTACAAAACTGCAGTAAATATTTTCTCATAAACCTTTTCTGTTCGGAGTACTGACCGACCCTATACAGTAGATAAACCACCTACAAATGTCTTAATTGTGCCACAAAATGCTCGTATCTGCGATTTACACCAAAATGAAAATATATTTGAAATCTACGCAAAAAACTGGTCCAGACCCACAATAAGCCATAGCTGAATGTTCGGAGCACATTGGAAGCACCCCTAGTTAGCCAAAAATCAACCAAAAAAGAAAAAGAAATCTTCAATTTCCACCAAAGCAAGGTACTTGGCTTGCTTGTTATGTAGATCCATTAGCAAATTATGGAAAATACCCGATCGGTTTTAATTACCTAATGCATACTATTTTTGTCCTTGGGATAAGCAAACATATTTTCGTCGACATTCTTGCTTCAGTTCAAAGTGCGCAGAACCAAAGTAAAGTTGAACTTTCAAAGCTGCACTTAGAGTGGCTTTAGTTGCTTTGCAAAAAACATCTAGATTATTATTTGGAAATATGGCACTTTGTAAACTATTTCCATCTGTTAAAGCCACCTTTTTTATTGTCTTAGTTTTGAACTTGGGTTTAAGATTAGGAACGTGCGCAACTTAATTTCCGCTACCAGTAAATCCCAGTACATCCTGCGACATACACGTGCAAACATCCGAAAATGAAATAAACTTCAAACAATTGCATTCAAACCTTGACCAGGATTGGCTACACACATACACATTCCACAACTCAAACACATCTGCATGGCAAATACCACCGAGAGAAACCAATCTGCAATGGTCAGACGGCTACTTGAAGTTTTCTGCCAAACACTTTGGAAACACTTGCAAAATATTTGCATTGTTTTTGGAATCGTTTGAAGAAATAACAGAAAGCATACACAATTCAGGATACGGGACGTCCACAGAGGCACTCTTCTGCATATTCATTTCAAACCCTGGAATACTGACAGACTTTCAGAATCTACGACGCTCTGAGGTTGAACCATTTCACACAAATCTGATTTTCTTTGACGAGACTCAAAATCGAATTTTGCTGTACTGCTACTTTTGTGGAAACACACATTTTCACACATATCCATTACAAACCAGAACACCAAGCAGCATTATTCGGTATCTGAATTCAAAACTCAACGGAAATGGTTACGGAAATAAACTAGTTTTCACTACACCTAACAATGTCCTCTCGCTTGAAAAATACAGTATCTGTATAAGTGCTTTTCGCAAGCTTCTAGAAAACTTAAAACACTTATTAAAACTGCTGAACAAGTGCAAGAATCTGGATATTGTGCAATTTGCACCTGCTCAAACTGCCTTGAATATGACGATAGTAGCAAACCATGATAAGCTGTCTACAGAATGGTTTCTTCAATTTAAAGTTGCAGAAAATATCTTTCAAAAAATTCCAAACGAGTTTATCAGCAACAGAAATATATTGTACATGAGCCGCACAAAAAGTAACTTCAGGGTTATAGCCTGTGTCTCCAAATATGACACCACGCAATTCGAGTTTACTTATACATCCTGTATTACATTCTATTTCATTGGGGTATTTCTACTAGCTTGTGTAACAGTGGCTTCGGTAGAAAACAACATTTGGAAAGGAGTTGATATGGTTTGGCCTCTCTTTGGGACAGCTATGCATTTGAAGCATCTGCGCGCTATTGTGTTTGCCATAGGAATACCTCTCTTGTTAATTAATGCGGCGTATCAAAGCTGCATATCATCTGAAGCGTTAAGCTTTACAGAATTTCCATCCGCACAAAAATTGCTAAACAAAAAGGGATACAAAGTGGCATTGGGAAAATCTGCTTGGTTTGTGCCTGTGGCGCATTTGTTTCTGCCACCTGACGTAATTAAAGCAACAAGCCGTAATCTTGGCGGTGTAGAATTTTCAAAGATTTTCAAGCTTGAAAAAGATTTGGATAACCAAAGGTTTAACTTGTCGGTATTCTTAAAGTTTATGAAAACACGTAAGGTTTTCATAACAACAGCAATTCTTGGCGAGTTTGGTGAGGGAATGTATCATCTCATGGGGAAGCATGTTTGGATGGCTGATAACAAACTGCTTTGTAAAGCGTTTGATGCTCAAAAGGAAAGCAAGTTGCAAATTGCTTTGAGTTTTCGGTTTTATGGGTACTTGTCTACACAGCTCCATGAATGGGTAGTAAGAAACGAAGAAGCGGGAATCAGAACCAAGTTTGAAAGGTTGTTTAGTATGGTAAAGTTTAAGCACTTTAGAGATATTTCTAGATTAGTGCCAATAAAGGGTTACAAGCCGGCAGAAAAAACAGAGTTGAAGTCACCGCTTGGTGTTTTCATTTTAACTGTGGTTTTGTTTAACATTTTGCTTCTTCAGCTTAATATATTGTATAGGAAC
Organism: Entomobrya proxima; assembly: GCA_029691765.1. Lineage (NCBI taxonomy): Eukaryota > Metazoa > Arthropoda > Collembola > Entomobryomorpha > Entomobryidae > Entomobrya > Entomobrya proxima. Next base: position 62,231,983 of record CM056168.1, read on the forward strand.
ACAGAACACATTTCAGCATTGTGCCATCGAATGGTAAACGCGACAACGAAATTATTAGTTGGTGTTAAGAACAAGTTGCAATTTAGAAAACCTCAGCACAATATCATTTTCATTTTTGTTTCTACTCATGACAACATAGTGAGTCCTTTTAAGAAAGGGAAATAAGCTTGCAACTAGAGTCAAATATTTGTTTGCATTTTTCTTAAAAGTTAGTAACAAAAAATCATCCAGAAATAAATTCATTTGTAAACTCACAAGTATGTACCATAGGACATTTTGTTTAAGTTTATCCGCTTTAGCACTTTGTCGTATATATTATATGAAACTACAATTCTAAACATATATTTATACAAATACAATTGCAAACCTACACAAAAAAATACAATTAAAATTTGTATCAATACATAATACAATTCTAAATATATATCAGTGCAAAAGACAATTCTAAATATATATCAATACAAAGTAAAATTCTAAACATGGATCATCACCAAATACCATTCTAAATATATATCAATACAGAATACAATTCTAAATAACTATAAATCTAAACATAATACAATTATCAAAATAATCTAGAGAAAATAAAAATTTTCAGGAGGAACAATCCCTGAACAAAGGTTTACTTTAGTAGACAGAGAGACATGTTTATTGTTTGTTAATATGACTAATCGTGTGGGTTGGCATTTTTTTATTTGTAAAGGACAAACAGAGATTCAGTATAGGAAATGACTTTAGTAGCGCTAACTACACATCAGTTATAAATTGATTATGAGAATGGTTTCTGTGCCAAATACACGTAAAAGAGATACAAGTAAATTGCTATTTACGGAACTCTTACATCGTATGCAATCAGTTAATAAAAAATATTTTCTGTTATATCCTGAATTGTGCATTGATTTGATGGTGTCAACGGTTAATATTCACAAAACAACTTGACAGGTAGGGTAATATATTTAACACAAATTAAATTCTCATTGTTAGCAGAGTTCAACGCAAGTAACACCTATTAGTTATGATCAGTAACTTACATGTGTGATGTTTCCAGTGTAGTTTACTGAATAAATTTAGCTCTTACAGTAGTTTTTTCAACCATTACAACAAATAATGTGACATCATTTATTTACACAAACGTTAGTGTGTTAACATAACTTCAAGTTTACATATTGAATACATTTGTGTACAGTAAAAATTATTTCCGGCATAAATACGACTAATCGAATATTCACTCTTACCCCACAAAATCATGCAGTGCCAGTTAAACCTTGCACCATACATAAATTCAGGAATTTTTTGTGCAGTCTGTTGGTAATTTTATACTTGCTTTTGTTGTTACGCTTTGTGTTGGATAGCTGCCAAAACCTTTTATCTTCGTAGAAACATTTTTATTTTTCAAGCAACATAGTATTAATGAACTTCAGCAATAGCGTATTGTTTGTCTTTTATTTTAATTTAGAGAAAAAATGTCAAGCTTAAGGGTATCCACAACTCAGTTAGTGCTACTAATTAACCCAATCAAATTTATACTTCGCTACAAATAATTGTCATGAAGCTCCAATTCATAAGCAAAACATGTAAGAATGTATGTATGTAGTTTGGAAAGAAATCCTACTTATTCCACATACTGAATTTTACAGGCTATCCCGGTAATTTTAACACAGTGCTGCTTTTTAAGTTAGAAAGATTATGGAAGTTGAAAGTATGTAAATCAAAAACATGCCACAATTCCATAAGGAGATAGCATCATCAACTGACTATCTTTCCTGTAATATACATTTTAACTCGACGACACTAAACAGAAATGTACTCTGAATTTACACAACTAATATTTATCATAGGAATCAGAAAGTCAAGCATGACTAGAATAGAATGGAAATGCCAAGAGGCGATTTCAACACTATCAATTACTTACAAATTATTGATAATTTCAACTTAAATTGTTGAATACTTTTACGCAGGTCAAGAAAACTAATTACAACGAAAACAACTAATCGGACCTTCACCTTAGCAACTTGAAATCATGCAGTGTCTGTTAATAGCTGGCACCACATAAAAACTCAGTAGCGTTATGTGCGGTTTGTTGCTTAATTTATACTTGCATCTTTCGCTAAGCTTTGAATTGGATAGCAGCCAAAACCTTTTGTTTTTTTTCTTTATTCTAAGAATAGTAAGAATTACTGGTTCAGTTTTAACTCAGTAGGTGCTATCATACCAATAATTCTGCAGCTTTATTTGCTTATCGGGTCATACACAATAGAAGCCAAGCATGCATGGTTTATCAGCTGGAACATAGTTTCATTACCACTATCTAGTGCCGTCATGATGTTAAGACAAACGAAGCCTCCCCAAAGGACGCCTTTAGACATATCAAAACCTTTTTATGTTTAAAACTCTCATGTGCAACCATTACACGCTAATTCCTCAATCGAGTTTTCTTCTACTGCAATTTTGTTGAAATGCTTGCGTTTTCACAAAATTATAACATGGAACAACCGGTGAGCTTTTTTTATTGCTCACCGTTTCGGCCCTTTTGCAAGAACCCTCATCAGGAGCGAACGAGCATATTGATCATGTTTTACAAATGCTCCATTTTCTGTGCTAAAACCAGCAACAATTAAAGTTCTAACTAAATTATGTGCAAAGCAATAGGTGGACTCCGTACTCCAGTTAAACAACATGAACAATGTCTATCTTATTTTTCACTAGCGTTGTACGTAAAAATACAAATGTTAAAGAACGTGTTGTTCTTACCTAAAAAATTTAGCAAAATGTAGAAGATTTTTCCTGAATATTTTTCCTGAATATTTTGTTGCTGTAGCAAAGTACAAAATTCAGTAAAATGGTGCGTTGTAGCAACCACTGAAGTGTTGTACCTTCATCCGTGTAGCGTTAACCTTATTGCTGATAAAATTACCAAAATGATTTTATACAAGGATTTGTTGATGTTATTTAATACTACTTTATTACTAATAAGAAGAAGCATATTCTCGTATTTATTATACAAATGATTTGGTAAATTTTGCAAATAAAAGTACAAACCAGTACAAACTTATATTTCGGGATATATTAAAATAACTAAGTTTCCATCAATTACATGATGGAAACATAAAAAGATTCTACCAAAAGCAACCAAAGCAGAATAAAAAGCTATCTGAAAAAATTTAATTAACATTTAGTAAAGTATTCGTCCGCAGAAAATAGTCTACTGGCACGTGTAAGACCAGCCTGTTAGTAAATTGATTTTAAATAATATAGGAGATAGCCCGCTGAGGTAAGGGATAAAAATGGTATAGACACTATAGGCTATCCAAAGTATTTACTTTCCGTAGACAATAATATACATAGAGTATCTGCTTGCGTTAGTGTCCAGAATTTCTTGCTTAAAACACAAATTAGTTTTAAAATGTTTAAATGAGTGAAAGTCTAAGAATAAATAACTAGTGCGTTGTTCTATCCCAATAATCAATAGTGTAGATTAATACACACAAGTTTCTATAAAAGCAAATCAATCCAGAAATATTTTATCTTAAGAGGCTAAAAAATCTTACAGTTTCAAAAGCACCGTTTATAAGCCATGAAGACTAGGAATATGTCATATATGTTTAAATACAAAAATACCTTTCGTTGGTGAAACCTTGGCAATACACGCGTGGAATAAAATGGTTAGATATTTTACATTACTCATGATTGGGTTAGCTGCTAGACTGTAATGCTAATGCTCTTGGTATAATATCCAGAAGTCTTGTTGGCCAAAGTACTAAGATTAATTTGTAGATTGCTTTCCTGGTGAAGTAGTTCAGCTTAATTTGTAAGTGACAAAAAGGCTACGGTGTGCACTGCAGTGTGTCGGACATATATTTTATTTAAAAAATAGTTTCAAAGTGTGGTAAAAAATCCACCACAATTTCCGTTTCTCAAATTTGAAATATAAAGACAAAAAAATGTAAGAAACTTATTTTCAACCAAAGCAAGTACTTGGCTAGGTGGCGATATAAAAGCATCCATTAGTAAATTATAAAAAAAGTACCCGTTCAGTTTTAATTCCATAATGCAAATTATTTTTATCGTTGGGAGAAGCAAACATATTGTTGGCGACATACTTGCTTCAGTTCATACTGCGCACAACTGGAGTATCGTGAAACATTCTAAGCCACACCTATAATACGTTTTGTTATCTGTACATAAAATTTCTTGGTTATAGCTACGAAATATGGCACTTTTCAAATTAGTTAGCTCTACAAAAACCAACGTTTTTATTATTTTAGTATTTAATATAATGCTACGTAAAGCAACATGCGTAGTTATAACTCCGATACCCGTATATCCCAGTACACCTTGCCACTTGCACATACAAACATCCAAAAACGGAATAAACTTCGATCCAGTTCATTTACAAAAAATTGACACTGGCGTCCAGAATTTCCTACATACATACACAAACTATAACTCCAACATATCTTCATGGCATGTATCTGAAAAAGAATCAAATATGCTATGGTCAGACGGCTACCTAAAGTTTTCTGCCAAACACTACGAAAACTCTTGTAAAATATTTGTTTTGTTTTTGGAAACAGTTGAAGAAATAACAGAAAGCATACACGACTCAGGATATGGGACGTCCTTAGAAGCACTATTTTGCATTTATATTGCAAATCCCACTATACTAACAGAGTTTCAGAATCTACCATATTCTGAGGTGGAACCATTTCACACAAATCTGATTTTCTTTGACCAGAACCCAAATCAAATTTTTCTTTACTGCTACTTTTGTCCCAATTCCCATTTTCACAACTATCCATTACGAAACCCAACCACAAACGAAATCATTAGGCATTTGAATTTTCAACTTAATGGAAATGGTTACGGCCATACAGTAGTTTTTACTACACCTAATAACGTTCTCTCCCTTGAAAAATACGGTACCTGTTTTAATGCCTTTCGCACTCCTACAAACAGTTTAAAAACTTTAACAAAAATTCTGGATAATTGTAACTACCTGGACGTCATACAATTTGGGCCTGTACAAATTGCCTTGAATATAACAATTATAGCAAACCAACCTAACAAATATGACAAACTGTACACGGAATGGTTTCTGCAATTTAAAGTTGGCGAAAATATCTTTCAAAAAATTCCCAACGAGTTTGTCCGCAACAGAAATTGGTTGTACATGAGTCGCACGGAAAGTAATTTCAGACTTATAACCTGTGTTTCAAAATATGATACAACGCAGTTTGAGTTTACTTATACATCCTGCATCACATTGTATTTTATAGCTGTATTTGTTCTGGCTTGTGTTTTGGTAGCTTGGCTAGAAAATAATATTTGCAAAGGGATTGATATCATTTGGCCTGTTGTTGGAACAGCAATGCAACTAAAGCACCGTCGCAATATAGTGTTTGCCATAGCAATTCCTCTGTTGCTAATTACTACGGCTTACCAAAGCTGCATTTCATCGGAAGCGTTAAGCTTTACAGAATTTCCCACAATGCAAAAACTACTTAGTAAAAAAGGATATAAAGTGGCAATAGGCCAATCTGCTTGGTTTGTACCTCGGGCATATTCATTCTTGCCATCTGACGTTGTCAAATCTGCAAGTCGTAATCTGGGCGGGGTAGACTTTTCAAAAATTTTCAAATTTGAAAAAAACCTGGACAACGAAATATTCAACCTGTCAGAATTTTTGCGGTTTATGAAAAAACGCAGGGTATTTCTAACTACAGCAGCGCTTGGTGAATTTGGTGAAGGTATGTACCATCTCATGGGCAAAAGTGTTTGGATGGCTGATAACAAGCTGCTTTGCAAAGGGTTTGATGCTCAGAAAGAAAGCAAGTTGCAAATTGCTTTGAGCTTCAGATTTTATGGATATTTGTCTAAGCAGTTGCATGAATGGGTAATAAGAAATGAAGAAGCGGGAATACCAACCAAGTTTGAAAGGTTAGCAAGTTTGGTAAAATTTAAGCACTTTAGAGATATTTCTAGAATAGTGCCAATAAAAGGATATAAACCTGCGGAGAAAATAGAGTTAAAATCACCACTTGGTGTTTTCATTCTAGCAGTAGTTTTGTTTAACATATTGCTTCTTAAGCTGAATATCATTTATAGAAAAACAGAATATATATCGGTCATGGGTGATAAACTGGTAAATGTTATCACAAAACTGCGAGCCAGTTTTTGGAATAAGTTTCAATTTAGAAAACCTCAGCATAATATAATTTTCATTTTTGTTTCGACTCATAACAACATCTTGAGTCCTCTTAAAAAAGACAAATAAGCAACAAGCCTGCATAGATTATGCATGTTTCTGAAAACTAACAAAAATCACATTAAGAATATTATTTCAGTGTAATATATATAACTTAAAAATACAATTTCATATAGTTGTTAACATCAATAATAACACACATTTAGGATATGTAACGAGTGTTAAAATTTTATTTGTGTTGAAAATTATTCTATTTTAAATAATCAAATAAAATGTATATTGCATGTTTATTCAGAATAAAACCAATTGTAGTCCTGTACTAAATCCCAAAATATATTTTTATTTCATATATGATGCATAGAAATGTAATCCTTTGTTGTTGTTTTTTACACCAGTTTTACATGAGAGCATGTAAGTTTTTTAAAATTGCCAGTGGAATGTAATATTTGGATCATTTGCTGCTAATGCAGGCTCTTAAGCTGTATGCGCAAAAAAAATTGCAAAACGTTTTATATATATTGGCAAAACCTATACTTTAGTACACATGTACCAAATACAAACATACAAATACACTTCAGTCTACACGTGTGGTTTATTGAGTTAAAAGCAATAAGCGATTATAGCTATTAAAATGTTCACTACCCACGAGCGCGTGTTCAATATTGAATAACTAATCTCTCTCTCTCTCTCTGTTTGCAGATTTCTTTTGATTAATATTGACTTGTTGGACAAGCCTACCTTAGATATACGCTTACGGATGCCTGATTGTTGCCAAACCTGCTGCATAAGTATGACATGGTTATAACCTAACTTTCCTAACTAGTTTCAAAATTTATGTAAATGTAAAATGAAGAACTTTTATTCTCCTGAAACCAACTGCAGATTCTAACGGATTTGTGTAACTTTTAACTGAGATTTACCAAACGCTTAAAATTTAGCAGGAAAAAAATGTAGTCTTCTAGATGAACTGTATAGTCCAAATAATTCGAAGTGACACGCGCGTGAATCAGCTTTTGCAAACTATTTGTGGGGCCATTATTAGATTATTTGTTAAAGTATGATTTTAAATATAGTATTCTGGCCAGCCCACTGAAATTTTTTAGTAACCATTAAGCATTACTACCTTTGACGAAGTAATACATAGATAGAACAGCTTCAGATTAAACACACTTGCTCTTTTTATTAACAATGCCTGTATTACTTGAATATTCGTTGATTTTGGCAAACGATTGCGAACAGTTTCCACCGGAAATTTTGTTTTAAAAACTTTAATCTTTAACTTTAAAAAATTAACGGAGAAACTCAGGATTCCTAAGAAATGTACTTCATTAGGTGGATATATACCAAATCCTTTAGTAGATTATGGAAAACTACCAGTAAAGTTTAATCTGCTAATGCATATTATTTTGATGGTTATGAAAAGCTGACATATTTTAGGCTCAGTTCAAGCTGCGCAGATCCAGTTCCACATAACACATTTCAATTTGCGTATAGTTACATTGTTTCGAAGCTACTCATAAAACTTCTTGCTTGAAAAAAACAAGTATGTGTGTAATGTATTTGAATAATTGTAACACATTATTATAATGCCAAAGTATGTCACACTCTCTTGTCTCTTTTGTCCCTCTCATCAAAAGTGGCTGAACTTTATTCTAGCCCATCTCCTCCCTTACACCCAATTAGTCCTATCTACCTACTCTGTCTTACCTGTGACTTGTCCTGTCACTCTACTTGAATATTTGTAAAAAATCTGTACATACCCAGACAAATATCTTACGTGTCTTTGTCTCCTATTCCTGCATACCTGCATTATCCATATACCACAATGTGCATAAAATATTAGGTTACTCATTTATTCCAAACTTGTCTATTTGCAGGCAGGTTTGAATTACGTTCGTCATCAAAAATCTTATAGCGTTATGAGTTAAGAACACGAAGCATAGAAAACAAACAAATGCAAAATTACTTAACGACCTAAACATAAAAACATTGTAAAGTTTTCTAACCTACATAACTCAATAAATTCTGACTTTTCTGCATTTGAAATAAGGTCAATGGTGGACGTGACAAAACTGGGATTTATATCGGTGTCAGTGTAACCGAATTTGTCATTGATATAAGGTATTAGGATCATGAGCTGATTGTAGCAATTTTGTAGGATGGACTCAGTTTAAAAAACCAGCTTGCAATTAGATTGCACCAGGCTAGTTTTTGAAAAATTTGGTCTACTATAACAACTAATACACCCTTTCAATAGAAACGTTGTTCCGTTGCAATAATATGATTCAGAATACAATGATATCTTATTGTCATCCAGAAATGTAAGATTTATTGATTCGCAATACAAAATTTGTCCACTTTTTTTAATTTAAAACACACAACGGACTAAAAAGCGAAATTAGTTTTTTTAAAGATCAGTGCTTCTATTCGTAGTATATATATCCACCGCAAAAAAATATTCTCTACTTTTTTCATCCGTACTTGCCTTATTTAAAATTCTTGGTTTTAGAAATATTAGGAAAGCACCCAACTATACTTGCAAATTTTCATTATCGTAAAGTACCTTGTCTGGCTGAGACAAACAAAATTCCATTAGTAAATTAAACAAACTACTCGAATGGTTTTAATTTGTTAATGCAAAATATTTTTATCTTTGGAAAAACAACCATATTTTAAACAACAAGTATACTTTAGGTCCGGTTGCGCAGAACCAAATAAATTCTACGCTGTTCGTTTCACATTTTTGCTTTAGCTAATATAAAACTTATTGAGTATTACCAGAAACAATGGCAATCCTGAAAAATATTCAACTTAAAAGTATAATCGTTTTTACTCTCTTGGCATTTCCGCTAATCACAAAACGAGTATTGGGCTTTAGTGAAATTATACTACCTGTTAGTCCAAATACCCCTTGTGACATGCACGTTCGTATTCCTACAAACAGACCAAGTTTGAAATCAGCTAATTCATGGAAACTCGCAAACAATTCTCAGGATTTGCTACACACATACACGGTCTACAACTCAAACATATCTACTTGGCAAATACCTGAAACAGAAGAAAATTTGTTATGGTCGGACGGCTACTTAAAGTTTTCTGCAAAGCATTACGAAAATAGTTGCAAAATTTTTGCAATATTTTTGGACACGTTTGAAGAAATAACAGAAAGCATAAACTACTCGGGCTACGGGACATCAATGGACGTAATGTTTTTAATACTTGTTTCACATTCAGACATACTAAACGATTTCCAGAATTTACAAAACTCTGAGGTAAAACCTTTTCAAACAAATTTGATTTTCTTTGAGACACACAATACACGGCTTATATTCTACTGCAACTTTTGCCCAGATACACATCTGCAGAAGCATCAAACACAAAATTTAACAATTAACCAACTTATTTGGTATTTTAAATTTAAGCTTAACGGAAACGGATATGGAGGAAGTACATTGTTTGGCACGGCTAATTCCCTGCTACCTATTGCAGACTACAGTAACTGTTATACTTCTTTTCGTTATCATATAAAAAACTTACGAAACTTAGCACAAGTTCTTGATAAATGTGATAATTTAGACGTGGTTCAATTTGCATCCGCCCAACCCTATCTTAATTTTACATATGTTGGAGCCTCCAATGAGGACGGAGATAATGATACCCAATCCACAGCATGGCTTATGCAGATTAAAATTGGAGAAAGTGTTTTGCAAAAAATCCCAAGCGAGTTTATTTCTAAACGAAACTCATTGTACATGAGCCGAACGGAATATAGTTTTAAAGTTATAGCCTGTGTATCAAAATATGATGCAACGCAATTTGAATTTACGTATACTTCTTGCATCTCATATAACTTCATAGTTGTATTTCTAATAGCTTGTATTTTAGTGGCTTGGGTAGACAGCAGCTTTTGGAAAGGTGTTGACGCCTTTTGGCTTGTTTTTGGTGCAGCACTCTGCCAAAAACACCGTTACAGTGTTGTATTTGCATTGCAATTCCATTTTTGTTAATTAATATTGCATATCAAGGCTTTATTTCTTCTGAAGCATTAAGCTTTACAGATTTTCCAACTTTCCAAACACTGCTAAATAAAAAGGGGTACAAAATGGCAATAGGTGAGGCTGCTAAGTTTGTACCACAAGCATACAGGATTGTGCCTTACGATATTGCAGAATCTGCAAGTCGTAACCTGGGCGGGGTAGACCTTTCAAAGAGTTTCAAATATGAGAAAGGTTTGGACAACCGCATTTTCAACTTGTCAGTATTTTTGGATTTTATGGAAACACGTAAACTCTTTGTAGCAACATCCATTCTTGGAGAATTTGGGAAAGGTATGTATCATCTCATGGGGAAAGACGTATGGATGGCTGATAATAAACTGCTTTGTAAAACGTTTGATATCCAAAAGGAAAGCAAATTGCAAATTGCTTTGAGTTTTCGGTTTTATGGATATTTGTCTCAACAGCTGTATAAATGGTTAATAAAAAATGAAGAGGCAGGAATAAGAACAAAGTTTGATAAGTTTACAAGTTTGGTTAAATTTAAGCACTTTAAGGGAATATCTAGAATTGAGCCGATAATAAGTGTTAAGCCTGCGGATAAAATAGAGTTAAAATCAGCTCTTGGGGTTTTTATTCTAGCTGCAGTGTCCTTTGAATTTGTAGTGTTTATGATTAATATAATATGGAGAAGCTTTGAATTTATTTTTATATTGTGGTGCCAAAGCAAATATTATGCTACGAGAATGATAATTGATTTGAAGATCAAATTGGGTTGTAGAACACCTCGGCACAACATTGAGTTCATTTTTGTTTCAGCTCAAAATAATACTCCTTCATTTAAAAAGCACAAGTAGTTTAGCAGTTTATAGCAGTACTAAATAACATATATATTAACTCAAATTTAATGAAAACCATTTGCATTCTACATTATTACAAAATGTAATATAAACTTAGCGAATAGAAAATATTGAAGTTTAATTATTATGTAGAAGTTATATAAATTGTAAATTTAAATACTGTCTTTTATTACTATTTAATTAAAGATTAAATAAAAAATTGCGTTTCCCATTTAGCCCAAATAATTATTTTATGGTATTAAAATAAAGTTAATTTCACATCATTCGGAGTTCTATCGGTTTTGTCGTGACCAGATTTGGAATTCAGATTGTATTTAATGACTATAAACTAAATGAGTTTATTTAGAAGGACATCATTTTGTAAGTTAAAAAGTCTTTCTGGATTTATAAATTATTAAATGTGCAAAAAAACGAATGCCCGATTTTAAATCAGTCAACTTACTAAAGACACCATGGCATTTCAATAAATAAGATATAAAACGAATATACGGTGATCACGTTGTCAATTGAACTAAACATGTGAAAGCATTATATTGTAAAGAAAACAGCCATGTCAAAGATCTCCAAGCACTTATAAGACGGATATAAATTAAAAGCCATGCAAGAAGTACCTGTGCCTGCCACGTGTGGGTAATTTAAAAAAACTAATTAAATATAATCAAAGCATAAGCTGCCCCTTGCATGATAAAATATTTATTAAAACTTGTGTTTTAGTAGATTAATTTTATTTTCTTGTGATAGTTGTCTAACATGCCAAATTTGACAGCCTAAAATTTCATAGCAAACGTATTAAAAAGCAACATATTGGAACAAAGTAGACATTTTACAAGTTTTTGCAAAATTTTTATGTATGTTCGTCGCTACGTAACTGTTGGGAAATAATCAACGTTTTTCTAAATAAAACAAGAAAACCGGAAATTTTATATACTTGATTAAGGTACATCAGAACAAAACATTCCCATTTCCAAATTAACTAAACAACTTTTAATCAGCTAATGTATCTAAATTTTATTATTAGGCGCAGCAACGAGCCTTCGTAACAACAAAGTATATAGTTCTGCCTAGGCTGCGCAGAAGAAAATACACCGGTCAATCTATCCTTGAACGTTAAAACAAATTGTACCTTTGGAACAACGTAGAAATATCTGGAGAAAGCATGAAGTTCCATAGAAGAAAGCAAAATATTGCAATACACATTACGGCGAATGCTTTCTTGCTCATTCTGTTAATACAAGAAGAAATGTGCTTTGAATTGATACCGCTTCCAACAAATCCTAGTATTTCGTGCGATTTTCACGTCACTACCTCCATAAACTATATTAAGTTCAAACAAGATACAAAAGCGGAAACTACAGTAACTCATTCGGAATTCCTAAATACTTACACGTTCTACAGCGCAAACGTAACGACATGGCAACTATCTGAAAATGGAACAGATATTTCTATTTCAGATGGATACTTAAAATTTTCTGGCAAACACTATGGCAGCTTCTGTAAAATATTTGCTTTGTACTTGGAAACATTTGAAGATATATTTGGAACTATACAAACCTCGGGATATGGAAGTTCGACTGAAGTACTGTTTTATATTTTTGTGACATATTCAAACGTCTTGAATGACTTTCAAAATCTACTAAATTTTGAAATAGAACCGTTTCACACTAATTTGGCGTTCTTTGATACAAATTTAACTCGAATATTTCTATTTTGCTATTTCTGTCCAAATGATAAATTTTACGAGTACAAAACAGCAAAGCAAAAGACCAATGAAATAGTTCGATTTTCAAAACTTCATCTTAATGGACTTGGTTACAACCAGAAAGTTTTGGTTGAAGCACCCATAATAATTGCAATGGATCATTATCTTGAATGTTTTGCTTCGTTCCGCTCTCCAATTTCAAACCTAAAAGTTCTTATGCAAGTTATGAGTATCTGCGATAACACTGACGTCACGCAGTTTGCACCTGCTCAAGCCCATTTTAACTTTTCCATTGTAACTAGTCGTTCTAATGACATGGAATTTTCAAATTGGTTTATGACTTTTAAAATTGGCGAAAGCATTTTTCAAAATATTCCTAATCAATTTCTAAATACACGAAGCAATTTGTACATGAGTCGTAGGCAAAGCAATTTTCACACCATAACTTGCGTTTCAAAATATGACACAACACAATTTGAATTCACATATACATCCTGTATCTCATTTTGTTTTTATCTTGTATTTCTACTAGCCTGTATTTTGGTAGGTTTACTAGAAAACAACATTTGGAAAGGAATTGACATAGTTTGGCTAATTTTTGGTGCTGGAATGCATAGAAAGCACCGTCACTCTGTAGTGTTTGCCGTTGCAATTCCCTTGGTACTAATTAATATGGCTTATCAAAGCTGCATATCTTCAGAAGCTTTAAGCTATTCATCTTTTCCTACAATTCAAAAACTTTTAAATAAAAAAGGTTATAAGGTTGCATTGGGTGAGTCCGCTTCACTAATTCCTTTAATGGCTAATGTACTACCACCTGAAATATTAGATGCTACTAGTAAAAGTCTTGGAGGTGTCAACTTTACAAATTTATTTAAAGTTGAAAGTGATTTGGATAAGATGGTTTTTAATTTGTCAGTGTTTTTAAAATTTATGAAAAACCGTAAATTGTTTATGACTACCGCTTCTCTGGGAAAATTTGGGGAAGGCTTGTATCAACTTATGGGTAAAAATACTTGGATGGCGGATAATAAGTTGTTGTGTAGAGGATTTGATGTTCAGAAGGAAAGCAAGTTGCAAATTGCTTTAAGTTATAGATTTTATGGATATTTGTCTAAACAGGTTTATAACTGGTTGATTAGGAATGAAGAAGCGGGAATTAGAGTAAACTTTTTAAGGTTGACAACAGCAGTTCAATTTTCACATTTTAGAGATATTAAGAGAATAGTGCCGTTAAAGGGATATAAACCTGCGGAGAGAACAGAGATAAAATCACCGTTAGGTGTGTTTATTTTGGGTGTGGTTTTGTTTGACTTTTTGTTGCTAACTTTGAATCTTATTATTAGACGGGCAGAGTATGCGTCAGGTTTTAGTGCTCGGTGGATGGTTAGGTTTGTGAAACAATTTGTGTGCAGGGTTAAGTGCAAATTTCAAGGTTGTCGAAACTCAGACGACAATGTTGTTCAAATTTTTGTTGAAAATCAAAATGAACCATAAACTTACAATTTTACTTGAACGGATTTGCATATAGTTTGAATTTTGGATACTTAGTAGATTTCCAATTAAATGAATAAAATCCATGTACCAGCCAAATAATAAATAAAAATGTTCCTTTTAAATCAATAGCATTAGCATCTAGCTTATATCGGAGTTTTCATGTTCTTCTTTTTTCACGTTTTAAGTACACACCTTGGGCTCATAACCACGTTACTTGTCACATTGCATTTCATGCTCAGCATGTAATTGCACATGTCTGGCCACTTGGACTTAAGCACGTAACGTAAGTCACGTAAGCATTTAATAGAATTAGTTTATAATATATTTCATGCGGTTTAAAACGTGCCTACTAATTTACGGAGCATTGACTTACCGCAGTGCAGTAATACCATATTAGGATTTTTCCGCTTTACATCAGAAGGGTTTTTACATTTGGAATATAGTTAGTTAAAACAGTGTCAAACTAACGACTTGCGTGTAAAGTAAATTGAGAATTTATACTCCTGCTATTTACAATTACTGGTTTCTACTCTTCCTAGATTTATTTGAGTTTGGTTTTATTAAGCAAATAACCAAAAATGCCAATCCGAAACGCAACGCCTTTGGTATTGTCTGCATTTCACATGAACGCCCAGCTGGACCCTATAAGTTTATTTACACATCCCATTCAATTTGACCGAAAAACTCAAACCAGGGTTTACCTTCCTGATACATCACAAAAACACAAACATTTGCGTAAAACTACACTTATTATTATTTTGTGCTTGCTTACATGCACCTGTGCATTTTTCATCCATAAAGACTCCGCACCAATGTTTGGCATATGTATTTTTAATGTTGGTTTGTGCAGCAAACTCGTTTTTGCTGTTTGCCAAAATGCAAAAATATTTACAAAGTTTTATTGCGTTCTTTGTGACGGTGAGTATACTTACGTTTGTGCACTTTGTGTTTAAAATTACTTGTGAGTTGCAGGAAACTTGTTATAATTTGGTGAATTCTAAAATCAATATCTTCTGTTTTTGAGTCAATGATTGCATAATACTGCCTTTTTGTTTATTTTTAGTAACATGCTATTCATGCTTGGAATTTGAGTCGAATGATTTTGCTTGCAATATGACCCTTTTGTAAAGCCTGGACGATTTGAAAAATATTGCTACTGAAAAAACTTATGAGGTAACAAAAGAGGAAATTCATCAATGGTTCTTCGTTTTCTTTGCTGAGCATGGAGAAAACGAATTGCTATGGAAAAGAGAGGTTCAGCTTGCTAAATCTGAAGAATGGCACGCATTAAAAAGAAGCTGAGATTACCGGAGTGACTACTACGAGAAATTCGTGGCTTGCTTTTGTGTTGGGCAAAATGTATTGGAGAGATGTCATGCTCGGCCAAAAAATTTAGCAAAGATAAATTATGTACTAAATAAATAAGCAAATCATTTTAAAATGTAATTTGGTCGTTCTTTTAATAGATTTGTAATAAACACGGAAAATCAATAACCTTTTCCAAATAATAACAAAAAGCATGTAATTTTTTGTCTGCAAAAAATCTTTGGTTTGCTGCATATTTTAGGCAATCTTTTGCAAATGAAAAATAATTGCAGAATTTCCGGAAATGAATGATTTTGTGAAGTAAAGGCATGATTTAGTGTAAATATAGGAGATTTTGGCATTCGCATATTATGCATAATATAGTGTGCTCTAAGGCGACTTTCCTACATTTTTACATACTACTTGTAGAAAGTGTATTTTGTCACAGATCTAGACAAAAGTCAGCCAGCCTGTGCTAGAATCAGCAGCTAACTGCCGAGATCTTCAACTAATGATTAGGATTCAGTGTTTGAGCCTCAAACTTTGAGGATATGATGCTCATAGCAGAGAGAATAAAGTGGAAAGAAACACCAGCTTCTAAAAAAGGTCTTTCACACAATTGACGAGTACAACGAAATAAAAAGTTTGAAAAACTGAAATAATAGAATATTATTGAGTGCAAAGCACGCACTGCAATGCCGAGTTGACGAAAAATATCCTTCTAAACCTTTTTAGTAACTGTTCACAGAGCATCAAGAACTGGACGATTACTTTGTTTTATCACCTGCGCAAACGCATTTATAAAAAAGCATGAGTGTTTGAGCCTTACACATATGGATGGACGACTTCCAGTTAGCATTTTAATGACACTTAGGTCAAAACAATTAGATGAATTAAAAAAGACACTTAATAACTAAATACAAAAGCACCACCCAAACCTAATAGAAATACAAACCAACATGGATTGGAGGTGTAATTGTATGAGCCAAACTACTAAATGATCTGGATACAGCATGTGTCATCAGATACTAACCAAACACTGACTGACTTTCTGTGACACTTTTCTACAAGTAGTATGGAAGAATGGTATATAATTCATTTTATTGCACAATATATTATGCATATGCGAATGCCAAAACCTTTTGTTTTCTTAGAAATCCTTTTCTTCTATTTTCCATAATAGGTAATAACATTAAACCATTCCAATTTTATATTTTTGTTTACAATAATTGCTAATGCTAGAATATGTGTTAAGCTTAGGACTTTCTATTAGCCATTTATTATTAGAATAAATATAAAGAAAACATATTTCACTGGAAATACATGTTCTACAGCTCCAATTTTTTATCATCCCATACAAAATAGAACAACATCCAGTAGGAATTCCTCTTCTATTAATTATTGCGGCGTATCAAAGCTGCATATCATCTGAGGCTCTGAGCTTCACGGAATTTCCAACCGCACAAAAACTGCTAAATAAAAAGGGATATATAGTGGCATTGGATAAGTCTGCTCGGTTTGTACCTGAAGTCAAATCTTTATTGCCAATGATCAAATAGGCCCGTCAATTTTTGTAACGCCATGAATTTATGATAAATTATTTATCGTTTTCCTATGACTGACGTCTTGTTAGAATTAATATTGGAAAACAACCTTTTCATTTTATAATTTTATTTTGACACAAAGGCCACTACATACATTAAAATCCACAATTTACTGACGTAACACCAATTTTCAGTAGACTTCTAGATGCAAATATGCCATTGATGATTGGCAATGTCTCGATTATAAAAAGAAAACCCGTATCCTGCTTAAATGCGATTCTGCCTGAGTGCTACCCAAGCTATAATGAGGTGAATGCAGCCGAGTAAATTGGAAACCTGATAATCAAACCAGTACTCTTCTTGGCGAATCAGTTGGTTTGGCAATATGGGGGCAATATTGGAAAGTTGAATGTTTGCATTTAATTACAATGTACATTTCAGCAATTAGGAATTATTTGGAAAGGGATAAAACCTATTTGTTTTACGTCAATGTGTATTTCAATGTGTACTTTTTTGAAAATTTGCAAATTCGATTTTTTGCTTTTAGGCTCCAAATAGCTGCTGCTTCAGAATGTGTGGACGAGCATCAATTAAGAGCTCAGTATAGAATATTGCAAGTACTCGCTGCCGTAATGAACGACTTTCAACGAGACTTGTTGGGTTTTCTAGTTGCTCTGATGGTTCTAGTGCAAGCTTTTTCGGTGACCATAGTGTTACAAATACAACTCGTTGAAGCAAATTTCCTCCTGTTGTCTTTGTTTGCTGTTCTTATTCCCATTTTTTAAATGGTCACGCAACCGCGAAAACTTACTTAGGATTTTATTTGAAAATGTTTAATTTAGCGAAATTTATAACACACAGAAAACAAGATCTTTTTTACAAGGGAATTTGATTGAAACAAAATGATTTGAATAACAAATTATATTCAACGAGGCTCACGTGTGAGAGATGTTGAGAGCAGCAAAAATGTGGGTTTTTTGGCAAATGGGTAAGTAGATAACTTAAATATCTGGTAAATCTGAACAGGAATTGAACCCAAGTAGTAATATTCTATTTTAATATTCCATTTACCATATTCTGAAAAACTATTTAAAAACTGGGCACCAACCAATAATCAAGGTATATTTGTAATACAATTTAACATTCAATAAACGGTTTCTAAATTAAGTACAATATTATTAATATAAAATACAAACTAGCTTATAGTTGGAATATATGATACCTTATTGAAATTGGCATTTCATTTTTCATCCAAAATGCTTTGTAGTTTTTACTTTGTTTTATTACTGCGTCGTTCGAAAAAAGCTAAATTGGTTATGCCTAACGTTCCACAAGTGCGGTTTCATTTGTATGTGTTATAAACGGCTATACCGTGTTTAATAATTTGTTGTAAATGTCTGAAAAGTAATTCAGCGCAAAATTATTCCTTGCCAATTTTTAGACCTTGTGGACCTCATAGGAGAAAAAAAACAGCTGAGGGACATCACGTGTTTTACTCTATACTTTACTGGTCTTTAGTCTTTTACTTGTATATCGCAAAATCAAAGCATTACAAAGGATCAAAATTGAATTTGGTAATTACATTTTTATATCTTGGATAATACTATCTTATAACATTTTTAATTGCCAATTAAATATCTGTTATTACATTTTTGGTGTTTTGTAAAAATATTGACCGATATTGACCTACGGTATGGGGCCAGCTAGACCAATGGTTCTACATGTTCAAGATACTAGCTGTTTTTCAGGAAACTACGCAGTATTTTGTTTTCGACAGGTTAGCGGATATTATCTAGATCAACATAGTACCCAGTAAACTAGTTAGCATATACCTTTAGAGAGCTAAACGGAGCAAAAGTTAATAAAATAACAAATTAAAATATTAAAACTTGTGTTTCCCGTGCTTTAAGATTTCCAGGCAGTTCAAAATGCCAATCAGAAACTCAACTCCCTTAGTTTTGTCCGCGTTTCACATGAACGCCCAGTTGGATACTATTAGTCCTTTTAAGCATCCTATCCAGTTTGACAGAAAAACCAAAACCTGGGTTAATCCACCTGATACATCAGAAAAACGCAAATGTTCTGGCTACCACAAGCACGTGTTTTATATCACCTTTATAAACACATTGTGCTTGCTAACATGCTTGTGCGCTTTTTTTCTCCATAGAGATTCCGCACCGATGAAAAAACATCACGCAATTGCTTTTACTTTAATGGCTCTTACTCAACTACTTGCTCTGCTATTTGATAAGTTTTTGGCTGAACACGGACAAGACGTAGTTAATTTGGTTAACTACATTCTGGATGGATGTTCAAGTTGCCCCAAATTTAAATATGGATTGGTTAGAACATTTAAATTGCAGGATACCGAAATAAAAAAATATTTTAAGGGACGGCCTGCGGATCTTTTGGGATATTTTCTAGTTTCCACGGCCACCACTTACGCTCTAGGGTCCATTCTGTTTCCAGTGGTTTATTTATTGCTTGGTTGGGATCCTGTGTATTTAGGTTGTAAGAGTTTACTATTTAGATTTTCGTGCAGAGTACAAGTTTGTGGCAGCATATGTGTTACAGTTTTACGTATTTATATTGGCTATTTAATTGGATTCTGTTTATCAACCAGCACAAGAATTGTTTCTTTGGTTTTATTTTATATTGCATGGTCTTTTAACGCTGCGCTAAAAAGAATTTATAAAATTCAACGCACAAGTTTAATAGCAATTGCGTGGAGTATTTACCAATACAAGAAATTGGCAATTTCAATTTCGTCAGTTAGCCAGCTAATTAGTTCAATTTTGCAAGTTTACTTAACATATGTATTTTTAATGCTTGTATGTGCAGCAAACTCGTTTTTAATGTTTGCCAAAATGCAAAAATATTTACAAATTGTGGTTGCGTGCACTGTGACAGTAAGTATTCTTACTTTTGTGCACTTTGTGTTCAAGATTACTTGTGAGTTGCAGGAGACGTGTTATAACTTAGTGAATTTTAAATGGAAAAGGGACGTAGTTAAGTGCGGAAGAGGTTTAAAGCATACTAGAAGAGTGGTGAGAGGATGTAAAGTGATTGTTATTAATGTAGGTGGAATTACTTCCCTGCGAGTGGATAGGGAAATTAAGATGCACTACTTGACAGCTTTGTTGGATTCTGTTATAAGTTTCCAGTTGATTTTGAATGATGGTTAATAAAAAATTTTATGCACTTTTGAAAATTAATCTGGGTTATTGATTTTGATAGTCGTTTGCCATGTTGAAATTTTAGCATACACATGTTTTTTTAAACTTGTACACGTGGAAGGTTCATTTACCTTCGCAAGTAGTTTTGTAGTTATAAGTTCAATTTATTTTAAAATGATTATGGTTAGGAATTGGAGGTTTGTGTAAGGCTGCAGAAAATTACTATATTGCTGCCCTGTGCTAAATCCATCTGTAAAACCAATATTAAAACCTAGTTGTCAATTAATTAAAATACCCAATGGGTTTTTTATAAATATGACAATTTAGTATACAAAAACTCGAATTTAGTTCAGTTTATATAAATCTAAGCTAGTTTTGCAAATAGACTATTATAAAGCTATATCCATGAAAATTATACACTTGTCATGTAAACGTTGTACAGTTTTTAATTAAAGTTTTAGAAAACAATGTTTAGGTAACCTATACAAATTTCACAAAACATATGGTTTCTTAAGAGGCTCGAATATTTCTTTGAAGACTGTAAATAGCGGCGCCATTATAGCGCATTTATTTACATATGAATTTGTTTTTGTCTTAAAGTGTGTCAAATTTTTAAACAATGAATTTCTGTGACACAAAAGCATTATTTTAATGCTTGCATGCTTGCTCATGTAAGTATAAAATACACTACTTGATGAAGCTAAACTTAAAGAAATATTGTTTATTCATTAAAATGAATAGTACGGAAGGCTGATGGAAAAAAAACGTAAGTAGCGAGAATGCACAAATGGTGCATACTTTTTGCAAGCACAAAAAGTAATATTGTTTTGAATTTATATTATACTCTAAAACAAATTAATATTGTTTGTGCGATTTCTACGAAAGGAATAGATGCAATGCCCTAAAATTTTGAATCAATGACTCTGCGTTTTAAATTTCGCATTTTAAACACAAACTTGTAGTTAGGAATCATGTGTGTAACATCTTGGCCCTGGAAATATCTCAGACATTGAATTTTTTGAAACTGTTTTTGGAATAAATAAGAAAAAATGACATTTAATTTGTCCGCATATCTGCACTTTATGAAAACAAACAAACTGATTTTTTCAAAACTATCAACTAATTCGTAAACGTGCGTGGATGGCTGATAATTTACTGTTGTGCGTGTAAAGGATTTAATTTACAAAAGGACAGTAGGCTGCAAATAGCTATAAGCTTAAGGTTTCATGGATATTTGTCAGATTATGTTTATAAGCATCTTATTAAACAGGAACAATTAGGCATGAGTGTTAAGTTCAAAGGACTAAAAACTTCGATAAAATCTAAGCATTTTAAAGACATTTCTGGAATTGTACCACTTCATGCATTTAAACCTGTGAAAAAAATTACACTGATGTCACTGCTTGGTGTGTTTATTTTAGGTATTTTTATTTTTGACATTATGGTGCTGATTCTAAGGATACTTTTTATGAAGTTTGAGTGTATAAGCATTTGATCTCAGAAACTTAGAACCCTGTTCGCTTTTTCAGGAAAAATTATCGCAAGGCTTAAGTACAAACTTTTTATTCGTAAAAACTTAGGCAGTAATCCTGTTGTCATTTTTTGGCAACTCAAAACTCAAATTTAAGCTTTTAAAATTAAGCTATAAAAACAGATTGTACATATTTACGTAGATACATGTTTTTGCTTGATTGTCGATATTAAGAAGGAAAATTGGAAAACGGCTCTCGAAACGACAACGGATTGTAGACTTGTATTTTGTAATGTGCTTATGTATCTGTAATATACATAATAGTTGGATTTGCCAATATATTCAAACTAGTTTTTGGAGAGTCTCAGATATTCACGTTTATGTATTAAAGACTTAAGCAGTTCATTAGTTTATTCTAACTGTCTGTTTGTTTATATACTTATATTATTTATTTTTGCAAGTGCTGCCATGTATTCCATGACAATATAGTTAAAAAGCACTTACGTATTATTTGCGTCACAATAAAATTGATGTTTTGTTTACCTACGTGCTTCCAAAGTTCATCCTACAGTTTGTCCTTGCAAAAGTAGCGTTAAAGTTATGCCGTAACTTTGTACTACATCAATTGCAATTGTGTCAAATTTTCGCAACATATCACAAGTGTGGTCAAAACTGTGAAACAAAAAATTCATTTTTGAACAAAAACAGCAAAAATGTCAAAGTTTATTACAAAGTGGTGGAGAGGTCTAGGAATTCTTTTAATTAGCTTTACACTTGGCGTGCTAGCTAGCTAGCTAGCTCGTGTTCAAGGCGTCCTGTGTACGGTATATCCATCATTGTCTCGCACGTCGACAACGACAGATGTACCTAGAACAAACGGGACATTCATTGGTAACTCTCTACCAAACGGAACAACCACGGAGTATCCCCCAACTAATGGAACAACCACCAAATCATCTATAATCGATTTTCCAACAGTGTCCACATTGGACAAATATGTGTATTATGGGCATTTAGATGTCAGTACAATGAAACCTGATTTTGCTTGGGCTAAATTTGCTGTTAAGAAATAAACATAGAACAATTTGTTATTTTTTATGTTAACAATATGCGTTGGTGGAAATTTTCCAGCGGGCCATATATCTGCCCTTGCAATTTTGTGCTTTGTCAAACTGATTTGGTGTGTCTGCTTATGTAGCCAAAAATCCATTCGCTTCCGATTGTAAGACCAAATTAAAAAGTTGTTAAAATACTGTATATATATTGGGATCTATAATTGTCTCATTGCTTCCGAATAAGTCTTTAAGTTTGAAAATTTGATTTTTGAAAAATTAATTTTATAGTCGCTACTCATCCTACTTGACTGACATTCTACCACCCGGATATGACTACTTCTGCTCTCAGACAATAGAGTCTATGGAAGCTAGCAAAGAGGAAGAGCTGAATTGTGGAAACAAGTTGGATGGAAACACGAATGATGATGTTATTTCGCCACAAAAATATGCAAAATAAGCAGTATAATAAATACTAAAGCAACTTCAGCTGTAAGGCAATCGTCCTAACAAAAATCATGTTCTGATGGTTTTCACGTTTAGCCACAAATACTATCTTTAGCTTAACACATTTTAATAGTTATGAGTAGTAGCTTACAAGTACAATATTTAAAACGCAATCTACTAAACAAACTTGAATGTTTTTCACGTTTGGTGTCATGTTATTTGACGTGGTGCTTATTGTATTGTGAACAGTTTATGTGATATCAAGTATTTACATCAACGTTACAAATAGTTTGTTTGGATAGGTTTACCATAAAATAATGAATACTGTTATGAAAAGTGAAGTTTTTTGTTTGAAACGAAAATGACCCGTACGAAACGGATATTCACTCTAATACCACAAAATCATGCAGTAACAGTATAGCTTACACGGCATGGAGACGAATTATTATCTGCGGTCAGTGTGTTGATTTATATTAGCTTGTTTTGTCACACTTTGTATTGGATAGCTGCCAAAACCTTTTCCTTTATAAGAAATCTTTTTCTTTTATTTTTTATAAAAGGTATTAATATTAAGCCATTGCGTTTGCATATTATTGTTAAGGATATTTGCATTAATTTAAATAAATACATGTTATGTTTAACTAGGAGATAACTGCAGCCCATTCGTGGAATTGCTAGATAAATATATAAATATATTAAAGGAGATCAAATACAGTTTTCGATTTTCAAAATAAAAAATAAGAAACTTATTTTTTTCTGAGGCAAGGTACTTGGTGGGAATCGACAAAAAATCCATTAGTAAATTATAGAAAGTACTCGATCGGTTTTAATTACCCAATGCATATTATTTTTGTCGTTGGGAAAAGCAAGCATATTGCTGACGACAAACTAGTTTTAGTTCAACGTGCGCTGATCTGAAGTAAAGTAGGACATTCAAAGCGGCACATTTTTTTGTTAGCTACAAATAATTTTTCTGTAAATATGGATCTGCATAAATTATTTAACACAGCAAAAACACACATCTATATTCTATTACTTTTTAATTTAATTGTAAGAATGCGAACGTGCGTAGCTATATTTCCGCTACCAGTAAGTTAAAGTACATCCTGCGATATACACGTACAAACATCCAGAAACACAATAAACCTTAAGTTATTCCATACACAACAATTTGAAACCGGTGGACAGGATTTGCATCATACATACACATTCCACAACTTAAACATATCTGCATAGCAAAAAACAGAAAAAGAAATAAATATGTTGTGGTCAGACGGCTATTTAAAATTCTCTGCAAAGCACCACGAAAATTCTTGCAAAATATTTGTTTCATTTTTGGAAACATTTGAGAATATTACAGAAGGCATACACAATTCGGCCTATGGAACGTCAGTAAATGTACTATTTTGCATATTTATTGCAAATCCTAATATTCTGAAAGAATTTCAGTACCTACAACACTCCGACGTGGAACCATTTCACGCAAATCTGATCTTCTTTGACGGAAATCCAAACCGGATTTTTCTTTATTGCTACTTTTATCCAAACAAACATTTTCACAACTATCCAGTAAAAAGCATAAAAACAAAACAAGTCATTTGGTATATGAATTCTAAACTCAACGGAAATGGCTACGGAAACAAGGTCATTTTTGCTACCCCTTATATATATGGTGTTCCTTAAAAAATACAGTGTTTGTTTTGGTGTTTTGCGCACACGTGTGGATAACTCAGGCGGCATAGGAAAAATTCTGGATAACTGTGATAATTTGGATGTCGTGCAATTTGGACCTGCTCAAACTGCTTAGAATATAACAATGATAACAAACCAGGATAATGAAAATGAAAAGCTGTCTACAAAATGGTTTCTGCAATTCAAAGTTGCTGAGAGTATCTTGCAAAAAATTCCGAACGAGTTTATACGCAACAGAAAAATATTGTATATGAGCCGTACAGAAAGTAGTTTTAGGGTTATATCCTGTGTTTCAAAATATGATACAACGCAATTTGAGTTTACCTACACATCCTGTATTACATTTTATTTTATAGCGGTGTTTCTGCTAGCTTGCGTTCTAGTGGCTTGGGTAGAAAGGAATGTTTGGAAAGGAATGGACATTGTTTGGCCTGTGATTGGAACAGCAATGCACTTAAAGCATCTTCGCGCTATTGTGTTTGCCATAGGAATACCCCTGCTGTTAATTAATGCGGCGTATCAAAGCTGCATATCATCCGAGGCGTTAAGCTTTACAGAATTTTACACAGCACAAAAGCTACTAAATAAAAAGGGATACAAAATGGCAATAGGTCCGTCTGCTTGGTTTGTACCTGAGGCATATAAGTTTTTGCCACCCGACTTAATTAGAGCAACTAGTCGAAATCTTAAAGGTGTAGACTTTTCAAAAAATTTCAAGCTTGAGAAAGATTTGGATAACATATTGTTTAATTTGTCGGTATTTTTAAACTTTATGAAAAAACGTAAAGTTTTCATACCAACAGCAAGTCTTGGTGAATTTGGCGAAGGTATGTATCGTCTAATGGGCAAAAAGATTTTCCTACCGCACAGGAACTGCTAAATAAAATAGATTATAAAATGGCAATAGGTCCGTATGCTTGGTATATACCTGTAGCATATAAGTTCCTACCACCTGATATTGTGAAATCTGCAACTCGTAATCTGGGCGGTGTAAACTTTTCAAAGCTTTTCAAAATTGAAAAGGAGCTGGATTACCAAGCATTCAATTTGTCAGCATTTTTGCAGTTTATGAAAACACGCAAGGTATTTGTAACTACAGCAGATCTTGGGGAATTTGGTGAATGTATGTATCATATGATGGGAAAGAATGTATGGATGGCTGATATCAAATTGCTATGTAAAGGATTTGATGCACAGAAGGAAAGCAAGTTGCAAATTGCTTTGAGTTTTCGGTTTTATGGGTATTTGTCTAAGCAACTGCATGAGTGGGTAATAAGAAACGAAGAAGCAGGAATAAGGACCAAGTTTGAAAGACTAGCAAGTTTGGTAAAATTTAAGCATTTTAAAGATATTTCTAGAATAGTTGCTATAAAGGGATACAAGCCAGCAAAGGAAAGTCACCGATTGGAATATTCATTCTTGCTGTGGTTTCCTTTAACATTTTGCTTCTTCAGCTTAATATAATTTATAGGTACGCTGAACACATTTCAGTCTTGAATCATCAAATGAAAAATGCTACAATTAACCTTTTAGTGGGTATTAAAAACAAGTAGCAATTTAGAAAACCTCAGCACAATATCATTTACATTTTTGTTTCTACTCATAACAACATAATGGGTCCCTTTAAAAAACACAAATAAGCTTGCAACAAGCCTTTAATACCTTTTTGCTTCTTTCTATAAAATATGTAATAAAAGCTCACCCAGTAAGTAAATTCATAAGCTAAGGCAATATGTAAAATAGAACCCTTGGCTAAAGTTCATCCGCTTTAGCTTTATATATTAGAGGAATCTACAATTCTAAATATATATTGACACAAAATACA
Organism: Entomobrya proxima; assembly: GCA_029691765.1. Lineage (NCBI taxonomy): Eukaryota > Metazoa > Arthropoda > Collembola > Entomobryomorpha > Entomobryidae > Entomobrya > Entomobrya proxima. The sequence continues at coordinate 62,258,751 of CM056168.1, forward strand.
ATTTTAAATATATATCAACGCAACATAGATTCAAAACATATATTAAAACAAACTAAAATCCTAAATTTCAATACAAAACACAATTAAAACATAATAATAATATCAAACACAATTCTACATATATATCAATGCAAAATACAATCCTAAATATATAACACTACAAAATACGATTCTATATAAATGTCACTGCAAATACCAATTAAAACATATCATAATATCAAATACAATTCTAAATATATAACACTACAAAATACAATTTCAAATGTGTATAAATGCAAAATACACTCCTAAATATGTAACACTACACAATAAAGTTTGAATAAATATCTAAACAAAAAACGTTAGAAGAACAATATGCTTTTACCATAATGAGTAGAAAGACCATGCGTAGGGTCGTACAATCTAACTAATCGGCTGAGTCGTGCATCACTTATTTGATCAAAAACTGACCTAAAAGCATGTGCCACTAGCTAAATGCCATATTTTAATAATTTGAAATTGTCGTGACCTTTGAACTTAGAGTTGACTTTTTGGAATCATCTTCAGATAAGTTTCAATTATGGAGCTTTTAAAGTGTTTTCAAAAGCAATTTTCAAAATTCTTGAAAAATGCGGCTTCTGGAGCCGTTTAACTATATAAACTGCCATAACGATCACACGATTTTGAAAATTTGACAATGGATTCAAAAAAATCAAACTTGCAGCTAAAACTGAAAACCCCTAGAAGGTTTATATACCTTTTGGATCATCCGTGCAACTTGACGAGTAGAATACTGTGCCCCATCCAATATTCTCATTATTGTACTTATACGGAGCAGTTGTTGTTTCCCATTCCGTGTTCAGGGCCACGAATCCCTTATACTCAAGATGACCTCCAACACAATGGGACAAGCGGTCAAAGTATAGTCGCATTGTGGCCGGATTCTCGTTGAAACGCCAGTAGCGGGAACCTCGTGCCAGTTGCTCGACTAGGTACATTATGTAAATGCTACAAATGTTTGTAACACTAACGCAGAACAGAAAACAAAACAGAATTAATAAACTCTATTAATAAGTTAATACTTAAAATATAAAAGAGAAGATGTTTTGTACTTACAAAGATCCCGGTAGGGTGGGTTCAATGCCATAGAAGACTTGGTTAGGTTTTTGCTGAGCCTTTTCCCGAGTTTTTGTAGTATTTTGTAAACTGCGTTTTCCCGTACCCGTCGATAGTAAATTTCAATACTTTGATACTTGTTCTTACACACGTCAAAGTTGTTGCAAGCATGTAGATTCCAATTGATCCCGTCAATCACTAATGCTGAAACCTGAGCATCCTTTTCGGGGTTGAACCTTATCTGGTGTTCCCGGAAGACCGTGGATCCCCCCCAGTTTTGACCATTTTGCCAGTGACCTGCAATGTAATCGTGGGTAATTAAGATGATGATTCTCCACCCCTTCCCCCAATTTCAGAATTTGTGGATTGATCACTTGAAGATTCTTCTGCTGAGTTGTTGGCTGATTAAACGGCTGGAGTTCCCCCAACTGACTCATCGTTCGAAGAATCAGATGAGGTGATATTATCTGGGGCATCATCATGGGACTCCTCCTCCGATTCAGTCAAGGAATCATCAGAGGAGTCAGATGAAGCAACGATGGTCATCTTTCGTTTGGCGGACGGTGCTACGCATGCTGCAGTAGACGCCAATATCTTACTCTGCTTTCTGCTAGTGGACGGGTTTTGTTTGCGGATTCTAGAGTCGGTGGTAGCCTCCTGAGTTGGGATGGAGGTTGGTGGTTCTGGTGCTGCCGGGAGCTCCTTGGCAAGCAACATTCGCTTTGGCTGGGGCTTTGTGGGATGGGAGCGGATACGGGCGTCTAGGGCTCGCATCCTTCTCGTAGACGTCGGCCTTTCAAGTGCTTCTAGGTTTGAGGATTTTGCAGATGGCCCTGCAATTTCCCATAAAAAATAACGATCAATGACAATCAAATCATTCGCAAACAAACATTTATAACAATAAAGCCAACTTAAATTTAGAACTGTTGTCGCTATGTCTGCTGGCTGTAGCAGGTGGCCAACGCTGGTGGTCGTTTGCTTAGTTGCTGCTGGTAGATAGCAGGCTTTTTTTGCGGCGTAAGCATAGGTTGAGGGGGTAATGGAAGAGTTTACCTATAAAAAGCCATATTTTCAAAATATCGCCTTTATAGCAGCAATGCAATGCACAGAATTGAGCACATACTCCAGTTTGTAGTTCAATCACGTCGTCTTGATCTTCCTTGTTGCCTTAGGTGAGGTCTACCACCAGGAACTCATCATTTTGGATTTTTGCCTTTTTAGAGACGCATGTAAAGGCGTCCTTATTTAGGTCAACTGTTAGGCTGTTCGCTTCATCAGCGGTGAGGTCCACCAATGCGTGCTGGGATTCCTCCTGATGCTTTCTTTTTTTGAAGAGCGACGATGTTACCAGTAGCATTAGTCACAGGCTCGTTCCGGACAACTTGAGCGTAGGTCCGAATTTCAGCTGCCAACTCAATTTCATCATTAAAAATTAACTTACTTTATTCATGTTCTTGCTGCCATTCATGTTTTTTGCCTGTTTGCCTCTACGACCATTTCTTGAACCTTGAGGTGTACTTGCTAGCACAAACTTGGATAAACTCATCAATTGTAGGTTAATTTTTTGTGATTAAAAGCTGGCAATTAAATGAGGGTAAAACGAAGAACCCGAGTTTCGGCAAATGATTTAAAACTCAGACAAACAAAGCGTTTGCAATTTTATTAACTTTTAATTTGTGAACCAAAACTACATCGGACAAATTATAAGAGACAGATAAAGATCAACTATGTGGGGTACGGAACAGGGCTGATTGTCTACTGAGGCAATAGAGCAGTAGCCGGAAAAGAGCAGCAGAGCCCTTCACAAGCATGTTTTCTTTCGGGCGTTCTTTGAATACGCATTCATTTCTTAACAAAAGTCCACACCAAAGCAAACAGAAGGGCACATGCGTGTACTTGCGTTTACCCTTTGCGTATACCTACATCGGTCTCGAAGCCTCCCTTTACTTTGCTAAGGAAAATGGAAGCATATCTTTTCGCGGAAAGGGGCATTTTGATTCTGTGCACAGTGCACTGAGCACATTTCATAGCAGCAGCAACAATAGCGTCCCTTCCCCTTCCTTTTTAAGCCCACGCATTTTCCATTTCAGACGCCTCTATTTAAAACATATGGACGAGTATATTTTAAATGGAGGGGTGCGTAAACGGCGAATATATTGGGAGAGGGCCATAAGGATCAACTCCTAATAATCATACTACTCACATACATGCAAGATAAAAATCCATTTGGTCACGTGGTGCAGTATAAAAGCAAATGTACGTTTCCGAGTGTCACTCTTATTCTTATTCTAGCATTCTTATTCTTATTTATCTAGGAATTACTTATTTAAAGTGCAAATAAAATGCGTACCTCTGCTATCCCGTTTTTTAAGAATACTGGGAATGAGAATACAAAAGTCGATTTAGCCAGTACTTGCTATAGTGTTGTTTGTTTGATACCACATTTGGTTGTCTCTCTTTGGTAGCTAGTCCTACATGTAGATGGTATGATGCACTCCCACCATGTAGAAACGTACTGGAGAAGCTGATTGAAATAGCATTTTTGATCCTTCAAGGATGACAATTTAGTGCAATCAAAATTCCTTTTCCAGAAATATTAGGTGCAGTGAATGAACTAGTACAAAGGCATAATTAAGATGCCACCTTGAGATTGAACATGGACTTCGGATTACTACGTTTTCCTAATTTGTGCAAATACTGTATAAAGATATACTAAATATGCTCTGCGTAGCATAGTTGTGAAGTGAATTACTTACAACAGCGACTGCCTCTAGAATTCTAGAAGAACCCTAAAATCCTGTCACAATTTTCTTATGTACGTATTTTACAACATAACATTATTCTTGATGAATAAATTACCGAGAGTTTATCGTTTCATATGAAAGGACTGCGTATGAAAAATCCCATTTTTAGCAGCCACGAACAACTACAAATGCACCAAAGAAGGTTGTAGTAGGTATTTTTGTTTCATTTGTATATTAGTACATGTTCGTCAAACACACACACACATATACACAGAATTTGTGCCATTATAATAATATTTATAATATGTAATGTTTAAGGAGGAGCAATAATCGCAAAACTTGATGATCACGTTCGCTTACATAAAAAGTGTGGAACAAGTCACAGGTATGTTCTTGTACAATTTACAATTATTTATAAAATTCCATACGATAAATCCACTTGGTAATGCTCTACAATTGCACTGCTGCACCAAGTAAGAAAAGCGTGAATTGAAAATGAAAAACGCGTGTGTTTACAAGTGTAACACTTGCCAGAAACCATTCATGAAAAACATGGATCTCCACACTTAAGTGTTTCCACACAAAAAGTTATCATTTCCCTGCCAAGACTGTGGAAAGTAAAAAGTTGCAATCATTTCACATTTATTTATACACACAAATGTTTTTCTTTTAACAAAATGGTTTTATGATGATAATGATAATATGCTATATAGGAATTTTTTAAAAAACGCATGTGGAAACAGGAGGAAATTTGAATACCCACTTGTACGACCGAGCAATTTAAAGTGGTGCAGAAAGAAACATACTGCGCTTAACAGAACAGATGCAAACTTGTTTTGAATTTAAAAATTGACACGGAAACAAACCATTTTACTTCTTAATCCTTGTACTACATACATTTATGTGTAAATAAATTTCACAAATCTGAAATACATAATATTTTTATCATGTTACCGCACCATACAATCATCCGATTAGCAATATAGCTACACTGGGGATCGCATCAAAGAAAAGAGTACTAAGCAGCAATACTGTAGCACTGGGGGCCGCCTTTGAAACAAAAGGCGGCGGTCCGCTTACCACTTTAGCAGCTATTTGATAGTAAGTAGAAATGCTGTAATACTTGAAGTCGCCTTGAGGGGAATAGCAGAGGCCCGTTTACCACTTTAGCAGTTAGGTAGTCATCGGTGCCAAAATCTTCCAAGCTTTACTTACCATGCACCATCTCAATCTACCCCAACCCAACACAAAATCCAACAAAAATCTCTTTCCCGTTTACCATTTTCTTCAACACAGCATCTTCCATAAAATCATAATGCTCATCATTTTTCATTTTCTTTATAATCACTGCATTTTTAATTACTTATTTTTAGACAAAACATCAAGCCGAAATCGCGATTTTTATGCACTGGTCATTTTATGTGAGCGTGGTAAGCTAAATATGAAAACTTGATTGCTATGTAAGTAAGATATTTTATTACAAAACAGATTTACATTGATTGTGTTCATTTAATAGACCTAATATCTGCTAGTCATCATTTGAAACACTTCATCGCATAGACATACAAATAGATTTTTCAAAATAGTATTTGTCGTAAGCAAAAACAGTGATTTTTGGATTTCCAAACGTTTTAAGCAAAAATCTAATCGGAATTGTAAATAATTTGAACAACCGAATCGCTTTGTACAATTATCTAAACAGTAAATCGGATACGAAACCCTTTGTAATCTAATGTTATTACAAATCAGTATATCGACTCTATAGAACTTGGAATGATTCTGAAGTTCAAACAGCACTTATGCAAGATTATAAACGCTAATTTTGTACACATTGCTACAGTACTTCAAAAGTATATTAGATCACATACTAACTTTAAGGAAAATTTTTAGTTTTGGAAGTTTGGGCATGTAAGCTCCAACTCAGTTCGTGTACACACGAGCAGAACAAGTTGCAACGGCACTTTGTTGACCCCTACAATCCAACAAAGCTTTAGAAACCTAAAGTAAACACTTTAGCGTTGTTCACTTATTAAACTAACTATTAACTTTGTTCAGTTGCTTTAAAAATATTTAAAATACAGTGTAATTTTATTTTCATCAAACATGTAAGATTTAGCAGTTTGCAATACAAAATTTGTCAAATAATTTTAATACATTTTTTAAACACAAAACTGACAAAAAACGGGTGTGTTTTTTGTGAACAGTGCTTCTGCTTAACATATAGTTCACCATAATAAAATATTTTCTACTTTTTCCTCCTGCATTTGCCTTATTTAAAAATTTTGGTTTCAGAAATATTTTAAAATCACTCAACTATGCTTGGAAATTTCCAGTATCAGAAAGTACTTTGTCTGGCTGAGACAAATAAATTCCATTAGTAAATTAAACAAACTACTCGAATGGTTTTAATTTGTTAATGCAAAATATTTTTATCTTTGGAAAAACAAGCATATCTTAAACAACAAACATACTTTATGTCAGGCTGCGCAGAACCAAATAAATTCTACGCTGTTCGTTTCACATTTTTGCTTTAGCTAATATAAGACCCACTGAGTATTACCAGAAACAATGGCAATCCTGAAAAATATTCAAATTAAAAGTATAATCGTTTTTACTTTCTTGGCATTTACGCTAATCGTAAAACGAGTATTGGGCTTTAGTGAAATTATACTCCCTATTAGTCCAAATACCCCTTGTGACATACACGTTCGTATTCCTACAAAACAGACCAGATGTGAAATCAGCTAATTCATGGAAACTCGCAAACAATTCTCAGGATTTGCTACACGGTCTACAACTCAAACATATCTACTTGGCAAATACCTGAAACAGAAGAAAATATGTTATGATCGGACGGATACTTAAAGTTTTCTGCCAAGCATTACGAAAATAGTTGCAAAGTTTTTGCAATATTTTTGGACACCTTTGAAGAAATTACAGAAAGCATTAACAACTCGGGCTACGGGACATCACTTGACGTACTATTTTTAATATTTGTTTCTCATTCAGACATACTAAAGGATTTCGAAAATCTACAAAACTTTGATGTAAAACCTTTTCAAGCAAATTTGATTTTTTTTAAGACAAACACTACGCGGCTTACACCCTACTGCTACTTTTGCCCTGAAACACATCTGCGAAAGCATCAATCACAAAACATAACAATTACGTCAATTACCCACCTTATTTGGTACTTCAAACTTCACCTTAACGGAAATGGATATGGAAGTAGGACATTCTTTGGCACAGCAAATTCCTTGCTACCTATAGCAGGCTACATGAACTGTTATACTTCTTTTCGTTATCGGATAAAAAACTTGGAAACTTTAGCAAAAGTTTTGGATGAATGCGATAATTTAGAAGTGGTTCAATTTGCATCAGCCCAACCCTTTCTCAATTTTACATATGTTGGAGTCTCCTTTGATGAGGATGAAGAAAATGATACCAAACCAGCTGCATGGCTCATGAAAATCAAAATTGCAGAAAGTGTTTGCAAAAAATCCCCAGCGAGTTTGTTTCCAAACGAAACATCTTGTATATGAGCCGAACGCGATATAGTTGCAAAGTTATAGCTTGTGTATCAAAATATGATGCAATGCAATTTGAATTTACGTATACTTCTTGCATCTCAAATAACTTCATAGTTGTATTTCTAATAGCTTGTGCTTTAGTGGCTTGGCTAGAAAACAATATTTGGAAAGGCATTGACGTCATCTGGCTTGCCTTTGATACAGGAATGCAACTAAAACACCGTTATAGTGCTGTGTTTGCCATAGCAATTCCATTTTTGGTAATTAATATAGCATATCAAGGTTTTATATCCTCTGACGCATTAAGCTTTACTGAGTTTCCAGCTCTACAAAAGCTGGTAAACAAAATGGGATACAAAATGGCATTAGGTGAGTCTGCTAAGTTTGTACCACAAGCGTACAAATTAGTGCCATCTGATATTGTAGAATCTGCCAGTCGTAACATGGGCGGCGTTGACGTTACAAAGGCTTTCAAATATGAAAAAAACTTGAACAACCGGGTTTTCAACTTGTCAGTATTTTTGTAGTTTATTAAAACACGTAAACTGCTTGTAACGACAGCCCTTCTTGGAGAGTTTGGTAAGGGGATGTACAATCTAATGGGGAAAAACGTATGGATGGCTGATAACAATTTACTTTGTAAAACGTTTGATATTCAAAGAGAAAGCAAGATGCAAATTGCCGTGAGTTTTCGGTTTTATGGATATTTGTCTACACAGCTGTATAACTGGTTAATAAGAAACGATGAGGCAGGTATAAGAACAAAATTTGATAGGTTTACAAGTTTAGTTATGTTTAAGCACTTTAGAGGTATATCTAGAATTAAGCCTATAATGGGTGTTAAGCCTCCAGAGAAAATAGAGTTGAAATCACCACTTGGAGTTCTTCTCCTAGCTGTTGTGGCGTTTCAGTTTGTGCTGCTTATTGTTAATATACTATGCAGAAACCTTGGGCACATTTTTATTTTGAGGGGTCGAGGTGCAAATTATTTTACAAGGATGATGATTGGTTTAAAGAACAAGTTTGCTTGCATAAGACCTCGACAGAACATTGTTTTCATTTTTGTTTCAGTTCAAAACAATACTTCTTCATTTTAAAAGGACAAGTAGTTTAGCAACCGCTTAAAAAGAAAACGTTTCAAGCATTGTAATCATTTATAGCAGTACTAACTAAGATACATATCAACTCAAATTTAATGGAACCCATTTAAATTCTTGATTAATACATGATTTAACATAAACCTAGCGTAGTGCAATGTTGAAATTTAATTATTATGTACAAAATATATGTTGTAAATTAAAATGCTGGTTTTTTATTACTAGTCAGCCAAAGATCAAAGCGTACAAAAAATTGCTTTTCCCATTTAACCCCAATAAATATTTTATGCTATTAAAATAAATTTCATTTCTTTCACATTATTCTTAGCTCTATCAGTGTTGTCTCCAGATTTAGCATTCAGATAGCATTTCAATAAATAAGATATAAAACGAATAAACGGTGATCACGTTGTCCATAAAACTATTCATGTGAAAGCATTAAAGTATGCATACAATACGGCCATGTCATCTCCAAGCACTTATTAGAACAATATAAATTAAAATCCATGTAAGAAGTACCCGTGTCGCCACGTGTAGGTTATTTTTTGAAAAAAATAGTCATTATATATAATCAAAGCATAAGCTGCCCCATGCATAATAAAATATTTATGAAATCTGGTGTTTTAGCAGATTAGTTTTTGTTTCTAGTGATAGTTGTCTAACATGCCAACTTTGTCAGCATAAAATTTTATAGCGAACATACTAGAAAGCGACACATTGGAACCGAGTCAACACTTTACATATTTTTGCAAAATTTTTATGTATGTTCGTCGCTACGTTATTGTCAGGAAATAATCAACTTTTTGTGAATAAATTTAGAAAACCGGAAATTTCATACTATATTCGAATAAGGTACATCAGAACAAAACATCCCCATTTCCAAATTAAAAAAACAATTTTTAATCAGCTAATGTAACAAATTTTTATTATTAGCCACTGCGAACAGCCGTTGTAACAACCAACCAAGCATAGTTCTGTCTATACTGCGCAGGAGAAAATACACCGGTCAATCCATCCTTGAACATAAAAAAGTTTGTACTTCTGGAACAACGTAGAAACATCTCAGGAAAGCATAATGTTCCATAAAAGAAAGCTAAATATTGCAAAGCTCACAATTTTAAATTATTTTATGATCATGTTGTTACTACAACACGGAATGTGTTTTGATTTGATATTACTACCAACAAGTCCTACTACGTCGTGCGATTTCCACGTAACCACGTCTTTAAACTATTTAAATTTCAAACAAAATACAAAAATAGATACTACAGATATTCATGTGAAATTTCTACATACATACACATTGTACTTCACAAACGTAACGACGTGGCAAGTATCTGAAAATGGAACAGATATTTCTATTTCAGATGGATACTTAAAATTTTCTGGCAAACACTTTGGAAGTTTCTGTAAAATATTTGCTTTGTATTTGGAAACATTTGAAGATATTGTAGATAACATACATAACTCGGGATATGCCACATCAACCCAAGTTCTGTTCTACATTTTTGTTTCCGACTTAAATATACTGAATGACTTCAGGAATCTACTAAATTCCGATGTGGAACCGTTTCACACTAATTTGGCTTTCTTTGATAGAAATCCAACTCGAATTTTTTTATTCTGCTATTTCTGTCCAAATAATAATTTCTACGAGTACCAAACAGAAAATCGAACAACAAACGATATAATCCAGTTTTCAAAGCTACATATAAACGGATTTGGTTACAATCAAAAAGTTGTCTTTGAAGCACCCATAATTATTGCAATGGATCAGTATATTGAATGCTTTGCTTTATTTCGTACTCAAATTTCAGACCTAAAAACTTTTATAAAAATTCTTAGCAGTTGCGAAAACACAGATGTTATGGTATTAGCACCTTCTCAAGCATATTTTAATTTTTCAATTGCAACAAGTCGTCCTAACAACCCAGAGCCTGGAGCAAACTGGTTTATGACGTTTAAAATTGGAGAAAGTATTTTTCAACATATTCCAAACCAGTTTTTAAATACACGAAGCAATTTGTACATGAGCCGAAGAAAAAGCAATTTTCACGCAATAACCTGCGTTTCTAAATACGACACAACACAATTTGAATTTACATTTACGTCCTGCATCTCCTTCTGTTTTTATTTGGTGTTTGTATTAGCCTGCATTTTAGTCGGTTTACTAGAAAACAATATTTGGAAAGGAGTTGACATCGTTTGGCTAATATTTGGTGCAGGAATGCATAGAAAGCATCGTCACTCTGTAGTATTTGCCGTTGCAATTCCCTTGGTGCTAATTAATTTGGCTTATCAAAGCTGCATATCTTCAGAAGCTCTGAGCTACGCTGCGTTTCCTACAGTGCAAAAACTTTTAAGCAAAAAAGGCTACAAATTTGCATTAGGTGAGTCTGGTTCACTAATTCCTTTTTTGTCTAATGTACTGCCAGCTACAATTTTAGAATCTTCTAGTAGACAGCTTGGTGGTGTAAACTTTACAAATTTATTTAAGGTTGAAAATGGTCTGGATAAGATGACTTTTAATTTGTCAGTGTTTTTAAGTTTTATGAAAAATCGTAAAGTGTTTATGATTACAGCCTATCTTGGCAAATTTGGTGAAGGACTGTATCAACTTATGGGTAAAAATACTTGGATGGCTGATAACAAATTGTTATGTAAAGGATATGATATTCAGAAAGAAAGCAAGTTGCAAATTGCTATAAGTTATAGGCTTTATGGCTATTTGTCTAAGCAGGTTTATAATTGGTTAATTAGAAATGAAGAGGCTGGTATAAGGGTTAAATTTGTAAGATTGACTGCAGCAGTTAAATTTACACATTTTAGAGATATTAATAGAATTGTGCCGCTAAAAGGATATAAGCCGGCGGAAAGGACGGAGATAAAGTCGCCGCTTGGTGTTTTTATTTTCGGTGTGGTTTTGTTTGACTTTTTGTTACTAACCGTGAATATTATTATTAGGCGTGCAGAGTATGCGTCAGGTTTCAGAGCTAGTCGTATGGTTGCTTTTGTGAAACAATTTGTGTGTAGATTTAAGTGTAGATTTCAAGGATGTAGAAACTCAGGTGATAATGTTGTTTAAATTTTTGTTGAAAGTCAAAGTAAACCATAAACTTAAAATAGTGGTATGCTTTAGCATTATAGCTTTAGCTTATAGCAAACTAAACACACAAAAATAAATAAACTTGTCTGGATTTGCATATTTATTGAAAAATCGTGAGTACTCAGTACATTTTCGAAAATATAAATAAAATACATGTACTAGCTAAAACATAAGCATGGATTTTCATTTTATGTCATAAGCATTATTCTTCAAAGCATTTTGAAACTGTCATGTTCTTCCTTTTGCACGTTTTGAGTACACACTTTGGGCTCAAAACCGCTTTACTTGTCACGTTGCACTTCATGCTCAACATGTAATTGCACATGTTCGGCCACTTGGACTGGAATATTGAGTGTGTCTACAATAACCTAGCTCATAAGCAGCAGCTCAAGGCACGTGAAGATTTTAATCACATTATCCTACAATATTTCATGCGCTACGAAATGTGACTACTTGTTCACGGTGCATTGACTTAACCGAAAATCAGTGATGTAGTCATAACAATTTTTTCCTGCTTGGAAGCTTTTTACTAAGCCATGATTTATTTTACAGATATGTTTTTAGAAGATTTGTAGTTTTTGAAGTGTTCTGAATTTATTTGAATGAAGTAAAAAATCCTACAATAGTAAGTACTCAGTCTTGTCACAAATGAGGTATTTATTTCTACAGCAAGCTAGTTTTTTAAAATGGTAAAAGAAGACCGATTTTGGGATAAGCCACAGCTCCATGCAAAATATGAAGGTTTAAACCTTAAATTAAATAGAAACTGATAAAAGCGGAACGCTTCGAACACAACGTCACTTTCAATTATACCATATTTTTCCTCTTTTATGACAGAACGTTTAATGGCTTTATAAAATTGAAACACGTGAATATGTGTTGGTGCATTTCGTGACCATTGCCAAACATTATGCAACATATTGGTAGTAACAAGCAGCTTTCCAAGATACAAGATAAGACGAAAAAAAACTTGACCACAAGCCGTAAAGCCAAGGTGGAAGAACATAAATGGCTTGGCATAAGTTGGAGGTCAATACGTGTATATAATTGGAAAATGTTTCCAATTTTTTATTTCATTTCCTAAAGTCAAAATGCTTCAAATACTTTTTATACTTAGATTTTAAAAATATTATGTGCCCGGCAATTGCATGTTCTGTAAAGAAAACAAATTACTTAATTGCTTTGACCCGATTCCTGCCTCGTGTTATTGATTATTGATTAATTCGTAGGTAGCACTGACACAGGCATATTTTAAAACAGAGGTTATCACTGCGTAAGTACCTACTGGCGTTGTAATTTGCGACTGCTTCCAAATAAAATTATCCTATCAACTTTTATAAGCAGTAGATAAAATGATAATAAATATTATTCGTAGCGGTCTTCCATGTTTCCTGTTTTAATAGTAAAAAGCATATCTAATGCAAAAAGTACCCATTTTTCATAATATGGCTGTACAAAGTACTTTTAAATCCATTTTTGATAAACGATAAAAATAAAGCAAAGTTTGGTAAAGTGGTACCCAATTCCAATTGCAACACTTTGGAGAAATATTATGTAGTAATCGTTTCAATGATTGATTGATTACGATTTACCAAAAATAAATAAACGGAATAAGAAATTTGCTGTTGTAATTAGTAGTACATTGGAAATAACTGAACAATTAGTGTATCAATAAGAAAAAATATACTACACAATTTCATTGACTATCTATGTAGCCAGTATTCAAGCTGTTTCACGTACTATACGATTTTTGCGTACTATGGCTATACCACTCCGTCTTATCAAGCATACTAAAAAAGCATTAAGACTAGCAAAAACCAGCAAGTTAAAGCTTACCGTTTTATGATAAGCTAATGATGTTCATTGATAAAAAATCTTGAAAAGAATCTTTTGTTGGCTACTGGATGACCAGAGGTCATTAACTCATCCTAAGCTCCTCAACAGTCTTCTGACAGCCTTGCTGTTAATTATGTCTGTTCTGAGTAAAACTAATTAGTTTCAACTGCTGCTTCTCTTTTTTATTTGGTTTTCTTCGCAGAACTCAGTGTTTGTTGCCACCGGAAATACCGGATTTGTAGATTAGCATAATATATTTTTCGTAGCTTAACGTTTCTTTGTAAATACGTTTCATGATTTTTCTTGTACAATGATTATTCTTTGTTTTGCTTGAATACGAATTATTTTTGGGGCGTTTATGAAATATTAGGTAGTTCGAACTCTGTCTTATCTTGTCATGAAGCTTGGATAATTGCCAACTTCCGGCTTTCACTGTAAATTCGAATATTTTCATTGTTATTGAACCTGACGTTTTTGTGAACTTTGATATTTTCTTTGTTAATGGCTATGGGTCACTTCCGGTAGGAATGTGACATTCTTTGTTCATGAATTTTGGTATTTCCGGTATTCGGATATTTTTGGTGACATGAGTTCGAACTAGCCCCAGAAATTGTAGGTATATAAGCAGGAGTAAAATTAATTGTGATTATAATTGGTTTGACTCCGTTGAGGCAAACAACACTGCTCTAGAGGAGACTTGTGCACTATTCCAAGTTTTCCTATTTGATCCGTAATAAAGTATTATTCTCAGAAACGTATCTCTGATTCTTTGGGCTTTATTTCGGAAACCTGAAGAGTATCATCCCGTCATTAATTTGGCATTGGGGACTTCAGGCAAGTTTATAGTCCTGTTTCCTTACTTTGCGCAGTTTTACACCTGGGCATACGGGGGAGGGGAACGGGTGGTCCTTCGAACTTAGGACAGGGTCTGGGACAATTTGGGGTCCTGATTCTGACGCCAAAAGGCACAACATCTTTTGGTCCTTCGAACCGGATCCAGACGCTCTGGAGACACGGTTTGGAAAGGGTTATCTTGGGGGAAAATAGTGGGAAGTGAAACCTTTGTGCTCCAGACCAGTTTGGGAGGATAAGACACATAGTTCGCAATCTGAGCGTAGTTTTCTTCGTGCTCCAGACTCGAAAGAGTGGGTAAGACACAAGATTTTTGCGTTTGGAAATAGTTTGGGAATTGGGGTTCTCTGTGGAGAATCAATGATGGAAAGGGGATCTCTACGCAGAAGCATGAGGCCCAGACAACAGCCGGACAGGCTGGGTTACCAGCAGCTTGGGGTTCCACAAGAGTCAAATGTGGAACTTCCAGAGGCTCAAGGCGCCAGAAGAAACTTGGACCAAGTATTTGAGGAGCTTGCTTCCACGGGGCGCAGACAATACTCCAGGAACACACCGCTGGAACTATCAAGAATCTCCCAGCCTCAGTACTACAGTACTCCGAGCACGACATCCCGCAACACGCTGACAAGGACGGCTGTCACCTCAAAATCCAATAGTCAAATTGAGGATGACAAGCAACGTGCCGCCTCTGACGCATCGTGGAAAATGGGATCTGAGGGGTACGTAGGGGATGTGATCAGGAAGCTGGAGGAAAGTAATTTCTTAAAAGAGTTCCAGATAAGTTCCCAGCAATCAATCGAGCTGGGAACGGATAATAAAAAAGAGTTCCTGAATAACTCTCAGCAATTAATCAAGCTGGGAGTGGATAATAAAAGAATAAATAAAAAAGAGTTCCGGTTTAGCTCCCTGCAATCAATCGAGCAGGGAGAGGATAACGAGGAGGCAAGCAAGTTTCTGGACAACGAAGTGGACTTGGACGACTACGGTAGCTATGAGTCAAATAGCGAGAACGAGAGGGAGGAAGCTGCTGAGGAAAAGGGGTTTCCACGAGCCTATGTGGAAACTCACTATAGACCAACGCCAAAGCCGAGGTCACTGTGGAGGTCGGCATCTCCAGTAAAGGAGGACAGCCGGATAAGAGCCCTTGCAAATGTAGAAGCTTGGGCATTGAAAGCACCTGAGCCCAAACCAAGGGCGCGCTATGGACAAACAGCTGATAGCAAGAAGGCTGATTTTGGCTTCCAAGCTCCATTGCCAAAGCCAAGGCATGTGAGTTTTGGAAGCAGGAAGGATGATAGATCGAGCTACGAGCCAGCAAAGAAGGTGGACTTTCAAGTTCCTGATCCAAAGCCAAGAAGAACATGGTCACGGGTAACAGCACCGCCAGTGACCACAGTCAGGACAAGGACACGTCCAACCCCGCCGCCAGCAACCGGAGTGGAATCATTAGCCAGCGCAATAGTCCAAGCTCTCCAGAGCCAAAACCAACAAACGGAGAGATTTGTGGCCAGACAAAGTTCATCAAGTGCTTTGCCAATTTTCACGGGCAATCCATTGGACTGGCCACTTTTTGCGCATCACTTCCGGCAGTCAACAGAGGACTGTGGCTTCACCTCAACTCAGAATATGGCCAGACTGGAGAAGGCTCTAAAGGGGGAAGCCAGGCGGGCGGTCAGATACCTCATGATTGTTCCAACAAACACGAAAGCAGTTATGGAACGGTTGGAACAAAGATACGGGAGAGCCGAGTACGTGATTGGTGCGCTGGTGGACATAGCTCGAAAAACTCCCACTCCACGGGAGAACAAGCTATCGTCGTTCATTGACTTTTCGAACGCGATACAAAACCTGGTGACAACAGTAGAGACACTACAAGTTCCGGCCTATATGGAGAACCCACAGCTACTACAGGAATTAGTAGACAAGCTTCCAGACTCCTTCAAGATCCAGTGGGGCATGTATAGAATCAGACTTGGCAATAGACTGCCCACACTGGAACAATTTTCGGACTGGATTGCTCAAGTAGCGGAAGCAACCAGTATGGTTACCATTCCAAAGTATAGTTGGAAGGATAGGAAGGAGAAGGAGGAATCAACCTTTGTAGCTGTGGACGACAAGTCGGATTCGTCTCAATCAACCAGAACTTGTGCAGCCTGCAAAAAGGATGATCATGGACTTGCAGGCTGTGAAGACTTTAAAAAGAAGACTGTCACGGAGAGATGGGACTTCGTAAAGAAGAATGGTGTTTGCTTCCGTTGCTTGCGTAAGGGGCATGCGATCAAATTGTGCCGATCCAAAGCTACCTGCCGGGTTGACGGTTGTAATAGACGTCATCACACGCTGCTTCATGGCCCCCCACCCTCACAAGCAAAAAGTGAGCCTGCGGTGGATAAAGTGAAGGAAAAGCTAGAGCAGCTTAATGGAATGATGACGATGGATAGGCCAAGGACGGCAGTACTACTACGCATTATAGTAGTCACTGTGTATGGACCACAAGGCGCAGTAAAAGTTAACGCCTTGCTGGATGGAGCCTCCTCAGTCACCCTAATTGCAATAGAATTGGCCGAGCAATTAGGACTGCACGGAGCATTGGACCCACTCAGGATAAAATGGACAAACGGACAAGCACAGAATGACACGTCGTCCATGAAAGTTGATTGTTTTGTGGGACCTGTGGGGGAGGACCTAAAGTTCAAGCTCAAAGGAGCCAGGACCATGACGAATTTGCTGCTGCCAAGACAAAGGACGGATCTAAGGGAGATCGTGCAGCAATACCCGCACCTCCAGACTGTCAAGATGATGACCATGCCGGGGGAAAGACCACTAGTCATTATTGGTCAACCTCATGCGCATTTGATTGTCGCTCGGGACATTATTGAAAAGGACGAGGACTCGCCCATCATCACTAAAACCAAGTTGGGTTGGGTCATGCATGGTCCAGCAACTGGAGAACCGGGGGAAGAGGCAGCATTTCTTTGTCATCATGAAAGTGACGATGACATTCTTCACAATCTGGTGAAGGAAACGTTTGCTCTTGAAAGTATCGGAATCAAGACAAACGTGTGTACCCGCAGTAAGGAAGACATTGCTGCGGAAGAGAAAATGGCACAAGTGACCCGACGTGTGGACAATGGAACTCGATGGGAGACTGGGCTTCTATGGAGGAAAGAACCTGTGGAACTACCAAGTAGCAGAGACGTCGCACTTCACCGCCTCCTTAGCATAGAAAGGAAGCTAAGGAAATGGCCGGACTTGAAGGAGCAATACAAGTTGAAGATTGGCCACTACATAAAAAGCGGATACGCCAGGAAATTGAGTCCGGAGGAGCTGCAGCAGCGTAGCCCTAAAGAATGGTATCTCCCGCACTTTGATACTAGGCATCCAAACAAGCCGGGCAAGATACGCATTGTTTTTGACGCTGCTAGCAAGGCTCATGGTGTAAGCTTAAATGACTACTTGCTTACTGGACCGGACCTGCTGGTATCACTCCCGGGGATCTTGGTCAAGTTCCGGCAAAGAGAGATAGCAATTGGTGGCGACATAGCAGAAATGTTCCACCAGGTCGGGATCAAAAAGAAGATTGCCCAGCTCAACGCTTCCTCTGGAGGGACAACGAGGAAGACGAAGAACCATCCACCTACCAATTAGAGGTGATGATGTTCGGGTCGGTCTGCTCTCCTTTCTGTGCACAGTATGTGAAAAATAAAAACGCACTGGAACATGCGGAGGAGTTTCCCGAAGCAGTTAAATCAATCACCCAGAAACACTATATGGATGATTGGCTCCAGTCTCTGGACTCGGAAGGGGAAGCTATCCAGTTGGCCTTGGACGTTATGGAAGTGCACAGAAAGGGAGGATTTGAAATTGGGAAATGGACTAGTAACTCACAAAAGTTACTAAAAACATTGGGATCTGGAGACGATGCTGCAAGTAAGGACTTGGCGGAGTGGTCGGAAGTACCCACAGAACGAGCACTGGGACTACATTGGATTCCCTCAGAGGACAAGTTCACGTTCCGAGTCAACCTGGAGCGTGCTGGAAAAGGAATAGCCACGGGGGAAGTAGTTCCGACCAAGAGAATGGTGCTCCGCCTGGTCATGCTGGTATGGGATCCGCTTGGTTTCCTGGGGCATTATCTCATTAAAGCAAGGATATTGCTTCAGGACTTGTGGAAAAGTAAAATTGGATGGGATGACCAGATCACTGCAACTCAATTCAAGAAATGGAAGAGCTGGATAGCAAAACTCCCGGAGCTGTCCAGGATAAGGATCCACAGATGCTACTCCAGCGCCGCCAGTAGAAGTCCAGATGTCCAACTCCACCTTTTTGCCGACAGTAGTGAGCTTGCGAGTTGTTCTATTGCTTATCTACGCGTGGTGGAGGATGATAAGGTCATGGTCACAATGGTCATGTCTAAGACCAGAGTGGCTCCAGTCAAGCCTTGTTCGATTCCGAGACTGGAGCTAACTGCTGCTTTAGTTGCTTCACGTCTTGGAAAGTTTTTGTTAGCTGAGCTGGACATTGTTATCCATGACGTGTTCTACTGGACGGACTCAATGACAACTTTGCGGTGGATCAGATCAGATGCCAAACGGTACCAGCAATTTGTGGCAGCACGTGTCGGTGAGATCCAAGAGAACACCGAAGTACAACAATGGAGATGGGTGCCATCACAAGAGAATCCTGCGGATGATGGCACTCGCGATGGAAGAGTGGACTTGGGAGAAGATAGCCGATGGTGGAATGGACCCTCATTTTTGCAGTTACCCCCTGAGGATTGGCCGACAGAAGCAGAGCCCAGCAAACGTGACACTGAAGAGGACATGCTGGAAACCAAAAAGAGCTTTGTGGCAGTGATGGGGGAGGACTTGGAGTTTTGTTTACCTGATATCGCACGATTCTCAAAGTACATGAGATTAGTGCGAGCAACCGCTTTTGTACTGAGAATTATCGACATTTGGCAAAAGCGTGAGCTCACCAAGTTCCTCCAAATTTCCAAGTCCGAATTGCTGCTCTGTCGGAGAAGTCAGTGGGAAGGCTACCCCACTGAAATGGGATTGCTGCTTAAGGGGAGCAGTGTGCCGAAGAACAGCAGCCTGTTCCAGTTATCGCCAACACTGGATGACATGGGGGTGCTAAGATTGAAGTCAAGACTGGCCACTGCGCGGGATGAAGGATTGAGACTTCCAATTATCCTGCACCCGAAGAATAGACTGACTACCCTGCTACTGGAGTTCTATCATCAGCTCCACCACCATGCAGGATCTGGTGCGCAACGAGGTGCGCCAACGGTTTTGGATTCCGAAGCTGAGGAGTTTAGTTCGGAAAGTGGTTCGAGAGTGCCTTGTGTGCCGGAAGCGGAAAGCGAAAGGGGAAACGCCAATGATGGCAGCGTTGCCGGATGTCAAGATCCAGCCTCAGCCGCGGCCATTCTATATCTGTGGAATGGACTATTTTGGGCCGCTAGAAGTTACTATTGGGAGGAGGAGAGAGAAGCGCTATGGGGTTCTCTTTACGTGTATGAACACAAGGGCTGTTCATCCGGAGATTGCAGCTTGTCTCAGTACCGACAGCTGCATTATGGCCATTAGACGGATGTTTGCTCGCCGAGGTCAATCTTCCCAGATGTTTAGTGACAACGGGACTAACCTGCGAGGCGCGGAAAAGGAGCTGAGGCTTGCATTGGAGGAACTTGATCCAGAGAAAATTACTGGACAAATGGAGGCCAAGGGCATACAATGGTCATTCATACCACCAACAGCATCCCATATGGGGGGAAGCTGGGAGCGCTTGGTCAGGTCAGTCAAGACGACCATGTACATTATTATGAAAAGCCGAGCTCCCAAGGAGGAAGTGCTTCAGACAATCTTTGCCGAGGCTGAAGCGACGGTCAACAGTAGACCTTTGGTGGATGTTCCGGTGGACCCCGAATCGCCGGAAGCCTTGACTCCCTTCCACTTCCTCATTGGAACATCAAGCATTGGAACAGTTCCTGGGGACTTTGATTGCAAGCGTATCGACCTGGAAAAGCAATGGAGACAAGGACAGGCGCTTGCAGACTCTTTTTGGAAACGATGGGTAAGGGAGTACCTGCCGACTCTGCAAAGGAGAGCTAAGTGGCACAACAATTATCCTTCAATTCAAAAGGGTGACGTTGTTGTGGTCCTGGACGAAAGTCTAAGGAGGAATACTTGGCCACTGGGACTAATCATCAATACTTTCCCGGGGTCAGATGGCATTGTCAGAGTGGCAGAGGTCAAGACCGCAAGTGGAGTCTACAGGAGACCAGTGACGAAGCTCGGAAAACTGGAGATTCGAGCACCGGTGGCCGAGAAGAAGGATTGACTGTCATCAATCAGGGGGAAGAATGTTGCCACCGGAAATACCGGATTTGTAGATTAGCATAATATATTTTTCGTAGCTTAACGTTTCTTTGTAAATACGTTTCATGATTTTTCTTGTACAATGATTATTCTTTGTTTTGCTTGAATACGAATTATTTTTGGGGCGTTTATGAATTATTAGGTAGTTCGAACTCTGTCTTATCTTGTCATGAAGCTTGGATAATTGCCAACTTCCGGCTTTCACTGTAAATTCGAATATTTTCATTGTTATTGAACCTGACGTTTTTGTGAACTTTGATATTTTCTTTGTTAATGGCTATGGGTCACTTCCGGTAGGAATGTGACATTCTTTGTTCATGAATTTTGGTATTTCCGGTATTCGGATATTTTTGGTGACATGAGTTCGAACTAGCCCCAGAAATTGTAGGTATATAAGCAGGAGTAAAATTAATTGTGATTATAATTGGTTTGACTCCGTTGAGGCAAACAACACTGCTCTAGAGGAGACTTGTGCACTATTCCAAGTTTTCCTATTTGATCCGTAATAAAGTATTATTCTCAGAAACGTATCTCTGATTCTTTGGGCTTTATTTCGGAAACCTGAAGAGTATCATCCCGTCATTAATTTGGCATTGGGGACTTCAGGCAAGTTTATAGTCCTGTTTCCTTACTTTGCGCAGTTTTACACCTGGGCATACGGGGGAGGGGAACGGGTGGTCCTTCGAACTTAGGACAGGGTCTGGGACAATTTGGGGTCCTGATTCTGACGCCAAAAGGCACAACAGTGTTATCAACTTTTTGTCAAGAAAAATGAAATTTAAAGTTGACTAGTTTAAACTAATAGAGTTTTTAACCGGATTCTTATGAACATTCCCAGAAATATAAACGATACTGCTATACAATTCTCGCAAATTTTAACAAGTAATGACATTAATGACATGTTAATGAAGATGCTTCAGGAGTGAATTGGAAATTATTGACTATATAAAGAAAGTTTACTACGGTTTGAAATCATTCCAAATTTTACTTGTCTAGCAATCAGCTAAAATGGTTTCAAAAACTGTTCTCTTAGCCTTTGGCCTAACCTGTTTGGTTGTGGTCTTGGCTGCTCCTGTAGAAGAATATGAAACTGTACCGGTTTCGGATAATCGTGTGAGAAGAAGTGGAGGTGGCGGAGGTGGTGGAGGAGGCGGTTAGCTAAAAAACACTTCAAAATTGATTGAAAGCAAAATATTGTAAATTATTTAAATATTTTTGCTGCTTTGGTTGTTACAGGTGGCGGCGGTGGCGGAGGTGGACGCGGTAAGTAAAATTTTGGAAACTGATTGTTTGGCTTGAATGATGTTTGGAACTGTTTGCAATTAATTATTTGTTTTGTAATAGGTGGTGGTGGTGGAGGAGGCGGTTTAGGAGGAGGTGGAGGCGGTGGTGGAAGAGGAGGTGGTGGAGGCGGAGGTGGAACTGGAGGTGGTGGTGGAGGTGGAAGATTCAGACGATCTGGAGGAGGTGGGGGTGGAGGCAAGTTTATTACATTGCTAATTTTACCTTTTGAAACTTTGAGATTCTTTTAAAACTTGAGCTAAATAAATGTGTGTTTGCTTTCAGGTGGTGGCGGCGGCGGCGGAGGTGGAGGTGGCTTAGGTATGTTTTGAAATGATGTATTCTTTTGAAATATTTGATCAAGTGATATTTGGTTTAATAACTTGTGTTTGCTTTTTGTGTATTAAGGAGGAGGCGGCGGTGGTGGTGGAAGAGGTGGAGGTGGCGGTGGAGGCGGTCTTGGAGGAGGTGGCGGCGGTGGCGGACGTGGAGGTGGGGGAGGTGGTGGTGGCACTGGGGGTGGAGGTGGTGGAGGCAAATAATTCACCACATTTAAAAGTACCTATAGTTTATCGTATTGAGATTACTAATTCAATTGCCTTTATTGGAAACATAATACGGTGATAATTAGGGTAACAATATTGGTTGTATAAATCGAAAGACAAAAATACAAAGTATGGAGCAAAATTCAAAAACTGAATAAAAACGTAAAACTGCCAAACAATAGATTAAAACGCATGTTGAGTTTAGTTATTTAAAAGAAATATTTTTTATTTATATATATATTAGATAATTCCAAGAAAAAGAAACATGAAACTGTGCAGGTAAAACCATGCGTCATATAATTTTCAAGCGATAACAACATCTAACGCTTTTATTTCCATTTTAGAAACCCAATTCTACAAGATCTCTTAACCTATTCTCAAATATTTGTGTGTGTAAATATTTTTGCACTTTATTGCACGAAATACATTGCAATTTTAATTTTCCCATGTTTTCACTAAAATGTCAAATATTTATAATTTTAACGATGCTTCAAACTTAACCACCTTTCACCCATCAAAATCAATGGGCATGGACGTGTTTGGTAAACCCTTAAATTGGTTAAACCACTAATCAGAAATGTAATTGAATACTGTCACGGTTAAACGTACTTTTACAAAATTTTCAATAAGACTTGTAAGTTACTATGGGTCTGGTATAAGCGAAAATATAATTGAGTCTTTTGTTTCAGGTAAATCTGTAAATACTTAAGGTACACTAATTAGTTTATTGCATGCTTCAATGAGTGCTGGTAAACATGTACGGTGGGAATGTGGGAGAGTTGGTTTATAATGCATAATGATACAATCAACAAGACCATATTCGCTTATTCCAGGTGACCTCCACAAACCGATTATAGGTACGTTTAAAATTTATTGCAATAAATACGTCAAAATGAATTTATGGTATTTGCGCGAGATAATTGTTTATTTTGCTTTCACAAGATAATAGCGATTAAGAATTTTTGTTATATTCATTTTACCTGGTTTGACGGTGACTAGTATATGATGTAAATCTTCCAAACGTTTCGAAATACGTAAAAATACATTGGAATTTGTGCCAAATTGCGTCAATAATTAATAATTAGTATTGATTTTTATTCGAAAAGTTATAAAGTCAAAAGAGCATGTATACAAAAGGTTTGTCAGGTTATTTTATAGTCCTGTTGTTTGTTTTTTTGCTTAATCAACAAATTAGTTACAAAAACATTCGGTAGTAAAAGCCAAGGAAATATTTCCATGTTTAGGTGGCCAACATAACTGATAATGAAGACTGATAATAATTATTTTGTATAGGATAGAGTATGTCTTTTCATTTAAACCGAAAAACTTCTAGTTTTAGTGTAAAACGGATTTGGATATTCTGTTTGTGTTCTATCAGTTTATGCTACATCGTTTCAATCATCGTATCAATTGTCAAAACTCAGCTAGATCCGAAGGAGTGTACAGATTTACCAGTCATTCCGAAATATCAATTATGTATCATGAGCTTTTTGCAACGGCTTTATATAGTTTTGTCTTTGTTCGTTTTGGATTTCGGAATTGAGCCAAAAATGTATAAATAGAACAATAAGTATTGTTTTGACACAATACTTTCAAATTCATTATAACACAAATCTCCATGGCTGGGTTCATGGAATTTTATTGTTTGATATAATGTTCTTTTCTACATTAAAATAAGACACACACAGCATATATGCCAATAATTAATAATATAATAGAACCATCAAACGTAACAGAAAACTACTTACTTCTTTTAAGTCTAAACATGTATGCACAAATCTTCTTACTTTCATGTACTTTTCATTTAAAACCATTTGTGAGCATTAAATAAATATATACTGAATTGGTTTGTCCAATATTTGTTCCCTTTTGTGAACACAAGATAACACGCAGCAAACTGGAAGACTGATTTGTACTGCCCTGTACATTATATTTGTTTTCAACTTATCAAAACTTATTTTATTTTAGCAATCAATCAAGGCTATCAGAAATTTGAATTCACTCACATGCGGCATAATCGGATTTGATTTGAGTTAAGGCGTCTGTGGAGTTTGTGTTTATGCATGTGCTCTGTGCCTGTCTGTACTTATGAATTCATTTCTGATCACAAGCATTAACTATAAACACTTTTGTGAATGTGCGTCGGAATGAGCTTTAGATTTTTTGAAAAATCCTAATGTAATTCATAAGCATTTATACTTCCAGAATTGGGGTACGAAATGTTTCTTTGCTTATGAAAATGCCTTTGAAAAAAGTTGAGCTGGTCTCATCTTCATGATTCACACAGGCACATTCATAAATCGCGGAAACAAAGAAAAACAATCTTTAACTATAAATGCTAAATTCAAAAGTACAAGCTCAGGCATAAGTAGAGGCACATTTCAGTTGGAACTATAACTTCCACATGTACATTCATAAAGTACATTTATAC
Source organism: Entomobrya proxima (assembly GCA_029691765.1). Taxonomy (NCBI): domain Eukaryota; kingdom Metazoa; phylum Arthropoda; class Collembola; order Entomobryomorpha; family Entomobryidae; genus Entomobrya; species Entomobrya proxima. The sequence continues at coordinate 62,283,651 of CM056168.1, forward strand.
GAGATGCACACAGGCGCATTCATAAGTTGTAACTAAAACTGCAAATGCATAAAGCACAAGCATAAACTCTAAAAATGCGTTTCTGCATTTATGAATATTCAGTTATGGCTCAATCTCAATTAAAATATTACGAAATGTTCATGAGTAAAATACCATCTACAAATAACCGTTTACATATAAGTAAAGTAAGATAAACATGATGCTGAAGCATCCGTACATTATCACTATTATCAGTCAGTTGTAGCATGACAGGCTTGCTTGTTCTTATCTTATTTTTATTCAAGAAAAAAAGATATTGATTAGGATTTTCCACGTTTTTCCTTTTATTGTGTGCCCCCACAAAAGCTTCCATGCACATCATAACCCGTCAACTGATAATGTTGTGCACAAAACATATAATTATCTTATCACTTTTTTATCTTAGCAAATATCTGCTCTATGATATCATCATAACCCGGTTGTGGAACCATTTTTGCGCTCTGTAAGTTATAGCTCACACACAGACGAACTCGGAATTTGTAAATTCTACTGCGTAGTTGCCCGGCACTAAATATCACAAGTTTTTCGTACTTATTTCACTTGAAACTTATTTTGGACTATATCGTATTTCCCTTTTTGCTTACAATGGAGCAAAAATTAGCAGAAAAAGTTAAATGTCCCATTTGCCTTCAAGTGCCTCCAAGAGAAGTGTACCAATGCACTAACGGCCACACAATTTGCTTTGATTGCTCTGCCCGAGTTGTGGAGTGTCCCACCTGCAGAGTGAGATACGAAGCAAATAAGATTCGAAATCGTGCTCTAGAAGATATTTTGGATATCATGACATTCGATTGTGAGTTTAAGGATTTGGGATGTGACATCAAAACGCCACGAGCAGATATTTCAAATCATCTAAAGAGCTGCAAATTCAGGTATGTATTAATTTTAAAATAGACAAAAATAGATTCTGGTTCATTTTTCGTAAATTTGAAGTTAAATTTATTTTAGTGGCACCCATGTTACCCTCTGCCATTTGCTTGGCTATCAATGCGATTATATAACCTGGGCAAGAAATATTCCAGAGGCGGGTTTACATTTGATTACTTCGCATCATACTACCATATGTGAGGAGAGCAACATTCAAATACATCTCCAGGGCCCCTTTAATATTGGAGTAAACGCTAGACCAAAGTTTAGCTGGAGTCCGGTGATCATGAAGGACTACAACAGCTCACGTACCAGTATTCTTATCAAAATTGGCTGGAATGATGCTGATAACTCGCTGTACGTAACCTGTGTAAAGTTGCTGGATGACGCACAAGAAATTTTTGCACATAATAACTATACACTTGAGTTTGTGGTCTTATCTGCACACTGCATTGTGGTAAGCACATATATTCAGCAGATTGTACAAATTTTGAAAACATTTCGGTTTTTAGACACCAAACATTATCTGGAGTACCGAACCCTTTGAGCTAATGCACGCCAGCAAGGCCTTGATAAATCCGTTATTTCGAATACCGTATGACTTCTTATTGAACTACGTAAAAAACGAAATTGTTACAATATCCTGTAACATTGTTCGTAAAGGAAACCAAAATGCAAGAAATACAGCTCACAGCAAAGTGGTTATCTTGCCCAATACTGCTACTTCTAGTGCATTTCACCGTAATATTGAGACTAGGCCACAGTACACTCCAAATATTTTTGGAGTACCGCCCGCGTTTCTATTCAGGAATACGTCACAGTCTGAAGCGCCACTAATTCCAATGGATGTACATCCAAGGCCTCCACCCGAGTTTCTTTCTTTCCGGAGTCTGGTGTCAAACTCCGAAAATTTAAATAGCACCTCCAGAAATAATTTGTAAGAACTTTTTAAAAATGCATTTCAAATTACCTGAATGTGTAGTAACTTGAGTGGCAACGTTATTCAGTGCTCGACTTTACTCAAAACTTATATACTAACTACTACTAGTTGAGTCAATTAATTTGTAGCTACTATTTCAAATATTTGTACATAAATGAAAATTACTGTTAATTATAATAAAAAATTGTGGAATTTGTATTACTTAACGTATGAATTTAATTTAGTTTTCTATGTGTGTTGCATGTATTACAGGGTTGTACTGAACACTTACTATTCCACTTGAATAAATGAACTATTTTAAACATAAAAATATAGCATAACTAATGCAAAATAATTCCAGCACTTATTTTATTCTGTTTATCAACCCAGCTGAAAACATGTTTTAACAGGTATCCGTACAAGCGATAGCCCAGTGTAACTCCAAGCCCAATTTCCTCGTGTATAGTGTATATCAAAACTCTCACACTAAAGCATATTATCCGCCATTCAAATATTATTTTACATAGGCTTATACATACTTTGGCCAAACTTGCCAAGATTTTTGGCAGCCACACCAATTTTTCGGGTTTGTATAAAACCAAAAAAATATGACAAGTTAAATACTTTGTTACCAAGCTCCTTTCGTCAATAATGAGCAATATGTAAGTTACCAATTCTTCCAATACATTCCTAACCCCATTTTCAATTTGACTTTTATTAAACCTTTAGTGGTTTGCCCTTTCTTGCTCAGCGCTCTCTGAACCCAACAAAAGATTTCTCATAATCCAAACGCAGTTTCTGCCCAGAACCGCAATTTCCACTAGAACCACCGCCAGAATAACCACACACAAGGATGATTGCAGCTCTGTAGGCTCCTGAACTGTAAATCCCTCAAAAAAGTGTAAAATTTGGACATTACAATTTACGAGCGTTATTATTATGCGTTAAATAGTCATGTAACAAAACAATCGAAAATTAGGTTCCAGTCAAAGACATTAGAAAATTGCACATTTTCAACTTGTACCACTCCAATCGATAAAAAATTGCATATATGAATTTCACCAAACAAGCTTGAATCCTCTGAAATGCGTTTGAGAAGTAATTGTTACACTCGCAAACAAAGTTAACTAACAAAAGCAAAACCTGAAACACTACTAATACCAAAACTGTGACTCCAAGAGAAGACCTCAGTTCAATTTTTTGCGCGGGCGAGTAGCCCTGAATTGGAACAATTCTTGAAATATCCTTAAATTATTTTGTACTAGTACCAGTTTTTAACTTTTCAAACTTTATTCTCAATCCGAGCTCTTCCTGTTGAACAAACCAGCTGTAAATTTGTTTGGACAGGTATCCATGAAAGCGTAAACTCAGAGCAATTACCAGCTTGCTTTCCTTCTGAATATCAAATCCTTTGCAAAATATTTCATTATCCGCCATCCAAGTTTGACCTTGCATAAGTTGGTACATGCTTTCGCCAAACTCTCCAAAACTAGCTGTTACAACGACAACTTTACGATTTTTTATAAATTTTAGAAATAAAGATAAGTTGAATACTTGGTTATCAAGTTCTTCTCGAATGGTAAAAAAATTTGAAAAGTTTACACCGCCAAGATTCTGGCTAACCCGATTGATAATATCAGCTGGTAAAACTTTATACCTCGAAGAAATAAAACTAGAGGAGGGCCCCAACGCCAATTTGTATCCCATTTTTGTAAGCAATTTTTGCGCAGTGGGAAATGCTGTGAAACTCAATGCTTCGGACGAAATGCAACTTTGATATGCCAGGTTTACTATTAACATTGGTATCGCAATTGCAAAAATTATCATTTTTCGATGCTTTGTCTTGAACATAACACCAAAGACTAGCCATATTACGTCCAAACCTTTCCAAAAGTTGCATTCAATCCAACCCACCAAAATGCAAGTGAGAAAAAATACAATGTACATTTCATAAGTAACACAAGATGTAAAAGTGTATTCAAATTTTGTGGTCTCATATTTTGAAACGCATGTAATGCTTCTCAAACTACTAATTGTACGACTCATGTACAAAGAGCTTCTCAAGTTTACAAATTCATTTGGAATTTTCTGCATAACACTTTCTCCGACATGAGTTTGTAGAAACCAGTTTAGGTTGTTAGAATAGCTGGAAGAGGCTCTGAGTTGGTTTGCCATGATGGAAAAATTGAATACCGTTTGAAGCAAACCAACTTGAAAAACATCAAAGTTATCACATTTGTTTTTGACTTGCTTAATAACCTCACAACTGATTTTTTGACGGAGAAATTCCCAGCACGAGTTGTACCCATGAAGAGAAATAACAGAATATGGTGTTACATCTAAAGTACCATATCCATTTGCGTTTAGCTTTAACTTGAAAAACTGTAGAATTGCGTTTGTCGATGCGTTCCTTAATTTGTAAACGTAAAAAGGAGAAACTGGACAAAAATAACAGTATAAAAATACTCGGCTTGAATTTTCGTCAAAGAATACCAGATTTGTGTGGAAGGGTTCCACTTCAGATTTAAACAGATTGTGAAAATCTGACAATATTTGAGAATCTTGTACAAAAATGTAAAGCAGCACTTCGCTTGACGATGCGTATCCTGAGTTGTGTATGGTTTGTGTAATTTCTTCAAATGTTGATAAGTGCAGTACAAATATTAAGCAGAATTCACTATACTGCTTGTTTGAAAATCGTAAGTAACCAACGTTAATGGAAATGTTGGTTTCTTCTTCTGGTAATTGCCAAGAGAAATCCTGCGATTTGTAAAATGTGTATATGTATTTAAAATTGTCCGCGTCTGATTCGTGAAAATCTATTGGACTAGAATTTGTATTATTTGGTGAACTAAGTATGTGCAAATCACAAAGATTTTCTGGATAAGCTGGTAGCTGTACTATTGCCGCACCTATTTGCAGCAACGTTAGATAAATGGTGGCTAAGATATCCATCTTACTACATGTATTAAGAACAACACGAATCTTAAATTTAAACATGCTTCCGAAAAACTTTCAGAAATAAAACTTTTCACGTAAAGGAAATTTTAAATTATTTGTATGCTTTTGTAGCTAAATGTAGACTATCGGCTATCCAGACGTAGACTGACACCAAAAAGTACGTAGTTTCTAAATATATCTCTGACAAACATATTTTAATTTTCTAAATTGGAACCTATTCAGTACCTTACTGTATATTCATTTGTTAATTGAGAATCTTTTAATTTCATATAGTGCTTTTGATAACAACTTAAAGTTTTACTTTTATAGTGTGGGGAGAGTATGAACATCCTACTATTATATGTAAACAGTCAAGATCTTTAATAAATTTTTGGGAATTTATTTTCCTAATTAACTTTTAAAACGTGATCACAGGAAACGTTAATATGTAGTCACTAAAATTTATTATATCTGAGGGTTAAGACTTAAAAATTAATACACTTTAACAGTAAAACAGGTTCTATAATGCTTTACGCGTGAAACAAAGATCTAATAAAAATGTTAGATTGAATACGCACTAGAAAACCGTTTGTTTATGTGCCAATCCATAATATGTTAGTTTGGACTGGGTAGGCTTGTTTTTTAAAGCTATACTCTGTAAACTGTTGCTGTGTGGATACTCTCAATACCTTACTTAGTACGCAACTCTAATTCTTTCACAAAATAAAAATGTTTCAAGATCTTAAATCCTCGACGATGAAATAATTTAGGCTTTTGTAAGTGTCATCAGAGACAATGTCACTCTGTTCTGGAACTAGGAAATTATTTACAAATACTAGTTCAAACTAAGCTTTATTTTCCTTAAGCCTAATAACGTAATATACTGCTATTGTGCGCGTGTGCAATGTACATGCATAGACAAAGAACAAGCAAGGAAAACATGCATAATATCATGTTCTGCTTTCATACAATCACTAGCTGAGCAAGCAGAAGAGAGAGTTCTAAAAAACTTAGATGTAAAACCTCAACAAAGACATAGTCTCTAAATAAAGTCGTGCGGATACGCGTGACTAACACGTAATTAGGAAATAACCTTCTTTATTTTTGTTTTTTACAGACCGCTTACGTTGGCAACGACATTAAGCTATGGCTATTTATTCGTTGTTAAAACTTAGACTACAGGTTACTATGTCATGGTTGCTATGCTAGCGTTTGAATCCTATACCTATCCCTGCCACTTTCTATTTTGAATTAAGAATTACGTCCATTTTCCACTTTAATTATAATTAAATGTATTTTGTTTTGTTAATTAAAGCACAGTTTATTCAATTCAAATTTCAGTACATAATCAAAATATAGTTGAATTTCTTCTGTTAGAACTTTTATATTCCACATTCAGCAGCTTTATCCTTTTAGCCCTGACACGCATTTAATAAAACCATCCCCAATACTAACCGGGTATGATGGTGGTAGACAAACCGGTCGTTTTCCTCCTTTGAGACCTGATACGCATTTAATAAATCCATCTCCAATGCTAACTGGATAATTTGGTGGTTTACAAACTGGTCTGCTTCCCCCTTTAAGGCCTGACACGCATTTAGTAAATCCATCTCCAATGCTAACCAGGTAGGACGGTGGTAAACAGGTCGGTCTTCCTTTCCGCCCTGATCTTAAAACCGATTGACAATAATATCCACCTTCACCATCTGCAGTTGCATAAGTTCCTGGTGGACAGTCTGGTTTATCAATTCCTCCTGATCTATATCCTCCTCCTGTTTTCAAACTCCGTCCAAAAGGTCCATCACGAAGTACACATTCCCATTCGCCACTTGGTTTACGAACGGGTCGTGCCGGGGGTCGACACACGGGTGGTTTTAGATGACCTGTTGAGCACTTCCATTTCGAACTGAAAAATGACCAAACAGCTTTGGCTGGAGGTAGACACACTGGTTTTGGAGGACGAGGTGGTTCTTGTATTCCGGGTCCGCAAACTTTCAAACAAAATGAGGGGTACGGGTCTGGCTTGTTACAAGTATTGGGTCCACAGAGTCTGTCGCAATAAATATCTTGGTACATTCCTATATTCAGAAAATGAAAATAGTAAGCGGTTTCAAAAACAAAACAGAAAATATTTCTTTATCTTACCACAAGCATTAGCTTGCTGCAAAAGCAGCGTAGACACAACCAGGATTCCAATTCGAATAACTGGAGACATTTTTGGTGTGTGCATTTCACGCCAAAATCTTTTCTCAGACTAACTTCGAGAAAGATTACGCGCCAAATATATACAAGTCAATCCACTATTGTTGGAATGAATGGGTGCCGTAAATATTTTTATGGGTCGTAAGCATTTTCTTTGTGTTTTGCTAAATGACGTAGCTTCTTACCTTGACTTTGTGCAAGGTGACATGATAACGCTAGAACGACCTTGTTGAAGAGAACAGCGTAAGCCGACAATGGTGCAAATTGCATATCCAAATATCTTATCAGTAAAAAGTCAAGGACGCAGACATCATACTAGTAACAACGAACACCGACACACATTTCTAGATTTTTCCAGATAGGGGGATCTAGATTTTTCTTTTCCAATTTATGATTGCCGATTTAATGACGCTTTTAACTACATCTCTGAGTAGGTGTGAGTGAACTAATATATGACTTTTTGAATTAACATAAATACGTAAAATGTTTAGGCTGGCAACAAATATTCAAATATATGAAGTTTTAGATAGAAATGTAAGGCAATGTAATAAATTAGTTCTTTTAGTTAGGTCGTAAATTCAATATTTAATCAATAATTGAAGCTAGATTCTAAATCTATTTTTTAACTTTTTATCGAACACTGACGTAAGCCAGTTTTTATTACAAATGGGGCATTAAAACTAACTACAGGTGGATTATTTTGAGGATTTCTCTTTTATTGCTTTTAGCAAGAATAGGTTTAAAACATATTTGCGTAACTAAAAAACATTTACGGTAAATCAATTTATGAAGCTCGCTGCTAATGACCATTTTATTTTAGTTTCTGGTTTCGATGTTTTCTATTTTTCATTTTGCATACTTGATTTTGAAACACCGTAGAGTGTTCACTAAAAAGTCACCAGCGTATTGATAAGCCTTCCTAAAGACAACCTACTAGATTAAACTATATACACCTACCTACCTACCTACTAGATACACAAAATTACAAACTACAAGCACCATTTGCAATTAGAAAGAAGATTAGTGTTTGAATACTCTGAATTTGAATTTCTGACAATTTGTAAACATGACCACTGAATTGGTTCTATCTGCATTTTGTATGAACAACGCGGCTAATCGTCTAAGTACCTTTCGTTACTAGACAGAGTTTGACGCTCAAAAACAAATCTGGATATATTTCTCTTCCCATTCCATCAAACGGCAACAGTTTATACAATGTCTAATGTATGGGCTGTTTGTAGTAATCTGTGGTAAATGCGTGTGGGAATTTCTAACAACAAGAAATAGCCAGTATATAAAAATCCATCACGCAATGGTTTTTGCAGTTATTCTCCTAAACATTTTCTATTCGCTTTTTCTAGACTTGCTTTTTAAACTATATGGCAACGACTATATCAAATTTTTAAATTACCTAATGCTAACGGAACATCGTCCCGAAGGCTTCAAATACACACTTCATACTACATTAAAACTTCAAAACCAAGAATTACTGAACATTTTACGCGGAAGGTCTAGGGATTTAATTTGGTATATTTTGGTTTCCACAATTATCACATATATTGTAATGTCAATACTAGTGCCACTTGTTCTTCTGCTGTTGAAATGGGATCCAGTCTATTTGTTTTATATTGTCGTTTGCGGAAAAGTGGATAACCGGAAAACTTTATTTATCAAACTTCTGCTAATATTGGCTAGATCAACAAATATGTGGTTCTCGTTTTTGCTTTTTACTAACCTAAGGTCATCCATAATGTTTGGTTTTTATCAAATCTATCTGCAAAATATCCAATTACAACGGATTCTCTCCTCAAATTTATATGCAGGCAATATTTTGGATAATATTGCGGAGTATAAAAAATTTGCTATAGCAATATTATCGGTGGACGATTTATTTCCAACATTGCTTCAAGGATTTCTGTCATACGCATTTGTTGCCTTGGTGGTTGCTGCTAACATGATGATAATGGGAGTAAAGCAGAGCAATTTGCCTATTATCTCATTTTCGCTGTTTATTTTGCTAGTTGTGTATAGTGTTTTACACTACGCAATTAATTACTATTGCAGTTTGCAGAGTAGGTTAGAAAATTTATTAGAATGTAAATGGAGAAGGACAAGGTTACTTGTGATTTTAAATAGAAGGTATTTGCAAAAGGTAATTTTAGGTTGCAAAACTGTGGTAATAAAGGTAGGCACAATGATAGAAATGGACAAGGAAATTAGAATGAATTACTTACAAGCAACTTTAGAGTATATTATTAACTTTCAAATTGCTATTAGTCAAGATAATTAATTTTCAAAGTCAAAGTTATACAAATATAAATATACAATACATAAATATACAATTGTATATGTACGGGCGCATAGTAGTGTATGCAATGTTATTCTAGCCATACTGATTTCATGCACCCAAAACTATATAAACATATTTTTTAAATAAGACATGCTTGGATATTAACTGGACTGTATTTTTTAAAAATAAATAAATGCATAAGATACAAAAAACTACTAAGACATTTCAAAAGCAAATTAAGCATTTTTTTGCGATGTTACATTCACGATTTAATGGTAAAGCATGTATGTTGAAGAAACACAATTGTTGCTTGTTTCTGTACACACGTATTCATGTTTTGGAAAGTTGTAGGACCTTCAAAATGTACGTGCATAGTGAACAATTGGTAAAAATTAGCGGAAAATTCAATTATAGACATCTTACAAGAAAAGTTTGGTAACGCTTGTATATTTGTTATCTTATTACATTAATCTGTTTATTTGCTTGAAACACTTGGATTGAGTGACCTCGCCCACTGCCAAAACATCATCAAGCAAAGAAATGTCGAGCAGCTCTGTAAATACACGATTCGGGATAATAATCAGGTAATCTAGCAGAAGGACATTATCGCTTCTGAAATTAATATTAGCACATTTGCAGACGTAGTAGAGTGGTATAGCAACATATTCCCTAATCTGCAGTATGATCTGAACGACCAACTTTTGGGTTTGGAATATTTCAATTTTTTTGGCTTTTTAGAACTCGGATTATCTTCAAAAGGATTAATACATTCCCGTGCAACAACAATAAGTACAAGTTATGTTTGAGTTCTGTGAACAGTAGTCATATTAACAAAATGAAAATTGGCTTTTCACATTGTGATTTACTTAGAATTGAATTGCTCACATTGAAGCTGTCGTTCGTGGAACAATAAAACACTTTATTGAAACAGTGCCAATAAATACATAAATCAAGATGAAAACCTATATAAAGCAAGTGTCACTTGGGAATTATGTTAAGAAAATAATAAACTAATTGTATCAAGAAGATAATAACTCATAAAGCAAACTTACTAGTATTTATATAACAAATAAGCTAACAAATGCATTAAAAACAGTTGTGAAGGAAAGTGAATTATCATGTTCAAAAGTTTTAGTGAGGATTCAATTTTAAAATTGTATAATTAAGGTACGAATATCACGACCATGGCTAGAATTCAATATTTTTTATTGTAGACGCAACGTTTCATTTTTGATAAGGCGTGTACCTAATTACCAATTCTAAAGACAGCTTCCCAAATTTCCTAACCGTTTGATCTTAGCAAAGTAAAAGTACTGATTTTTTTCAATAATTCAAATTTTAATGCAAAATTGTTTTCCTTCAGCGGTTGTTTTTTTGTTTTAAAAAGTTTTTAACTTTAAACTTAATCTGGTTTCTAGTAATACCAAACAACAATTTTAGATAAACCATGTACATAATATTTACTTATACTAGTTGTATTTGAAGATTCTAACATAGATGTGGAGAAAAGTAATTAGGAAATGTCCAAAAAAGCATATTTTAAATTAAAAAGTTCCCAAAACTTGATACTTTATCAATATTTTTGTCAAGTTAAACAAAAAAAGATTATCTGTCCACGCGCGGATTAATATCTTTTGCCAGCTTACCTAAAGGAATGTTGGCAGTAGGCCTGAAAACTTCCTTTTGTCACGTTGAATTTAAATGCGAGTTTGAAAGTCACATTGAACCAAAACGAGAATATTATGGGGCTCGATGATACAAAAAACCAAGACCATTTTTGTTTCACGAAATATTCTAAACCCAAAGGTTATCCCGGTTCACTACTTTCAAAGTTTGCCTTGATTAGACGGTGTTTGGGAGTACGAAACGCTAAAACCTTCACCACAACCCCAACCATTAACTTGCCACGAAGGAATAGCCAAATTGGGGACAATGATGACTAACTAGGTAATTAATTGACCCGGACAGAGACACGGAAGTTTACTTTTAACAAACTTCGTCACCTTTTTTTAGCGACAAACTTTTACTTTACTTTTACAAATTTCTCAAGAAAACTAACAGAGTTTACTAAAAAGAGCTACCTACTCTGACCAAGCCTAGAGACCAACGCTGAGCCGATGCTCACAGCTCGCCTGCTCATACCACACTGACTGTTTCTACATACTAAAGAACGTAGCTTTTCTTCTCGTGACGGCGACTGAGTTCGAAGTCTCTCCCCTACACGCCATACTCTCCGCAGCTCTTGAGCCTCTGGCCAATCAGAGCGCTTGTCAAAGCTTCTGGAATTTTCCTGTTCTCTCTTTCCTCTCTTTTTCTTACTTTGTTCATCGACAGCATTGAAGTTAACTCTTTCAGTCATAGTCAACTCAAGAAAATGACAACTGAATTGGTTCTATCCGCATTCTGTATAAACAACACAGCCAACAGCTTGTGCCCCTTCCAGTACTGGGCCAAAGGACCTTATTCAAGTTCTTACTAGCCTGGGACCCTATCTTTGTATCTCAACTACACGTCCCATGGTTAAAGTAATAGCTCGTTTGAAAGAGCAACTTAAGTACTATTAAATGCCAGTCCGCTTTTGTCCATATTCGGGTGCGCATTGACCGATTTTTGCAAAAGCAATTCGCAAAAATCTGCTTAGGGCTACAACCCAGGTACAACAATTATATATTGCTTGACAACCACAACTTCAGTGGTTACAAATGAAAGTTCATTTGAACGACCAAGTCAAGTACTCTTGCACTGCAGTCCGGTTTTGTTCAGATTTAAGTGCGCATGGTACGAAAAATTGATTTATAAATTACGAGATGGTCCCAGCTTAGTGAGAACTTGAATATCGACGAATGGGAAGCAACCGGACGTAAGTTCCCTCTGATCGCCAAGGGGAAAAGGACGTAACTGACTCTTGCATGAAAAAGCAAAAGGGCGTATGTGACCGCGACGCATTTTTGAATAGCGGAGAAAAATTCAACTGTCGCATTCTACCTAACAAATTTGCTAATTTTTGTAAATCCAGCAAAACTCTGCCAGCAGCTTTAATTATTAAAGTAATTAAGTTCTCGTAAAAGCAAACTTTTTATTTTATGTTTTGACAAAAAACTAAGCGAAAATCAGTAGTTTTCTCTAGTTTAAATTAAAATCAACTCTGCTTGTCTCTGTAGCACATGTAGGTCCTCTACTTTGCGCTGCCGCCCAAATATTGTAGCAGCAACTTTTTGGTATGCTTGAGGCATCAAAATGATCGTCAAGCATTGGAGAATTTATTGGAATACTATTCTCATTTTACCCCAAATATGCAGTTACGTCCTTTTGTTTTTTCATGCAAGAGTCAGTTACGTCCTTTTCCCCTTGGCGATCAGAGGGAACTTACGTCCGGTTGCTTCCCATTCGTCGATATTGCCTTTTGATCCCGAAAATCAAATCTGGATATATTTTCCTTTTAATTCAAAGAAAAAATACGAGTTTGTTTTGCAACACCTATTTACTTTGCTGATAATAATTTCCTGTGGAATATGCATGTATGAGTTTCTACAAGCCAAACATAGTAACCTGATTAAAACTCATCATGTGATGTTTTTTGGAGTAATTTTAATAAACATTCAGTGGTCATTTTTTCTAGATTATATTTTTAATATATTTGGCGACGAGTGTTTTAAGTTGATGAATTATTTAATGATCACGGAAACACGTTCAGTGGGATTCCAGTATACATTTCTGGGTGCACTTAAGCTTCAGAATAATGAGTTAAGAAATATATTGTGTGGATGTTGCCGTGACATTACTGGATACATTCTTCTTTCTTCAGTTATTTCATACACTTTAATGTCGATTCTAGTGCCGCTGAATATTGTCCTTTTAAAATGGGATCCAATCTACTTGTGTTATATTGTCGTAAGCAAACACTTAACATTTCGGGGAAGTTTTGTAACGCAAATACTTTTAGCAGGGGCAAGATGCACAATTATTGTACTTTCGTTTACCCTATTTGCAAACTTAAGATCATCCTTACTTTTTGGCGTTCACCAAGTACAGCTCCTTAACAGTCGTTTAAAACGGATTACTTCTATGAAGCTGAATTCTAGTGCCAGTATTTTAAAATGCCAGCGGTGAAGTTTTTACTGCAAGATTGTTACGACAACCTGCGTTTATAGTTCGATGAACTTTCCATTTAAAGGGATTAGCTTCAGAGAACGAATTAAAGTTGAGTATTTCAAATTTTATATTAGCTTAGCTTTATGGAAGTTTCACTATGCATTTAATGTTATGTTTTATGTTTATGAAAGTTTTGTTACAGCACATATCATTTAAGATAATACAAAACGTTTTACAAGGTTTCATGACTAAAATGCAATCCAGGAATGAAGGTTTACCTTCATAAAGTCAGATAAACTGCATGCTAAGTCATAAAAATATTGTCAATCAGTTTAAGTACGACAAGCTTACATGTTTTTATCTCAATTTTAACTCCACAGGTAAAGATAACGATTTGAATTTCCCCGTTTTTCTTTTATTACGTATACTAGAAAAAGGATGCAAGTGCATTATAAATTCGCGCAATACCTATCCACAACAAAGTTGTGCAGATATTGCTCTGCACAAGATATACAGTTATCTTATCGCTCGCATTTTATCTCAGCAAATACTTCTCTATGATTTCATCATATTCTGATTTGGAAACCATTATCTTATATGTAATTTATATTGCTCTTTCAGACAGTCACTGTGAGTTCGTGGTTTCCACTGCGTAGTTGGACGGTCCTAAATACGTAAAACAATTCTTACTTTTTCTCTAAAAAGTTATTTTCAGCACTTACATAATTATTAAATCATTTTACGTTTGCTTAAAATGGAGCACAAACTAGCAGAAAAAGTAAAATGTCCCATTTGCCTACAAGTACCTCCTAAAGAGGTTTACCAATGCATTAACGGCCATACAATTTGCTTTGATTGTTCTGCTCGAGTTGTGAAATGCCCAACTTGCAGAGTGAAATACGGAAGAAATAAGATTCGAAACCGAGCACTGGAGGATATTTTGGATATTATGACGTTTGACTGTGAACTCAAGGAGTTTGGATGCGATGTCAAAACTACAAGATCAGATATTTCAAATCATCTGAAAAGCTGCAAATTTGGGTAACTGCTACAGTTAAGATTGAACCCAACCAATTAATTTTTAAATTCCAAATTCCATTTCAGTGGCACCAACGTCAACCTTTGCCGGCTGCTCGGTTATCAGTGCGATTATATAACCTGGGCAAGGAATATTCCTGAAGCGGGTCTACATTTGATCACATCACACCACACTACCATTTGTGACGAGAACAACATTCAAATACAACTGCAGGGTCCCTTTAGTTCTCGTGTAAATGCTAGACCAAAGTTCGGCTGGAGTCCGGTTATCATGAAAGATTATAACGGGTCACGTAGCAGTGTGCTGATTAGAATTGGTTTCAATGACACTGATAGCTCATTATACGTGACGTGTGTAAAGTTGCTGGATGACGCACAGAAAACCGAAGCCCACAATAACTATACACTTGAGTTTGTGGTAGTGTCGGCAGACAGTAGTATGGTAAGCATATTATGCATACATAGTTTCAGCAGGTCGGACAATTGAATGAATGTATTTCCGTTTTTGTAGACGCCAAATATTGTCTGGAGCACTGAACCCTTTGAGCTGAAGCATGCTACCAAGGCATTGAAAAACCAATTATTCCGAATACCTTACGAGTTTTTATTAAACTATGTGAAAAACGATACTGTTAGAATATGTTGTAATGTCATTCGTAAAAGAGCTACAACAGCAACCAATATTTTGCAAAACAGAATTGTTATCTTGCCCAACACTGCAAATATTGAAACCCGGTTCAACGATGGCGCTTTCTTGAATATCCAGAGTCATTATGTGCCGGAAAATACTACAAATTACGTGATGGCGGTAGATTCTGGTTCCGATTCAGATCTTATTTTTGACTTTCGCCGTCATTATGGGGCGGAAAATGAAGATAACTTGATGCCCGAGTTTCCCTATCGCGATTCGGATTCAGATTTTTAATACATGCAAACTTACTTAACTAAAATCATTTGAATTGTAGATTTTAAAGCATTTTCCAAGCAATGTTATAATTACAGCTTGAATTTTAATCATAACTTTAAAAAATCCTTCTTGCCTTAGTTAGTAATAGTTTTTTGTTACATATACTAATCAATGACAGTTATTGTAAAATTGCGTTCAAACCACTAAATAAGTTGGAAAAGCAATAACTAGCATAAAAGCTTAACAAACTAACGTTTGCCTGTGTTGCTTAGTTGAAAATAATTCGAATTTTACTATGACCTTCATCACTACGAGTGATTGCAAAATTTTGAGAAAAAGTCCACCACTTCGGGTAGATTTTAAGCGTCTGCAACTTTACTAGATTTTAACAAATCTAATGCTATCAAAAAATCTGAAGACAATAAAGTGCACATGAGACACCAGAAATTTAGTAGGCTAGGAGATTTGATGACGACGTGTATCAGCAGGGCTTAAGTGTCAGTCTGAATCTATGCTTGTGATCAAACTATTCAATTTTATTTAAAAATATAAATTGTCTCAATTTGTTTTACTGTTTAAACATTTCTAAGAAAATCAATGCAAATAGTAGTCAATGAATTTGTAAATAATTGGCAAACAATGCACACTTAAAAAATCAATTAAATTTAATGTATTTATATCAAATATTGATGTTAGTATGTACAAAAGTCATAGTTATAGACATGCGTCTACGAGCAAAGCTAATATGTATATGTATGTTGTTGTTAATATAGATGTAATATTTGATAATGCGGGATGGTCCGCTGGATCTTCGGTATTTGGAAAATTTTATAATCGTAAAATAGTCGATAGAAGTTCATATGCTGTAACATTACTTGAATCAATAAAGACATGATGCATTTTTAACGGTGATTGTTTTTTGCAACCCCACGAATGTTTTCTGTGAACAGCTTCATGTAGTTAGTAGGTCATCATCTAGGTGATGACCCTGATGGTATGGAGGTAGCGAAACATAATTGAAAGTTGGACGAGTCCAACGGATGAAGTCCGACTTAAATTATGTGAGCTACTGACATACCTGAAGGGTCATCTCCCTCCCAACAGTGGAAATTTCCCTCCGCTTTTTTGTAGCCTTCGTGAGGTTGCATCTTTGAAGGACTGAGGATGAAGAGGACTGGACAGCAAGGAGTAGAAGCAGAGCAATGGATTTTTGAATTTAGCTGTGCTTTGAAAATGTGGCAGAATACCCCTGGTACCTATAGAGGAGCTTCATGTAGTTAGTAGGTCATCATCTAGGTGATGACCCTTCAGGTATGTCAGTAGCTCACATAATTTAAGTCGGACTTCATCCGTTGGACTCGTCCAACTTTCAATTATAACTGCAATTTTTATCACAAGTGGTATTACGAACCCGGTTTCAACTTTTTTGATGAATGCAACTTCCAACAGTCATAATCCAAGAAAAGTTTCGAAAAAATATGAATCTAGCAAAATTTCGGTATGTTACGTAATTTTTATGACAGTTTGGTACCTAAAGGTACCTTTGCATTTTTTGGTAATATGACGACATTTCGGGGTTAGATTGCAACTATTAACGACTTTAGATAGCTTTTAGGTTAATAACGAGTAAAAACTAATGCAAAATACAACTATGGTATTTAGGTTTTTGTTGATAGTGCACCACTCCATGTGCCGACCACTGCTTGGACTGTCATATAAATTATGTATGAATTAACATAAATACGTAAAATGTTTATGATGGTAATAAATATTCAATTATCTGAGTTTCTAGACAGAAATGTAAGGCAATGTAAATGAGTTATTTCTTGTATTTAGTTATGTCGTAAATTCAATATTTAATCAATAATTAAAGCTAGATTCTAAATCTGTTTTTCGACTTATTATCGAGCACTGACGTAAGCCAGTTTTTATTACGAAAGCAGTCACTAAAATAAATATTTATTACAGGTGAACTATTTTGAGGTATTCTGTTATTTTGTATTTAGCAAGAATAGATTCTAAACATATTTGCGTAACTATAAAACCATTTATGGTAAATCAATTTATGTTGCTCGCTGCTAAACACCATATCAACAAGAAACTGCTTATAGTTTTTGCTGGTTAGTCTTCAGAGAATAAAGTAAACACCGACATGCGAATACACTTCAATGATAATAATTCTTTTGCAGGAGCAGCGAGCTAACAAGCATAACGGGCTTATTATTAGAACGTTTCAAATAATTTTTGATATTTTTAGTATCATATTTTGCTGTTTTTACTTTACTTGTTTTCCTAGTTGAATGTTCACTAGTCAGCAAATATTTTTAGTACCATATTTTGCTGTTTTTACTTTACTTGTTTTCCTCGTTGAATGTTCAGTAGTCAGCAACGTTGTAGTAGCTATTCCTAAAGACACAATCTAATAGATTGCAAAACTAAAAACAACAAGCACCATTTGCAACTGGTAACCAAATTCGTGCTAGGGCTCTGTACATTCTAGTTTCAGAAAATTTACAAACATGACAACTTAGTTGGTTCTATCTGCATTCTGTATGACAATGCAGCTAATCGTCTAAGTACCTTTCGCTACTGGACAGAGTTTGACGCTCAGCACTTAGTCTGGATATATTTCCCCTCCAGTTCTATGAAAAGGCACCAGTTTATATTACAAACTCTAATTTACGGGCTGTTTGTAGTACTCTGTGGTAAATGCGTGTGGGAATTTCTAACAGCAAGAAATAGCCAGTATATCAAAATCCATCACGTAATGGTTTTTGCAGTTATTCTCCTAAACATTTTCTATTCGCTTTTTCTAGACTTGCTTTTTAAACTATATGGCAACGATTATACCAAATTTTTAAATTACCTAATGCTAACGGAACACCGTCCCGAAGGGTTCAAATACACACTTCATAGTACATTAAAACTTCAAAACCAAGAATTACTGAACATTTTACGCGGAAGGTCTAGGGATTTTATTGGGTATATTTTGGTTTCCACAATTATCACATATATTGTAATGTCAATACTAGTGCCACTGGTTCTTCTGCTGTTGAAATGGGATCCAGTCTATTTGTTTCATATTGTTGTATGCAGAAAAACGGAAAACCGGGAAAATATTATTTTTCAAAATTGTGCTAATATTAGCTAAATCAACAATTATTTGGTTTTCGTTTTTACTTTTTACTAACCTAAGGTCATCCATAATGTTTGGATTTTATCAAATATATCTGCTAAATATCCAATTACAACGGATTTTGTCCATGAATTTAAATGCAGGCAATATTATGGAAAATTTTGCGGAATATAAGAAACTTGCAATAGCAATTTTATCTGATGCATCAACTTGATGCATTGCCACCAGGGCTGCTCTCCTTTGTGTAAATAGGATTTTATGCCGGGGATTTTGGTAACCGGACGCGTGCCCTCAGCCGAAATGTTTATAGCCCTTTAGCCCCCTGCCCCTAGCCCAGCCCCTTGCCCTTAGTCGCAGTATTCATAGCTTCCGAGCTGGGGGCTGGGGGCTATAAATATTTCGGCTGGGGGACGCGGCCGCCTTCCAAAATCCCATGTATAAAATTGCATTTAACCACAAAGGAGAGCAGCTCTGATTGCCAGTCACTCAATGCAAATATTTCCAGCAAACAAACAGGTTAATGTAATAAGATGACATCGTGAAAGCGCTATCAATGTTTTCTTGAAAGCTGCTAATAAGTTTAAGGGTTTGCATGTGATATGCAGAAATTGTCCATGTTCCATGTATCTTTTAGGTTTTATAACTTAATTTGACATCAATTCTGTGTGGTCCAACACGACAATTTGTGTTTCCAATACACGTGGTTTATTCTGAGACTGGGAAAACCGTGTATGCAACAATCGCTTTAATAGTGTGGTATTTAATTTTTTAATAGCATTTTACCATTTTATTCAGATATACATCATTTACATATTCAAGTTATTTTGCAAGCATGGCATACTTAAAAATTAACTTTAATTGCACTTCTACAAGTTTACCAGCATCAATTAATTAACTTGACTTAGAGCAATCTGAAAGTTTATTATGTACTCTAAAGTAGCTTGCAAGTAATTCATTCTTATTTCCTTGTCCATTTTCAGCATGGATCCTACTTTCAATATAATAATTCTACACCCACGAATTACCTTCAGTAAACCCATTCGATTTAAAGCTACACAAAGTCTTGTCCTTCTCAATTTAAACTTAGTTAAATATTCCAAATTCTTTTGTAAATTGCAACAATAATCAAATAAGTATTGCAGCACTGTAAACACAATTATTAGCACAAATGCGGAAAATGCAACAATTTGCACGTTGTTTACCTTTACTCCTAATATTAGCATGTTTGTTGAAATCACCAAGGATATAAAAACGTATGACAGAAATCCTTGAAACATTGTTTGAATCAGATCGCTTATAGAAGCAATTGCTATTGCAAGCTTTTTGTATTCTGAAATGCATTTTGAAATACTTGTAATGGAATTCAGTTTCATAGAAGTTATCCGTTTTAAACGACTGTTAAGTAACTGTACTTGGTGAACGCCAAACAATAGCGATGATCTCAAGTTTGCAAATAGGGTAAACGAAAATACAAAAATTGTGCATCTGGCACCTATTAAGATTATTTGCGTTGCAAAATTTTCCCCCTATGTAAAGTGTTTGCTTACAACAATATAACACAAGTAGATTGGATCCCATTTTAAAAGTAGAATATTCAGCGGAACTAGTATAGACATTAAAGTGTATGAGATAACTGAAGAAAGAAGAATGTACCCAGTCAGGTCACGGCAACACCCACGCAATACATTTTTCAACTCATAATTTTGAAGCTTAAGTGCTTTCATAAAGCTGTACTGGAATCCCACGGAACGATTTTCGGTGAACATTAGGTAATTCATCTATTTGAAACACTCGTCGCCATATATATTAAAAATATGATCTAGAAAAAACGACAGTAAATGGAACATGGCGGAAATATTTTTACATTTCGCGGATTTCCACGCGTGGAACTCTGCCATCCCTCCGAAAAAACGTGGAACTCCGCAAACCCCGAAAAAAGTACGTCACGGGTGCCCTGGCTTGGCGTGGAGTAGGACATGTAGCATTTTTCGTGTCTACGTACACGTACATGTCACTTTTCTCCCAAAAATAATATGCCTGTTGGCAAGCATCTAACTTAACATCCTGTACTCGCTCTAATGCTAAGCCTCATCTAAAAAAGTTGATCGTACCATGGTAAGTGGTAACTTACGAAAAGGAACAATGTAATACACCACAACAAGTAAACAGAAAATTCAATTTTTGTGTGTACATGCCTTTTCTCCAAAAATACTATCTATACCTCATGCTCAATAATATTGTGTTCTCGATTATGACAAAATATTCAAAGTATATATTATGCAGATGTCATCTAAAAAATTTAACAAACTCGCACAAAGTCTCATTTAAAAAATAGATGTGGTAGAAGTGGTAACTTGTAAAATAAAAAAACTATCTGCACACCTAAATTCATGACATGTGTGCTGGAAAATTGGCCTACCATCTGCTACTTTGAAACTTTGATACTTTTTCAAGAATCAACATTTAGTCTAGTTTTGGCATCCAAGCAGAAAACAACAAAAATGGCAAGACAAATTCAAAGAGTTCAAGTGAGTTACCAAGATTATAACTCACATCGCGTGTATAGTTTCAAGTTAAAAGTGGAACGCTTTCATTTGAAACCAAACATTCCAGCAGAAATCCGACAAATAATAGAGACTTGTAGGGCAAGTGAAACTAAAGATTTGAAATATCATTGCGATCTCTACATTGAGTACCATTTTGGCAAAGATGAGTACGTGAGCGAGCAATATTATTATTTGAGAGTGTATGTGTTTTCTGTGCTGTTAAAACGACCAGTCTTTTATTCGGACATTGGTTACAAACAGCAACTTTTTCAGAAACTGTGTCCCGTTCCCATCAGGGAAAATTTGAATCCTGTGCTCAAGGAATACAGTGTCAACAATGGAAATATTGTGGCTGCCAAGCCGTTTCATCGCAACATCAACGCGATAGAGTTTCTTGTGTGCAACGCAAAATATATTCGATTTTGTCCAACAATCTTTTTGGTACGAATTGCATTGGAAAAGCTAAAGATGAACTCTGGCTCAATTCTGCTAACTGCAGTGGCACAACTTGATAATGGAGAGAACCAAAAGCTGGTTTTTTCTTTTGACGGTTGCCCAAGTCATTACAATGCAGGGAAGATTCAAAGCATCCTCGTCAAAATCAACAATGGAGTTGCAGATATTTTAATGCAGCGGAGCCCAGACGATGCTGACGACTACACTGAGGATAACTACCTCCAGCAACCGCAACTCTACAGAAAACTGGTTTCAACAGGATTAATTCAACATGTTTGTAATAACAACTGAGTGGTGAGTTTCAACATGTTCTGTCTATGTACAAATTTTAACAATTTTTTCTTCATCTTCTAACGCTGAATCTTGTTTTGCAGGATGAGCAGATGGGAACCGTGAATTGCTGTGTGGATAAAACATTAACAGTTTCTACATTTTCAATAATACTTTGGGTTACACTTTTAATGGTGGTGGATAATGTTTGTAAAACTTGAAAAATAAATAAATTTTAATCGACAGACAAATGTTTTGTTGTATTCTCTTTATAATATTCACATGGCCGGGGAAATCTTTTTTATATTGCATAATGTGTCCGTCGTGTACATCCTCACACCACAACTGACTTGCCATAGAAAAACATAGTCTTTTGGTTGTCGCACATCATCATCAAACAATAAAAAGATTGGACCGGGCCAGATTCGAACTGGCGACCACGTACTCCCAAGGCACGTATCATTACCGCTAGACTACCGATCCATTCCTACAAGACTAGCCACAAATAAAAGGTATAAATACAGCTACCATTTGCAGCACCTGGCATATTTGTTTTAGCACTTGATCTATAAACAACAAAATGGCGGTTTACGGACCAGTCGACTTGAGATTAAAGCATGGCTCAAATACCAGAATCGTTGGAATGAGCTCTTGTGGAAAAAGTTGGCTAGCATTGAGTATCGCACTTCATAGAAATTGCGTATATAACCAAAACATTGAAAAGTGTGTCTACGTTTATAATCAGTACCAAAAAAAGTTTGACGAAGTTAAAAAACTAGACAAGAATATAATTTTTACAAACGATTTGGATGAATTGGAACAATATATTGCGTCTGGAAAGAGTTTGCTTGTAATTTTTGACGATTTTTTGCTGCAAATGTGCTCAGACTTGAATGAGTATTTAACCTCATTCTTTCTTCAGCGCAGTCATCATCAAAATCTCAACACAACCATTCTCCAACAAGTCCTCTACTGTAAGAACGGACGTACTTTGAATCTGAATTCCCATTACACTATTCTTTTCAAGCAAACGACAGACAACAAGCAAATTTATTACCTTGGGCAGCAAATGATGCCAGAAAATACAAAGTTTTTGTACAGGGCATACCAGCTTGCAGTCCAAGATCAATTGTACTCTTACATTTTGATTGATTGTCACCCAGCAACCCCAGATTATGCGAGATTTAGGAATTCAGTCTTTTGAAATTCAGATACAGTATTTTTTCTACCAACAAAATGAAGCGAGTTTCTTTTGCAAAAACAGTTTTGGTAATTTACATTCCAGAAGACCCAGAGTGGAAAGAGTATAGAAAGGACACGTGGAAGCATATTGTTGCAGACCGTTACCGTTTAAAGAAGAGATTCTGGGTCCAGTTTTGAAAAGGAAACATGGATGTTATTGCAGTACACTATGAGTTTTTGTTAAAACTCACTGCAGCAACACAAAAGAAGCAAACCAAAATTATAAACAAGGCTACTCCGGGACAAATTCACGCTGTTGTTGAATGTGTAAAGCTGTGTACAACAAATCGCGTGCCCGGAATAAGCAATATAAGAGGCAAAATTCGCTGGTGACGCGCAGTTTATCTTTTGAAGCGAAACAGATCACTTCTAAAACCAGCGCTCCTGGCAGTTTTATGCGGAGTAATTAGAGAAGCTATACGTTTTCTGTACCACATGACATGATGTCTGTACAAAAATATTATCTCGTACCACAAGAATTGTACGAAAAACTTACCACATCAGCACCAAAGCTACAAGAACAATTGAGCAGTCTACCTCCTGTAGCGAGGCAAAAGGCCAGGCCATTGGCAAAATATCTACTTGGCCTGGTCAATTTTGACGAGTTTGGTCAAACAAAAGAGTATAAACAAAACATTTTTGACTACATCAACTATAGTATCAGAGGAAAAGTTTTACCAATTGACTGGGAACCTTTTGTTCCACTATTGATTGAAGCACCAAAAGATTTGTTTTGTGAAAAAGTAAAAAGTGATATCAAAATTGCGAAGCGAGATGGAAAGTAAATATGTGCAAAGGGCTTGGGTAAATTATTCCCAGCCTGGTGCGCTAAGGGCACTACATGGCTTTGCTAAGGCTAGAAACTGGAAATCGGATGAAAAATTGGACAAGAAATTGTCCAATATTGAAGCGTACTCTATTCACAGGCCAGCAAGACAAGTTTATCCTATAAGATCAATGGTTGTGTCAGAGCCAAGACAAAACTTTTGTGCCGATTTGATTGACATGCAAGCGTATTCCAGACAAAATGCTGGGTTCTCTTGGATACTAGTCTGTATGGATTCATTTACAAAAGAGGCTTTTGTTGAAAAGGTTAAACGAAAAACAACAAGTGAAGTGGCACAGGCCTTTGAAAGAATAATTAACCGTGCCAAAAAGCCGCCAAAAGCCAACTTTACAGATTCTGGTTTAGAATTTTTGGGATCTAGCTACCAAAACGTTTTAAAAAAGTACAATATACACCATTATGTATCAAAGACCAAGAGAAAAAGTTTTTTCTGTGAGCGTCTGATAAAAACTCTAAAGGGATCTATTTTCAAATTCTTTTCTCAAAACAAAACCCATAGATGGATCGACATTTTGGATTCAATTGTCAGCTCGTACAACAAAACTCGACATTCCGGCACGCTTTTCAAACCAATTGAAATTAAACCAAAGGATTATGGAGAGGTATTTGGAAATTTGTATCGACGACAAGTTGATACAATGATAAAGAATAGATTGGTTGCCCCCAAATCAAAGTTTCAAATTAACGATCGAGTGAGGATTGCAAAAAATAGACTAACTTTTCAAAAAGGGTACCATCAATCGTTTAGTTCAGAGATTTTTCTTGTGAGCGAAATCAATTATGATGCTCCAATAGTTACCTATAAATTGAAAACTCTTGACGGACTACCCGTCAGTTCTACTTTTGTTACTGAAGAGTTAGGTTATGCCGATCAAAATGGATAGACCATTTACTTGCACTGTCCAGTCTAACCTCTGTCTGGACACTTTTCCTTACAACCGCAACTTTGACTTTTCAAATACCTTGCCAACCGAAGTAAATGTGAATAATTATGAAGTTGCCCTCCTGAGTCTCTGCTATGTTGACCAAGACACTGCAGAAGCTACAAACGAAGCAGCCCCAGCAGGAGACGAGCCCTTGGTAGTCCCAGACCCAGGAGATGAGCCACAAGAATCAAAATTTTTTAAACGGTCAGAAGATGCAGAAATTGTGGCACAAAAAACAATACTTTCCTATACAGAAATCACCAAGACACAAGAAATGCTGAATCGAGTTGAAAATTTCATTTCTGTAATGAACACTACCCTAAAAGATTCCAATATTGAAGCAGAATTTACAATTGAAATTAGCAAATCAGAGCTGTTGGCCAAAATTCTCACATACGTAACCCTCGATTTTAAAAATACGGATGGATTCCTTTTTGAATTTTCCCCGGAATTGCAGCAAATGCTTGGATTTTCCAGGCGCACATTTCCTTTTGGGACATTTAAATCAAACTTGGAAGTAGATATTCCGACATTTCAAAAATGGGAAAATGGGAAAGTGGGTGGTATTACAATTTACAAGCACTTGAAACAAGTAATTACAATTACGCTTCCACAATTGGACGAAAATGTCCATGTTGAAACACTGGTCAATAGTATGGTTCTTGAACTTCACAAGGCAGGTTACAATGCAATATCAATTGTTGTTGACGACCAAACAGATTCAATGTCTTGGGAAATACCCACGCATCAAAAACTTTTGCTGTCAGACTTTTTGAATCAGTACCTTGATTTTCCAAAAGACATGTGGCTGCGTGGCCAACAAAGCCATACACTCCCACCAAGTGTTTTTACAATGGAAGAAGAAGATGTACTTGAAGATCCAGACGTCAAAAAGCCATACGTTCCAAGCAACAAAGTTTTGGTTTGTACAGACTTGATTGACGAACAATATTATGCTGGGAAAAAGTATCCTGTTCTTGCCATGTTTGATCGCAAATCAAAAAACACAAACATGTTGCAAAACTCTCACCCAATCTATTTTCCTATAAAAATGCCAAATGTTTATCGTATTCGCATTAGTTTGATTCTAGACACTGGAGAATACGCACCATTTTCAGAACAGCCAACAGTAGCCGTGCTACATTTCAGACCCAAAAATGGGTATCAAATGCAATGAATGAGATTGTTTTCTTGTTCCACCCTCACCACCATCAGATTTGATTCCGTTTCAGGCAGAAGTAAAGAGGAATACCAAAAGTATAAAAGCCAAACGGAAAGTGAAAAAGGTACCTCTTGACACTGTCAATCTTTGAAAAGGAAATATTGGATTTTTAAGAAAAGCTGAAATTTTTACAAAATTCCTCATGAGAAATTTGGCCCTTTGGAAAAACTCACAAGTGTCAATGGATATCTCACTGAAAGTTTGGAAATGCGCTGCTTTTTTGCAAGAAAACATCAGATCCGAGTTGCGACAAGCGCTGCCGTTTCTCAATCAAGGTTAACTTGTACTGCTGGAGACGCCTCTTCATCCAGTCCTAATCTCTGTTTCTTTATTCGTTGCAACCTACCATTCGCACGTCCCTTCTCCTCTGACAATAATAGCACCTTAAACCCGAATTCTTCAATCTGTTTTAAGCACAAGTTGAGCTTTCTTGGATCCAGGCCGGATCTTTCTTCCACAACTAGACAATATTACTCTTCTTTCTTTTGCAGGCACAGAATTGTTAGTTGCTTCGGAAAATGTGAGAATTTCACATTCTGATTTGAGTTCCATTGCCAATTACATTTAAAATTATTTCAAAGTTATGAAGCATTCCATACAATACTTAAACTGTCATTAAATCATGTAGTATTAGGTTTTGTCCACACATCCTAATTGCTCTTTGCTTCCGACACAAAGACACTAGCAAATTACACTTGTACAATGGTCTACATTCCCCAAGTGTTTTTGAGATCACAAAATGACATTGCTCCCGAACATGTCAGTCCGAATTTTGGGAGCCCAGACGGAATAACATCTCAAAGTATATTCCCTATGTGAGCACAGCTTCACAGTTGTTGTCATCACCGACTTTTGACCAAAGCCTAACCGTGTATTCCTTTACAGAAAACTTGATTCCTGAATAGTATGCCTGCTCGGGCTCAATTTCCTTCCACTCATGAACTCTACTTCCGGCCTTTTTTGTGATTTTCTCACTGGTGAAGACTGGGGCGGAGAGAATGGTAACGTGCACCGTAAAGATGAGCTCAGTGTTTTCAGGGGCGTTCGGGTTCACACCAATGAGTTGCACAAGATTTCGCAAACGGATTTACAATTCATTATTCATTATTTGTAAAAATGTTCAAAAGCAATAAACACCAATTTGTAACGAAACAAATGAGATAAGGCTATTGTTGCTATTTTAACGGCAGTCAGTCATCGTGACGATGGTCAGATCAATGTTAAAATAAAAAGGAACATGGCATATCGTAATTTTCTCTTATTTCACAAAGTTTGGGACAAAAGTACACATTATTCTTGTTTACAAACACAGTCATCTGATTTATTTCTGCTTACAAACAAAAATATTTACGTGTGTGCAATGGCATCTACGGTTTTAATGCGCATTATAACGACACACAATGGTCACGGCGCATGTGCATACACAATACATTCAACAGGTGGCATGCACTACCCACTAGCTTGGTCTTCGGAACAAAAACTTGAGACCGTGAACAAACAGAGAGCTCGTGTGTGTGCTGTATATTATGTGTGTAAAGCAAAATGCTAGAGCCACGATGATGATGAAAAATACAAAATATAAAATACAGATGCTCGCATTTTATAAAAGACATACCATGGTTGTACTACCGTCCGGCCGAACATTTTTTACGAATACAACAATTTATTAATTGTAACTTTTAAAATACTATACTCTCGTCTGTCTGATCAGTTTAAAAAATACAACAGTTTAACAAATGTAATATTTTTAATACTATACTCGCACCTCGCAATATTTTTGCAAGTTTATGCAAATTTTAAACATTTTTACAGGTTCCACTTTTTAAAACAATATTGCTTTCGGTACAATACTGCGTCACAAATATAATTGTACGAAAACGCAGGAGATGCCATGCCGTGAGACAGGTCATGGATAGATAATTTGTTTAGATCGAGATCAGCGAGAGCTATCGTTTCTTCGCAGATTCGTCTGACAAACCTTTCCAATTTCAATTCTGTCGGTTGCTAAAATTAAAAATTAAAATTAATTCCACAAATTTTTGTAAATTCTTTTACACAATTTCACAAAAGTTTTATAGCTCACATTTTTGGCACAATTGAGGACCGGACTGACTTTTTCGAAAAGCGGTGATCTCCATCCGTAAACAGATTGCCAGGAAACTTGTGGAACCTTAAATCCTAGCACAGGCTTTCCACACCTTTTAACCCTGTTTTGTATGGCTCGGCAAGTATAATTAAAATGCCACGCGCGGTTAAGGTAAACGTAGCCTTGGTCCTGACGACTCAACTTTTTGACTCCGTAATTTTTTGCGGCTGCAACTGTAGTACAAAGCGAGTAGACATACAAAGCCTCTGGCGAAAGTGGCTAAACAAATAGAGATGCACGGTTTTAATCACAATTTTAAAATAAATTGAAAGTTTTTAAAGGCTTACGGTACACGAGTAGTCATACATGACTACATGGAAAATCTCCTTGTTGCGTAGCACTCCTCCGAGCACATTTTTCATTTTGATTACCCCACATTCCGCTGGTTTTGTAACCGGCTCTATAGCAAATAAAACACACACTGTGTACTACTGAAACTTTACCAAGATGCTAACGTGGCTTACTTTTGGTTGTGACCGGTTGCATTGGCTGCCTAGTGGTTGGCCTTGTTGATGCTTGCGTTGTAGTTGTTACCGTGACTGGCTGTATTGGTATTGGCTGCCTAGTGGTTGGCTTTGTTGAAGCTGTTGCTGTAACCGGTTGCGCTGTCGGTCTTGTGGTTGTAGTTTGCTTTGTTGTTGACAGCGTTGTTGACGGCGTCGTTGACGTGGTTGTTCCCAGAGTTTGATTTACCAAAGTTTCTAAATAAAAATAAACAATTTGTAACTGTACTGTAACTGCAAAGTCAAAAAATGTATAGTATTACCTTTTGGTGGGACTAGTGCACATCCGCTAATCCTGGTAATTCTCATGTAGTAATTTTCTGTGAAACTTTTTATTTTGCAACCATGTTGTTCTCGACCAACAAAATATGCACAATTCTTCATTTTGACACATTTGGAGCACTCTTGGAATTGTGTACATGCGTACACAGAAACAATCAAGAAGCTTATCGAATAAATGTTTTTGAAAACCATTTTTAAAATTTTTTCAAGGTGTGGTCAATGATTAATCTTTTGGTGCATAAAAATCATAAATGTAGCATGCAATGATCCTTAGTCCAACATTATTAGGTATATACGGGTATATGGGTATCTCGTCTACTTTTTAAAATGCTATATCTACAATGGTAAAACGTAATGCATTGGAAATCAGAGAGCTCGAGACTGTTTAGCTGAAAACACGTATTTTCCCTTTTTCATCATCTTCAATATGGTAAGTTGGTATTAATACTTTTCTTTATATAATATTATGTAATTTTTACATTATAGGATAGTGAAAGTGTTTTTTATCGTGTTACAGTGTACTTTCAACGATTGTGTGAGCTGCGTGCTCTCCGCAGAAACTTGCGCTTGGATACGCAGCACCATGTATCCTAATGGAAAATGCGTTGATGACCAGTTTAATGGCTCATACTCCAAGGTAATTAAAATTAAAATATACCTTGCATGTAGTGTGATTTTTTGCAATCTTGTGCATTAATTTGTTTTATTTTATTACAGTACGTGTCCCCAGGGGGAGCTTTTTTTTGTCCAATTGTGAGCACGTCACCGGCTCCTTTCACAAAAGGTACAATGGCTCGCCATTCACTTTACATTAAATTTTGTCTGTATCTCGCTAATGTTATATTTTTTCTTTTTGTCTAGTGCCATCATCATCATCACTCTCTGCACTTGATATTTCGGCCTATGTTCTCTCCATCATGTTCATGCTGTGTCTGCTAGCTGTGGCAATATATTGGTACTTGCGTCGTCATCGTCAGCCACCTGTGGTGCTTGAGCGTGTACATCCTAGCCTAGACGAATTTTTGGCAGACCAACAGCCAGTGCACGCTCAAGCACCTATTCGAGGTAACCCTACTATACTACAGTTTGAAGATACTTTTGTTAACGAATATGATGGAGAATTAGTACCAATGGATGTACTTAATGATGACGAGGTTGTAAAGTATGACAGACCTATGTTAAATAGAGATAGGCATGCAATTCTGGAATGCGATACTGTTTAGGTTATTTTTTGATTCTCTTATTGCATATTCCAAATATACAACAAATCTATATTAAATTATACTCGTTACATAGTTATCAATGTTAGAAATTTAAAATGAAAATATTATGTAATTATAATGATTGGCTTAAAAAATTTGCATGAATAAAAATATAGTTGGCAAAACTTTTTTTGTGTGTTTTTCTTAGATCGGTATCCTGTTCGTCAAAATAGAGGTCAGATTAACCGATATGTTCATCCACATAACTTACAAGTACCCCGAAATTAATTTTAATTGATATAAATGTTTTATATATTGTGACTATATTGTATAGAAATACATAATTTTTAAATTCAGATAATTATATATAGAAAATAAACTAGTTTGTTGATACTGTACATTAGTAACCTTGAAATTTATTTGTATGACGGCCTGACGGGATACAGACAAGCACGACGCGTACGCATCAAGAACAAGTCATAAGAGCATATCCACGTATACACAACAAACTAATCATGGCTCGCCTCTTTACACACCTTCCAGCTTTACCAATGCACACTAACTGCTTTACCATTGCATTCTCTCTGTTTACATCTGCTTCTTTGCGCTTACCGTTGCTACTCTGTGCTTACTATTGCTTCTCTCTGCTTACCATTTCTAGGTGCTTGCCATTGCTAAATCTAATGTGCTTTGTTTGTTGTGATGCATTTTATGATACATGTCGAGAAAAGGCATGTACATACAAAAATTGAATTTTCTGTTTACTTGTTGTGGTGTATTACATTGTTCCTTTTCGTAAGTTACCACTTACCATGGTACGATCAACTTTTTTAGATGAGGCTTAGCATTAGAGCGAGTACAGGATGTTAAGTTAGATGCTTGCCAACAGGCATATTATTTTTGGGAGAAAAGTGACATGTACGTGTACGTAGACACGAAAAATGCTACATGTCCTACTCCACGCCAAGCCAGGGCACCCGTGACGTACTTTTTTCGGGGTTTGCGGAGTTCCACGTTTTTTCGAAGGGATGGCAGAGTTCCACGCGTTGAAATCCGCGAAATGTAAAAATATTTCCGCCATGTTCCATTTACTAACGACCATTTAATATTTATCAATATGACACCAAACAACATCACATGATGAGTTTTGATAAGGTTGCTACTTTTCACTTGTAGAAACTCATACATGCATATTCCACAAGAAAATATTATCAGCAGAGTAACTAAATTTTGAAAAACAAATTCGTATTTTTTCTTTGATTTGAAGGGGAAATACATCCATATTTGTTTTTCGGAATCAAATTTGGCCCAATATTGGAAGGGACACAAGCAGTTGGCTGTATTGTTCATACAAAATGCGGATAGGGCCAACGGAGTTGTCATGTTTAAACTCGTTTAAGTACGCAATAAACTCGTAAAAATATATTTTTATACAGATATTTTTTTTATTTTACAATTGCGGGTGATGGTGAATGCTTGAAATTTTGGAAATAAATAAATTATTTCTAAGCTCAGTATTTATAATATTCGTTCTTGTCAAAAATATCGGTCCAGGGTTTTGCAAAAACAGCTTATGGTTCTATGTCGCAGAGCTTCACCTATGTCCTTTAATACGAGTTGCTTCCAGACGCAAACACTTTCTAATTATTTTACAAAAACAGGAAGTAATAAGTTAATTAACTTTCTTAATTCTTACCGCATTTATTGACAAGAAAATGTCAATACATTTTCCTTAAAAAATGTCTACCTATTTGTCTACGTAAGAACTTTTGTTCTTTATGTATACTATTTTTTCCACAAATGTAAATCTATTTTTTAGATATTTAAAGTTATTTTTGTATTTCTTGTCAACTATCTAAAATGCAATTAAATTTGGTATTTCATTTGACATAAATTTAAATAAAAAAGAAAGGTTGTTATGGACGTACGGGCTCATTCCAGGAAATTTAATGATATAATTTTTTGATAAATAAAATAGTCCGTAAACACCAATTTAAAATATAATTAAAATAGTTTATAAAACCAGGAACGCCGCAATTGCTTGCTAAATACTGCAGGCGCCAGCATTCTTCAGAACTAGCAAAAACAAATTAATAATTTGTTTGTTTGTTTGAAATAATAAATGAAATTTTGATTGTAATCGATAACAAATAAGCCAGGACTACCAACAACTAAAAATAAGAATCATAATAATATAATTTAACGGTTGGATAAATCACTAGAAAATTCAAAAGTTATGACAAATTCCATAGAAAATCAAATTAGTAAAACAATTTATAACTTTTACAAATTTT
This sequence comes from Entomobrya proxima, assembly GCA_029691765.1. NCBI lineage: Eukaryota > Metazoa > Arthropoda > Collembola > Entomobryomorpha > Entomobryidae > Entomobrya > Entomobrya proxima. Next base: position 62,316,017 of record CM056168.1, read on the forward strand.
CATTAGATGTAGCAAATCAAATCAAGTACAATTATGCAAAGGGCTAAAGTAAACTTTTTATTCTACCTCTAGGTTAATACAGCAATTAGTATTTGGATACTCATGATCAACCAGCGTGATTTAAAACTATCTGAAAGTTAATAATGTACTCCATATTTGCTTCCAAGTAATTTGTTCTAATTTGTTTGTCCATTTTTAGCATGATGCCTACTTTTATTACCACAGTTTTGCAACCAAAACATTACCTTTTGCAAATACCTTAGATTTAAAAATACAAGTAACGTTGTCCTTCTCCATTTACATTCTATTAAATATTCTAACCTACTCTGCAAACAGCAATAAATAATTAAATGCGTAGTGTAAAACACTATACACAACTAGCAAAATAAACAGCAAAAATGAGATAATAAGCAAATTGCTAACTTTAACTCCAACTATCATCATGTTAGCAGCAACAATCAAGGCTACAAATGCGTATGACAGAAACCCTTGGAGGAATGTTGGAGACAGATAGTCAACAGATAAATATCAACCGGTATAGCTATGTTGAGCAGCTCTAGGAATAAGCTATGCGTCATAGTAATTAGATACTCAAGCAGCGAGACACTATCATTTCTGAAACCGTGATTAGTCCAAGTCTCAGACAAAGTAGAGTGGTATAAGGATCTTGGCTTTAGTCTACAGTTTGTGTTGAAGCACCAACTTTTGGGTTTAGGAAATTTTAGAACTAACAGTATACAAAAAAATGCTTTTCCGCTGAATAACAGCAGATGCAAGTAAGGTTTGAGTTCTTAGAACAGTAATAATAATAACAGAAATGAACAATGGCTTTTTGTTTTGTCGTTGTAAACTGCTTTATGAAAGGTGTTGATTCGTGGAACAATAAAACACTTTATTGAAGCAGTGCCAACTTGCAAACAAAATCAAGATGAAAACCTATATAAAGCAAATGTCACTCTGAATTTTAGTCAAACTAAATGTATCACGACGATATTCGGAAGTTAGTTTCAAGAAAGTAAGATCAAGACGATATAACGTAGATAAGACAACTGTTCAGAATGAAAGTGAATTATCATACTTACAAGCTTTAATATGTGTTTAATCTTATAGTGCTGGACTCATCCATCATGCACATGAAAACTCATGTCATGTATCTTGGTCATGTCATGGCATGCCAAATTACATGACATGACATGGGGGACTGCTACATGACCCATTACATGACATGAATACTAGTACATGACATGAATTACATGCATGTACATGCATGTAAAACAAGGAAGAAATAATTGACAAATTTGCCATCAGTCACCAGTTTCTTAGATATTTTTACGTAAAATCAGATAGAAATGGTTCTTTTTTTTCCTAATTTTATATTTAAATTCTAAAACTAAAGAAGTAAGTTAGCTTTCACAATATATTTGTAACACTGGGCACCCATAAAATCTTCAAAAGTTCTAGGCTACTGAAACAAGAGTATTTCATAGGTCAAGATGATTAGATGCAGAGGATGAATGGGTGATATGGAGGAATGTGAATATTGGATTACAAGAACGCGGAGCTGAATGCTAAAGAGGTTTTATTGAGTGTAGAGCTATCTCAAGACTGCGTAGCTAAAGATATTGAAACATAGAATTGGACATTAGACATAAAACATAAAACAGGTTTGGTGTGGTGTGTATGTGTGAGTCTGAGTGAGTGTGTGTGTAGGCATGTATGTTCATGCGATGAATGTTGCTTGTCGCTGGAGAATGAGGTTGGTTGAATGACGCGTTGCTTACATCTCCTCTGGTTGGAGAAGCGTATGCGATGATAATTAGAAATTTTGCTGATGGGGCAAAAAGGGGCCCTTTGATGATGTCGGTAGGGAGAGATAGGATAAATAAAGGTAATAATGAGGTTGAACTTGAACTGGGGAAAAGGGGTAAGAATTAGTTAGGATTTTGACTTGGAACCGAAAGGATTGACAGTAGTTTGGAACGGAAAGTTTTATCCGAATTATTTTCTGATTTTGCAACGGGGTGAATTGCATTTTCATTAACAATGCAACAGTGGTAAGTACACTACACGTTTTATCGTGCATTATTGAAGTAATGATGTTGTTGTCGTTGAGTTGGTGATATTATGGTTGTTGTTACAGGTTGATAGCCTTGGCGGTGGTGACGGCAGAGATGGTTGGGCATTTTGTTTTACAAAATGAAGAGCGAGCTTTACTCTATCCATCGAATGAGTACATGACATCTTGTGTTATATGTATGGTGCGTGGAGATGACTTTTTGTACCTTCCTAATGGGACTGCAAGCAATGTAGTACATGATTGTGATTTGGCGCAAAACTTTACTACAAAATATTGGGGGCACCCAATTTATGCACTTATACAACGACCGCTATACTGTTATTATCCCGTAGAAATTCAGGGATGGAGTGGTGAAGACATTCGATATCTTGATACGTAAGTTCTGCATTAGAGTTTTCTTAAGTTTCCATATTGAATGTTGATGATGTTGATAAACAATGATTAGTTTACTTATAAGTTTTGTTTCATTTTCATGTAGAAGTGCATGGTGGGGCAAGTTGACGAAGAAGGATGATTGGCCACAGCCTAGGAAGGTAGTATCATTACGTGTCATAGAAAGGAGTAAGGTTGGGAAGGAAATAAACCGACAAATCGCCAGTTGGTGGGCAGCGCGGTCCGAAGAAGGGAAATCCACAGGGAAGCAGACGGAAGTTTTTGTAGCAGAAGAGGTTGATGAGGTGGAGAGAGCGAAATCCGTGTTGGCGTATGTTACGGATGCAGTCATGCAGTTGGGAAGTGAAGCCTGGACACTTGTTAGTGGAGATGATAATGGAGTGGTAGGTAACGTCGTCTTGTCAGGAGTCAGGAACGTGACGCAGTATGCTTATGAAAAGTTGTTGGACGCTACTGAAGTAGTAGTACATGATATCCAAGAAGTGGTTGCTGGGTGAAGGTGAAGGTGTTGACGTCAATGTCTATAAAGGTTTTGGTTTATGTAATGTACATGATGTAATATTGTGTGTATTTCATGTTTACCCTTGAATATAAATGAACCTGTTAGATATTGATAGAACAGAAATAAAGGATTACTTAACTACGAGATAACCTTGAATAAAACTGAAATGGAGAGATTGTATAACTTGATAAATTTGCTTTTTCATGAGAGAATACCGTATCGTTACCATGTTAGATTTGATTTTATAAAATGCAAATGCATAAAGGTCGATTGGACATGACGTAATTTTATACATTGTTGGGAATTAACAAACAAGGCAATGCAATACAACCATAAATTTTAAATGAGTACAATTTCATAAAACAATACTAGTGTTAGGGTGAAGTGGCATATTACCCATATTGCACAAATTAAGTGAAGACCAATTTGCATTTGAATCTTATATAGAATCGCAGGCCAGGTCGTTAGACCAATTTAGGCGGGCGAATGACGGGAGAGAAGTTTGTCGGTGACGGAATGAATGTCAGCATCAGGGTATAGGCGTTTAGGGGCAGAAGGTTCATGGAGTGAGTTAGATCGGGGGCGACCATTGGTAGTAGGAGTAGAGGGAGCATAAGCTGGACTGGGGCAACGTGGAGCTTGGTCAACGCAGTGGACAGGAAGACGGCATTTGACTTCTCTCCGCCGCTTGGAAGACGAAGAGTTCTTCGTCCAACGAGCTTTACAAAAACAAAACAAAATGCCGCAAAAGAGAAAGACCAAGATAAGAATCAAGGAACCAAGTGTAATGAGGAAGATGGTTAAATCATGACAATTTTTGGTCTGGGGCAAGTGGAGAGAACGTGCTACAGGCAAGTAGGAGGCGGCACCGACAAAGGGACCGACGGGAGTGAGACGGGGCATACCGTAGGAACGGTAGAAGAGAAAAAGGGTAATGAGGGACAAACCGATATTCCAACTAACCATTGCGTAGTCGGAGAACATGGTAGAATGGTGGAAGAGGTGATGGTCAACAACGTTGGACCAATGAGTCAGATTAGGGACCGAATTAGTAAATGAATGTTTGTCGGCATCCAGATCGGCAATCAGATGATCAATATTGAGATTAAATGGTTGAGCTAATTGAGAGGACAAGGAATGGGAGGAAAATGACATGTCTAATGGAATGGATGAAAAATGAACTGGCCAAAGACAAGTATGGGAAATCATATGTGTCTCAGGGAGACAAGGGAAGGATGGAAAGTAGGGACGGTGAATAGTATCAAGATAACAGCCACAGGGCAATCTGACAATGTAGAGTCCGTACGGACTGGAAGCCAGAGTATTATTGGACGTGGGGCAACGGACAGTGGAATTAGCCGGCAAATTAATTACAGCCAGTGTGGAAGAGGAAAGGCGCTCGACGAGCATATGAGGAAACGGGTAGCATTTTAAGGGACAATGTGCTCGAAGATCGGCGACGGATGCGACTTCAAGGAGAAGGGAAGTACAGGAATGAGATAATAAAGAGTTGGTCAAGGTATCGGAGATGAAACAATAGCCGTGTCGCAATGAACAATAGTGGGATTCCAAATCAGTGACGAAGACGAATCGAGAATCGTGTTGGACAAGAAGACCAGATTTGTGATCTACCTGACAGACGTGAGTATCGTTAATTTTGAAGGGAATTGTTCGGAAATTGTGGACGACAGAGATGGAATTGATGGGACGGACGGGAAGGTCGAAGCGAACTAGGAGAGTATGGGATTGAGGCCGAATAACACACCTAGCGAATGGGAAACCGTAAAGAACACCGGAGTGGGAAGGATGAAAGGCAAGAGTGATTTTGAATTTACTCATGAGATCCGAATTTAAGTCGGACCAATGTGTTCGTAGAACTGAAGGAGGAATTAATGTAGGGTATAATAAATTTTGCTGGCACGAGTTTAGAAGGAATTGATACTGAGTTAATTCTGACAGACGGTTGATCAGATCGACAGTGCTGAACAGAATGGAAGAGATACGGCCAACACCGTACATCACAGACTCAGCAAGCATATGGTACTTAGCTTCATTCTGTGTGTGCAAGGTGGCGAGAATGTGTTGAACGTGGCTCATATAGGAATTTAATGTGCCTGTCTGATTGTGTTCAAATGTATTTATGGTGTCGATGACACGCATGACTTGAGAGTGTTCAGCGGACATAGATTTGCGTAGAATTTCGATATCAGAGGAGTAGTCGGGACTGGACTGGAACAATTTATTGTAGATACTCCCGGCGATAAAGGCACCAGCAGCACCTAGGATGAGAGCTTGACGGCGATTTCGTGGTGGACGAGGACTTGTAGAGTTAGGGACAGGAGAATGAGTAGAGATGTCGAATGTGGGCGGAACAAATGGGTTAGGAAGGAAGTATGAATTTGGTTGGGCTGCATAAAGATCAAGTTCACCAATGTCTTCCACAACTGAGGATAAATGAGATTCAAGTCTAATCACCGAATTGGTAAGTTCGACAAGAAGGGAACAAGGCAAATTGACAGGTCGAATTGAGGTACAGTGATTAAGGAGAATGGAGTGACCGTAGTCATGGCGAGCACCGAAGGAAATGTTAACTTTGAATAATATTGGGTAAGTAGAATCGAAGAGGATAACGGGATCTTGGAGGCGTTCGATGAACACCCCAGAGGAAGGACGGAAGTCCAAGCCTCTACAGACACAACACGATGCAAGAATTGCGAATAACACAAATGGAAACATCATGGTATCTGTTGAAGAAGAAGAAGATATTTACAATATGTACAATGATCGATAACCAGACACCAAAGGTTATCACAAGCGAGCAAAGCCAAGACATCAAGTCAGCCAACTTAAAAGCCATATCCTTGTAATGCGTGAAGAAATAAGTTGATTATACGCGATTAAGCTATGAGTATTATGTGGGCACAAGCAATGTATAAGCAAAACCAACTACCAAGAAGAGTAAACTCAATTCTTACAAACCAGAGCCAAAGCTCAACAAGTTACAAGCATTCACGATGGAATAAATACCAAGCAAATCAAACTACAAACTTAACCTACGATGAGGTGATACAACAAGCCAAGTCGGAATGAGGGGAACTTACGGTTCCAAAAGAAGTTCATGTCTGCTTGTACAGGCATCCGTAAGCTTCGAGAACATCAGAAGGATGAATCTCATGTTGTTGTTGTTGAATCTCAATCTCATAAGTATTGTTTTCATGATATAAAAATGATAATGACAATAAACATGGATCAAGTTACTGACGAATATGTACGTTCAGAATAGGAACACGTAATCTAGTATTTACACCGATAGAATCCAAGCTCGGATCTGAACTTAATGATACAAACAAGGCAGTGCAAAGACGAATCAACTTTTCATGGTGCTGTGGTAGCGCCCAGCACATTTCGCTACGTAACTTATCCGATCACAGTTCAGAACTAAGTACTGATCTATGAATCGTAGAGTTCCCGGAAGGCTGTTACTTTATTAGCCTAACTGCGTAGAGCCAACTTAGTGCCATAGAGAGGTCCTGGTTGCAGCCGTTAAGTCTATGTTTGCATCTTAACAGTGAATATGTAAAGAGCACTAAGAAGGGAGTTCTTGAGATAGCCCAGTGAAGAGATGAGTTTCATGTAAGCGCTCTATCAGAGGACGCAAAGGATGATCAGCAGGAAGCAGCTTCAAAGCGCGTAAAGAGACATGATAGAAGGGTGAAAACTCGTCGAGAAAGGTCATAGGCAACCTACTAGGTCGGAGTAGAGTCAGTTGTCTCCATGGGAGATAGTCAACCCAAAACCACAGACAGAAGTGACACATCCGTGCTGCGTGGGCTAAGCCAAATGGATAAGACTTTTCCGGATAAACTAATCGTTGGATGCTTGGACCGTCGAGGAAAGGACACATGAGTATAATTTTGAGATGATATTGAATAGACGCAAGATTTTGAGGGTATTGATTTTGGCAAACGAGTGTCCGTAAAGCCAGATATAAGTCGTCGTTATGACAACGTTGCAAATGAAAATTCAGTTGCTTGACCATTTTAGCAGGAGTCCAGGGCTTACGTTGAGCAGCACCGTATTTAGTCATGTATTTCCACAAAACATCAAAGTCGTGGACTGTCTTGATAACAGTATACGGTGGTACCGGCGGTAAGGTCTGATAGTCGAAGGTAGAGTCTAAAAGTTCATTGAGTTGATAGGCAGTAGCAGGAGTAGAAGAGTCAGATTTGTCCTTCGGAGTACAAGTATGGGTGTCCAGATGGTCTCGATATTGAGCCACGGGATGGAAGCCGAATTGGCGGATGATTTCCGCATTGGGATAAAGATTGGCAGCATTAAAACACTCGGGATGATCAAGGAGGAATTTCTTATGATTAACGTTGTTATTCGGGGATGGAAGGCCGAAGGCCATGGGACCGGAGTACATGACAGTGTAAACCTTGCCATTGTAGACATGAGGTGAAGTGTCAGCTTTACGTGGGTCACGGAGAAGGTTGACGACCGGGTGGCGTTCAACACGAGTAGGACGGGGATCGGGATCGACGTTCCTACGAGGAGGGATGGAAGCTTTAGGTTTAGGGATGGAATGAGCTGAGCGACTGGTGGACGGTTGAGGGTCAGGGTGTTGGGCTTTTTTTTGTTGGGCGAATTCATCAGGAGGATTTAGATCTTGAGGATTTCCAATCATTGTGGTGAATGGATGGACCGAGGGGCCCATGAGGTAACCATCATGGCGGATGTTAGGAGGAGTAATGGGACGGAAATGAGGATTAACTTTAGAGCTTTTCTTTTTAGTTGGGAATGCCTCTGCCCATTTAGGAGTAAAAGCTAATTCAGATGGAGTTGGGTAGTGGACTCGTTTCACAGGAGCTGTTGGGTTGCTACGTGGCACGATGTCAAGTCGAACGCAGTCAGTCACGTCGTCATGAGAGTAGTACTTGAGAAGTGAGTTGTCAGTAGGGCAAATATCAGCAGTACAAGGGTCACGAAAGATTTGAAATTCCTTTTGCGTAGGGAATATTGCATGTCGTAGAGGTACCTTAACACAGTCCTCCAAGTTAACATTACCCGAAAGGGGTTTATCGTCGTCAGGGTACATTGAGACACGTTGGACTTTAAGATTGGACATCATAAATGAAAGAGCAAAATTGGAATATTGGACGAAGTCCTAACACATGAATTGTAAATGTATTCAAGTTGCATGAAAACTGGTTTTAGAATGGAAAAACACAATGTAGCAAGTTAAAGAATGTGAGTGGGATAGCATAACAAATAGGTGGACAATGACGCTGGTAATTCCAAGGTCACGCGTGTGCATAGGTACTATGGAAAACGAAATGCACAACAATCGGGGCTAATGAAAAAAAAACTGATCAGGGACAGGGTTCACATTAACACTGGAGCACAGTTATACGTTGCACAGTTAAAGTTGTCAAGTAATATTATGGCAAGCAGAGAAATAATGTGTAGGCGAAGCAAGCAATATGATATGTGATGAATGAAACTTACAAGCCGAGCCGAATGAATTCAGGGCGGTAATCTCCCCGCTCGTCAAAGAGTGGTGATAAGGAAGGTGAAAGGGGCGAGAAAGGAATAAAGGGAAGATCCAGGGTACAGGAAGGCAGTGCTGGCACACTTTCCCAGAGGTTAACGTCAGTTGAAACAAGAGTATTTCATAGGTCAAGATGATTAGATGCAGAGGATGAATGGGTGATATGGAGGAATGATAATATTGGATTACAAGAACGCGGAGCTGAATGCTAAAGAGGTTTTATTGAGTGTAGAGCTATCTCAAGACTGCGTAGCTAAAGATATTGAAACATAGAATTGGACATTAGACATAAAACATAAAACAGGTTTGGTGTGGTGTGTATGTGTGAGTCTGAGTGAGTGTGTGTGTAGGCATGTATGTTCATGCGATGAATGTTGCTTGTCGCTGGAGAATGAGGTTGGTTGAATGACGCGTTGCTTACACTACTTAGATTTTAAAGAAATTTTAATACTTCATGTACATGACCCATGTACATGCATGTACATGATACATGACATGGAGTAACACCACGGGCGCGTTGACACCTCAAAAATTTTTTCGCTTGAATTTTCAAAACTTTTAAGTTGTTATATAGTATGAGTGGCCGCAATACGGTTTACCAAGTTTCAGCTCCTCATGTTGTTTTAAGGCGGCTAGGCAAAGGTTTAAATTTTTTGTGTTTGAAAAATGGAAATTTGCTAATATCTCAGATTAGAAACAAAATTGGTCAATGATGTTTTTTGCGATAGTTAGGCACCGTAGAACCCGTTCTTCAGATACAACTAAAAGCGCTGACCACTTTTTGAATTTTTTCAAAAAATATTTTTTTTCAAATTTTTGGGTGTTTCCCGAACTCAATTGAAAAGTTTGTTTCTGTTTCTAGGTTTCATGATGTATTTTGATTGATGTCCGTCTTAACATTTGTTTGCTCTATTAAACGCAAAAAACCGCTTGTAAAAATATTACAATTTACGGAAGTTGTGATGAAAAATGTAAATCATCAAGAATTTTTCTGGTAGTTTGGGGACACTTGCATACAAATAACTTCTGCATGGATTATCAGATTTCCCCATCGTTATGCTTGTTTGAAAGCCCGACTTTTAGTCTACCAAAAGATATAGAAACGTGTCAACAGTGAATAGTTTTGAATCAGTTCAGTTATGAAAACCAAAAAATGAGCTGGTAGCCAAAATGGGACAAGCGGTAATGAACACCGCATAACTTTCTACACTAACAGAATTTTTACAAATTGGAGAAACACCCACTTTTATATTTTCATTAGCAACAATTTGATACCACATTCACAAAATTTGAAACCATCTAATACTCTGAAAATATCGCTGACATTTTTCCTGGCTTCAAAATCTCAAAATTTCCAAAATTTGGATTTTTGACAAATGTCGAAGATTTTCATCACAATTTTCACTATGGTTGTTTTTTTGTTGTTTTTAGTAAAAATATAATAAATTTGGGTCATAAACAACGAAATTTTTTAACAAAAGGGATTCATTAATTTTTGGAAAGTTATGCGGTGTTCATTACCGCTTGTCCCATTTTGGCTACCAGCTCATTTTTTGGTTTTCATAACTGAACTGATTCAAAACTATTCACTGTTGACACGTTTCTATATCTTTTGGTAGACTAAAAGTTGGACTTTCAAACAAGCATAACGATGGGGAAATCTGATAATCCATGCAGAAGTTATTTGTATGCAAGTGTCCCCAAACTACCAGAAAAATTCTTGATGATTTACATTTTTCATCACAACTTCCGTAAATTGTAATATTTTTACAAGCGGTTTTTTGCGTTTAATAGAGCAAACAAATGTTAAGACGGACATCATGAAGCAGTACTTGACATGACATGGGGGTTTTGAAATGTACATGCCATAAATACGATTTTTGGTACGTGACATGGCATGAGTCCAGCACTAAATCTTAAAAGTTTTGGTATTTGTTGTCAACAAAATGGCTGTAATGTCAAATGGCGAGTAAACAGCTTATACAATCTCACGGAGGAAATTTAATGTATATGCCAAAGAGGTTTTGGTTAACCAATTGCATCAGCTAAAACTCATGATAAATTTTCTTAAGGGAACTTACAATTACTCGAGTGCGTTTGCGGTTACTTCGTTGTACTTCAGGTTGCATGTATTTTCAGTGTTTAGCATTTCATAATTGGCATGGATTGTAATGGATTTGAGTAGCTCAATGAGTTTTTGAGTAACTCGATAAGGAAATAAACAAACTTTTATTGAGTAGCTCAATGAGCGTTACTCAGGCTGCAATCCCTAGTTAGAAGGTATTTAGGTGTACTGTGTAACGAAGTTATTATAGATAATACACTTTCTTTATTACTGCTTACCTAGGATAAGATAATGCAAAAGTTGCTGTCAGATTAATTGTCATTGTTAATAAATCTGGTAAGAGGCTTCGTTGTGTCATAAAGGTCCTGTGATTTGTGGGAGACCACTTTCAACCAAATTGCTTGCTTTAAGATATTGAATTTTTGTGTTTTTATTCTGATAATAATAAAACATTTTGGATTGCATTTAGTTGGACATAAAATATTATTTCAAATACGTATTTTCAAACATACCAGTCGCGTATCCGGGGGGAGCAACGGAGCACGTGCCCCCCAGATCAAGGAAGAAAAGAAAAAAATCAGTACAACTTAACAAAAAAAATGAAATATTTTCGAAAGTTTCGGTTCGGCGCATTTTTATGGTTATATGGTCAAATTGGAAATTGGTTCTCAGTGTATTATTCTCAAAATATGTGCCTCAGTTTTTAACAACATAGCTCTATACAGTTACTTGAACAAAAATTATATGCCTATATAATAAAATATTAGTACAAAACTATGCAAAAAATGCTAAATTTTGCTAAATCTTTGCCTTAAAACGTTATTTTTTGCTAAAACTTAGTACAAAAGCATATTTGTGAAAAAAATTTCGGTGCTACGCAATCTCACACGCTTATTCCAATTTATTCATGATACTTTACTTCAGTGTTAAGTCCATTTTTATAGCTACGTAATTTTTCAAAAAAATCGCTATTATTCTAACGAAAGTACACACTAGGTGTCATGTTTTATTTATGTGTTTCCTCCAGCCTTCCCGGCTGGCTACGCGCCTGACTTATAATAATGAGAAACCCCACATTAGATGTAAATATATTCAACATAAAATCATTGTAATGCAGCTTCCTCTAATTTTTGGTTTAGTCAGTGAATCTTGGTTTAGTCATTCGGTCTCTGCAATTGTCAATTGGTTTCAAGGATTAGTCAATGTGGTGGTTACTCCATTTGACGTGGAATCATATGAAATTTTATCTATAAAATAACATGTAAAGCCGCACAATTTATGTAAATATACTTTTAGCAATCTCAAATTTCGTGATATCCTCTTATAATGCCTTCAAATACTTGAATTAGGTAATAATAAGACAACACCAGCTGATAATTGATGATGTAATCTATATTGGAAAAGCGTAGAGAGAATGTCTTTTCGACAAGAATCAATACCGTTACCAGATTAAAGCAGAATTTGTTGATTATCTCCATCTCAGTCCAATTGCAAACCTTGCTATCTTGTTTTTTTCAATTTTTCAAGCTACCTTTCCACTAACATAACATGTGCTTTTCAAGTGTGCATAATGACACAAGTATATGCTGATAGGAATTAATAGTTACCCTTATCTGACTTCTAAGATTCTTGTGTATAGTGATTATTTTTTTCATTTACCTGATAAGTAAATATCTGATAAGCTGATGTACAAAAATCATATATTAACAACGTGTTATCACCAATGCAGGTAAAAATTTTTGAAGCTAAATAATTAAGCGTGCTTACGTAAATTGCATGTTTGTTCATAGGTGTTCATAAATGATGAATGGATAGGCAGAAAATACTAATTAATATCACGATATTGTTTTGCTTAATTTCTAATTAATATCATTTATCAACTTCTATGTTATAACTTCATATATTGCATTACTGGTGCAAACACCATGCCAAAGCCCATGTTTTCCTTAGCCATGCAGTCTATTTGTTGTTATTTCTTCTCGAGTTCATAAACAGTACGTATTGCAGCGCAACATTAGAACAAGCACCTATAAAACAAGATAAAGATATACAATGTATATTACATACAGCATGTGCAAGAAGTAGGATGACAAAATATATACCTTTGTAATAACTTACAGAAGAGCAATTCCAAGCAGACAAAGTTATGCTTGGGTACACTGAACTTAGTAGATTTTTGTGATGTATAAGTTATTTCAAAAAACTTTACGATGTTGCAGTAGCTTGATGTTGCATACAGCAATGCCGATTTTCATTTTTCACGATTTTTCTTAAAACGATTTTATTTAATCTTTTGTCTACTCTTTTACGTAAAAGTAATTGTACAGTTATAGACCTTGAAAGAGTTCTTAAAAAGTGGGCATTCAAATGAGCTATGAAACTAACTTTGAAGTTAGGTAACAAGAAAATTATGAGCAATTCAATTTTTAGCCATTTTTTAAAGAACACTTAAATTTTTAAAAAAGTTCTTCCAAATGTTTGAAGTGGTCAAACTTGGCATACAAGCTATGAAATTATATCTGTTTATACATGGATTGTAGCCCATTTTCGTAGCTTTCAGATGGTGCAAAGCAAAGTCATTGTAGTGCTTGAATTGTAGAAAAAATCTTACTTATAAACAAAAACTCTTAATTTCAGATTACTTGATCAAATATCGTCTTTGTACAAAAATGCAAGGAAAATAAAACTAATGTTCTGGTCTGTGGTTGTAGGGAATCGAATTGTAAATACAATGTAGAAATGGATTTGTAGCCATTAATCACCTGGAACCCGCAATATAAGAATAAGTATACGCAGTACACTAAAATTTTAGAACCGTGAAATTTCGTAGATGGCGTTACCTAATGTAAGTTGGCATTTTGTGAAAACAGAAGGTCACTAGATCGAGAAATTTTGTACACTTATACTTTAAAGACAGCTTAATAATACTATACTAGAAATGTTTCTTAGAAACCTGTCTGTGAATTTTTACAGCAAATTCAAATTTGTCATCCTACTTCCTGCACATGCTGTATTTACTAAGATTTTTGAAATTTCTATTTTGTACCGCAAGTTTCAAACAAATTAAATTATGAGAATATTTTCAAACAAATTAAATTAAAGTGTATTGCTGGCAACAAGTGTGTTGCAAGCAATACACTTTCAGACCAAATGCGGATTCTTTGTGTGGGCATGGAATTGTAAAATTCTTTAGCTCTTCAAAGATATATCAAATTACAGTGTTCATAATTATGGAAGAGTGTACGTATTCAATTCACCATGGCATGTAAAGAAAAACATTACAAACTACTCAATGGTTGCTAGATGGGCAAATATATTACGCTATCAAATAGAAAATTCTTAATATTTTATTTTAAGCATAATTTAGACGCGTGTTAAAATGTGTTTCAAAAACCTGCTTAATTTCTTCTGATTTGTTAAATACTTGCAGGAAATGGTAGGTCAAGGTTTTTTAAAAGGTCTTTAATTGCTAAACTTTATATTATGCGAATTAGGTATTTAAATTGATTTAATTAAGTTAGTTTCCAGCAAGCCTAATTGATAAAAAGTAAAATAGATAAACACGCACCCGTATATATACGGAGCCGCGCAAATACAATATGTTAATTACTATCAATACTAAAGCAATGAGCTAAAAATAAATTATAATTTAACATTAAAAAACCGACACGCCTTTTTCATATTGTAACAAAACGGTTATTCCTCTGGTAGCCCTGGTCAGGAAAACTTTTTTTATCCTACATAATATATTTCTAGTATGTAATGTTTATGCCGTGTTTTAAATAGTTCCAGTAGACTAATAAATATGTCATCAATATTTTTCTTTACTCGTTTTTCCCATACTAAATTTGACTTATTTTTTGTATTTTAATATCGGTCAAACATATTTTGCAAAAGGACGCAATAGTGCTTTTGAGATAGAGCTTTGATTGTAGCTAATAGGCATTTTAGTTTTAAGTATAGATGTTTTCCTAAATAACAAGTCAATAATATTGATTGCCCCGTGAAAACTGACAATCCTTGACCCAGAACGGGTTGCTGACGCCGCAAAACTAACAAGTTGTAAACAGAGACAGGTAAGTTCACTTGAGAGTGGCCTGGCCGATCATCATTACCATCTACTCGGCAAGCCAGCCAAGTCAACAGCGTGAGTTTAAGGGGAATTGGGAGACAAACTAAGCTACGCTTTAGGGCCACAGCCGGTTTACTAGGATTTTGATGTTGCTGTTCTCACGGCAGTTCAAGGACAAAGACAATTAATAGGTTCGCTGCATCGCATTGGACATAAGGTAAATATGTAGAAGATTCTTGGAGCCAACTCGATTACATACTCGTACGACTCGTTACCGCTCCATCTATTGTTTGAATGAAAGCATCGTTTTCTTAAATTAACTGGCAACAAAGCCGGTACTCTCTCTGTAGTATTCATATGCTACGAAAATATTCTTCTGTGTCTTTCGTAAACTCTGACGTTTCCCAAGTCCTTTTCTGTATTGGCATTACAAAACTGGCAGCATAAATATCATTTATATAGAAAAGAGGAGCAAAGCAGAAAGGTGTGCATTTGAATCGCAAAGAGGCGTCAGGATTTTAACGTTTTAGGAAGAATTGATTGTTGTTTGGATTTTCTGTGTCACTCTTTAAACCAAACCCTCTCAAATCTTCTGGGTCTCGTGGGTTGGGACCTGGACGCAGTCGCCAAGGCACTTTTAAAATGAGAAGGATTATTTGCAGATGTAGGAAATATAATGAAGTTTGTGACGCCATCCCAGCAGTTACCAACAATAGTCGCTTTGGATTACTGGACGAAGAATCTGCTTAGATATTGGAGCATCGTTGGACTACGCATTAGAAAAAGGAGAAGAGGAAAGCGTGCTGGTCAAAAACTAAAAAATAAGGTTAATTCTATTACTAAGGAAGTCATAAACATCCCAAACTCTTACAAGTTTCCTAGAATATTTTATACAAATGCATGTTCCCTAAATAATGAAAAAATTGACACATTACTTGCAATGAGCTTAAATTATGATATTTTTATTATTGCTGAGTCTTGGGGTAATGACAACAAAGACACAAGTCTACAGGGTTTTAAGCTTTTTGAAACAAAACGTGAAGGCAGATTAGGTGGTGGTACTGCTATTTTCGTCCGTAGTAACATTCAATGTACTCGCTACTCAAACTTTATACATTGCAAGAATGATGAATTTGAAATAACGTGGGTAATAATAAGACCCTCATATCTACCTCGTAAAGTATCTGTTTTAGCCCTTGCGTGTGTATACCTACCACCAGGTTGTACAAAGTCTGTGCAATTTAACCTTCATAAAACTTTGTGTAGTGCCTTTGAAAACATAAGTAAAAAGTACGCTCACCCTGGATTTTTTGTTTTTGGTGACTTTAATAAATGGAAATATAGCAGTAGTTTTTCTTCTACAACTAATCTAATCCAATTAGTAGATTTCCAGACTTACTTTGATGTATCAACAGGAAAATCCTCGAAGTTAGATTTAGTTTTCACTAACATAAGTAAATGGTTTACCAAACCGACTCACTGTATGCCTCTAAAGTACAGCACTAAATACCATGTAGGAATAGAACTATACCCTTCTAAAATGTGTCCAAATGCTATTGATGATTTTAGGGTAGTCAAATACAGAGATTATACTAAAGACAATCTGTCAGTGTTTGCTTCAATTGTAGAAAATACTAACTGGACGCCTCTTTATGATTCCAACTCTATAGACTTTAAAGTAGCTTACATGGATACAATTCTTTTTAATGCATTTGATACGTGTTTTCCTTTAAAAGAAAAGCGCATACGCCTTAATGATAATTTATGGGTAACCCCAGACTTATCTGTTCTTTTTAAAAAACGAAGCAAAGTCATTAAAGGCAGTATAGAATACAAAAATTTAAACGATGAGATAATTGCAACAGTAAAGTTAGCAAAAGAGAAGTACTCTAAAAAGCTACAAAGCCAGATCGAAAATAAGCCTGAGAGTCTACATGGTTCATTTTTATAATTTCACGCATTAAGCATTGCTAACCTTCTGTGGCTGACGGAGCAAACAATGAATAAAATAAAGTGCAACCGTCATTTTTATAAGACTGAATTTACACTGACGCATTTGTATTTGTATTAATACTTTTATTTATTAATAATAATCAGCAGGTATTCATTTTTATTTTTTTCCAAACAACAGAATTATATAGGTGAACATGTCACAACGCTGAACATACTCTTAATATTTAAAGCAAGTAATGTTCTCACATTGGCAACGCATGTATTGAAAATGTACAGCACGGGGTGATCCCTTCTCATATGTACGAGTGTGAGAGCTTCAGACAATTTTTTCGTTGCTTGAATTTACATAGACATACACGAGTAGAAAAACATTTTGTGACATAAAATCATCAAAAAGTTAATTATAATTTTATTTGTCCTGTTATCATAAAGTGCAATTAATAGCATTCCGAAACGAGAAACGAATACCAGGCAAAATAGCATATCGTTATATTCTAATTGATTAATATACAGCATGTGCAGGAAGTAGGATGACAAATTTGAATTTGCTGTAAAAATTCACAGACAGGTTTCTAAGAAACATTTCTAGTATAGTATTATTAAGCTGTCTTTAAAGTATAAGTGTACAAAATTTCTCGATCTAGTGACCTTCTGTTTTCACAAAATGCCAACTTACATTAGGTAACGCCATCTACGAAATTTCACGGTTCTAAAATTTTAGTGTACTGCGTATACTTATTCTTATATTGCGGGTTCCAGGTGATTAATGGCTACAAATCCATTTCTACATTGTATTTACAATTCGATTCCCTACAACCACAGACCAGAACATTAGTTTTATTTTCCTTGCATTTTTGTACAAAGACGATATTTGATCAAGTAATCTGAAATTAAGAGTTTTTGTTTATAAGTAAGATTTTTTCTACAATTCAAGCACTACAATGACTTTGCTTTGCACCATCTGAAAGCTACGAAAATGGGCTACAATCCATGTATAAACAGATATAATTTCATAGCTTGTATGCCAAGTTTGACCACTTCAAACATTTGGAAGAACTTTTTTAAAAATTTAAGTGTTCTTTAAAAAATGGCTAAAAATTGAATTGCTCATAATTTTCTTGTTACCTAACTTCAAAGTTAGTTTCATAGCTCATTTGAATGCCCACTTTTTAAGAACTCTTTCAAGGTCTATAACTGTACAATTACTTTTACGTAAAAGAGTAGACAAAAGATTAAATAAAATCGTTTTAAGAAAAATCGTGAAAAATGAAAATCGGCATTGCTGTATGCAACATCAAGCTACTGCAACATCGTAAAGTTTTTTGAAATAACTTATACATCACAAAAATCTACTAAGTTCAGTGTACCCAAGCATAACTTTGTCTGCTTGGAATTGCTCTTCTGTAAGTTATTACAAAGGTATATATTTTGTCATCCTACTTCTTGCACATGCTGTATTATCAATGCTAAGTGATACTGTATTATCAATTATATCCTTACATATATTCAAGCCTAGTTGCTTTGTGGCAAAACCATATGGCCCCGCAGTAAACCCACATGTTGGCGTTGCAACAAGCATTCTACGAATAATTCTATTTTTAGCGTATGCCTTCCAGTTCTGTTTAAAAATTATACCGTTATTCCTAGGAATACTGGCTAGGTGTATATATATAACACAAAGTAAAACGCTTCCCAGCATAGTCACGGGAAGGAAAACATACATGCCAAAAGGAAATATGGCATACACTTGTATAGTGCCGTATCCACATCAAGATGCCAGAAGTACGGCAATAAAAATCATCACGGTATTAAACAAATTTGTAATTTCCGTTAAACATGTAAAATGAATCCTCAAAATTGCATGTCTTTTGTAGAATTTGTAAAATGTGTCCAGTTGACGATTAGAGCAAACTGCCAGCTTAAATCGAAATTGGTTTGAAAATTCAATAGTATTGCACAGATAGCAAATGTTTTAGGTAAAAACAGACACTAGGGTAACAGCACCGTGCAAAAATTCAAAGGCATAGCAGAAAGATGCAAACAGTTTAATAAATATCGTGGTTCCAAAAATAAGTTGGATTGGATCAAAGTTTATAAAAAATGGAACACACAAAGCACCTCCTGGCATAATTACAATATATGCTCCCAAACTGTAAATATTTACTACTGCTAGCAAATTCAAAACACTAGTTTCCCAATAGCACGCAGATAACTGTAAACTCTGATTTAAAATGTATATGTAGCTGTCGCAATGTTTGGTAACCAAATATCTAGATGACAGCATTGCACACCCAACAAGCAATATTCCACAGTAACTGATGATTATTTTAAAATTTGAAAAAGTGTAGATATTCCAAGATAGGGCTAACTGAATTGGGTGGTATATCATGTACGGTACAAGAAGAAGTGCTGTTAGGTACCTTAAATAGCGACTCAGTTTGTGAAAACTCTGGTTATACTTGTAATTGGGAATAAGCTGAAGATTTTTCTGGTCGAGAAAATAAGGAAGGGGAATTAAAGTTTGAAATATTTGGTGCACTGAAAATGTTGCCTTTGTGATAGAATGCATTTTGAAACTTTGCAAGCCGAGGAATTCGGTATTGAAAATTTGTGAGAAGTTTACTGTTCCTCTGCTGTTGTATGCAGATTAATGAGAAATAACATGAAGCTCACAATAAGAAAAAGTTATTTTAATAGTCTATTGATTAAAATTGTTATTGAAAAACACGTCGTAGTTATAAAATACATTTGATACGATCTTATGACGTCCATATATTTTATTGGTTTTATATCTTTTAATAATCTGAAGTTTACAACGAGGCAAAAAATGTTGCACGCTGTTACAAACGCCGCGGGTTTTCTAAAAATTCGGGAATACAAATTATGTAGAGAAAAACCATTCCCGAGTTGTTTATATTAAAACTATATGTGTTCAATTGGAATAGCTTGAAGTTTACCATTTGACAAAATTAAAGCGTTTTAATGCGAGGACAGACACACGAACACTACAATAAATAATGCATCAAAATTTTGCCATTATCAGCAGCAATGTATAATATGTAAAACTGGTAATTGAATCATGTTTTTATATCTTAATTGTTTTCTTTATTACAAAATATATTGTTTTTCTTATGTCTCATAATTGGTTTTCATATTTTTAATAAAATGTTCTCAAGAGCTTACCTTGGGCGTAGAATGCATTTAGCAGCAATAATGAAAAACGTCTAGCAATCAGTACTAAAAATGGTGTAAACATTCTTGATTACTTTGGCATATTCAATTTAGTTTTAGCATTCTGCAAGACAATCTTCAACAGACATTACAAAAACATATATTTTTATTAAGATTTTACATAAAATGAATGATCACGGGAATATTGTTGAGATTAATGGTCATGTCTTTTTAGAAACCAGACTGCAATTTAAATAGAAATATGAGGCAACAGTGTTAAAAGTAATTAAGAGGAAAAACACACTTGTTAGCCAATGTGTCACAGTTCACCGTGAGTGCGAAGTGTTTAAATCTGTACTGAGTAGGAACCAATCCAAAACGTTTTTGTTGTTTCAATTTTGTAGATCAGAAACATAGAATTGGAGAAGTTTTGCTGTGTGATTACAAGTGAGAGAGCAGAGCAGCTGACGTGTGTAAACAATATCTTATTGAATATTATTTTAAAACTTCTTTTTTAACTTCAAATTTTAACTGAAAGACAAAAGTAAACTATCAAAACTACTCGCCAAAAAATTCTCTATTCAATAATTTAAAATCACAATAAATTAATAATTAATAATTAATAATTAAAAAACTAAGCAATATTTTAAGTTTTCTTCATCGGTCCCGGAGAATACACTATATGCACAGTATTCCTCTGGGCGTTGCCCAAGGTAAATACAAGATTTAATAAAATAGATAAAAAGGACCTCAGCTATTAGTTTCATAAAAACTAATTCAATTTATTTTTCTGGAAAACCGCTGAGGAAAACAAAACTACACACAAAATGTCTGGAAACCAATCAAAGCAACCAATTCCACCTGCTACAAACATGGGAGCAAGAACAAGATCAAGAGGTAGTCTGGAAGTTGGAGCGAAATCCAGTGTACCACCAGTTGGAGGTCAAGGACAAGCAAGCCGGAAACACAGTTTAACTGACGACACCGAACACAACGCCACTTCACAGAAGAAAAACAGACTAGATGAGGATGGAATGGAAAACAAGTTATGGGATTTTCTGGAAAGAATGGAACAAAAAATGAGCGATATGGATTCTAAGATGGACCAAAGGGACACCAAAATGTCACAAAGAATGGATAATTTGGATTCAAAGATGGACCAAAGGGATACCAAAATGACCGAAAGAATGGACCAGTTGGATTCAAAGATGGACCAAAGGGACACCAAAATATCACAAAGGATGGAAGAATGGACAAAAAACTGGATGAAGTACGGGAGTTTAGGGAATCTTTATCATCGCTACAGGAAAAGGTGGAAGAAAATACCAAGGAGATTAACGAAATCAAAGCCAAATTAAGCAGCAAGGGATTAGGAGATGTAAAGCACACCGGTGCAATTAAAACACTAAACACCAAAATGTTAAAAGCAGAAAAAGAAATCAGACGAATCAATTTAATTATCGTAGGACTACAAGAAACAACGGATGAAACAGAAGCATCACCAAAAGTCGAGCTAAATAAATTATTTAAAGAGGTCACAGGTAACGTAGTAGATATAGACACAGTTTTTAGATTCGGTAAGCAAAGACCGGGAAAGGCTAGAGTGTTGAAAGTGCGTTTTAAAACTATGGAAGGCAGGAATTTTGTTTACAGTAAGAGAATGAACACTAAGTTTCCAATATACATAAATGAGCACCCACCGCTTGAAGAATTTTTAGCTCAGATGACACTGCGTAAAAAAGCCAAACAAATGACTCAATCAGGGGTACTTGCAAAAATTAACTACGCGAAATTGTGTATTGAATGTCCTGATAGAATATTCTACTTTGACGAGAATAGCGTGCTTCAGGTTCAAAACATTTAATCAATGGAGGATGATAGTGAGGAAAATTGTTTAGACGCAGACGCAGAAAATTAAACAAGATGCCCAAGTATAAGTTAAAATGCGGACATATAAACTCTCAGTCACTAGTAAATAAGTTTATTGATGTATATGA